>CM063294.1:0-399412 GCA_032173965.1 Sitta carolinensis
GGCGCCGGGAGAAGTCAACTCGTTGATATCCAGCTGAAATTCGTTCTGTAGAAAGCGCGGTGCGTTGTCATTCACGTCCTCGATGTCCACTTCAACACGGAAAACATTCAGCGGGTTGTGCACCAGCACCTCGAAGCTGACGGAGCAGGTCGCCGACTCGCCGCACATCTCCTCCCGGTCCAGCCGCTCGTTCACGTACAGGTTGCCGTTCTCCTCATTCACACTGAAGTATTGGAGCTGCTTCTTGCCGGCAGACGCCACCTGCAGCTTGCGCGCCGGCAGCTCGTGGGCGCTGAGCCCCAGGTCCCGCGCCAGCGGCCCCACGAGCGAGCCTGTGCGCAGCTCCTCGGCGATGGCGTAGCGGAGCCGCTCGCCCGCCGCCCGCCCCCACACGCACAGCAGCAGCGCGGCCAGCAGCGCTCGCCCGCCGCCCGGCCCGCGCCTCTGCCGCCGCCTCAGCGCCATTCTCTGCCGCGCACAGCAGCGCTCGCCGCGCTCCTGCCTCCTGCCGCTGCCCGGCCTCCCTTGCAGCCGCCCTTGCAGCCGCCGCAGCCAGGCCGCTCGGCCCGCCTGGCACGCCTTGGCTGCTCGCCGACAAGCTCTGGCCGCCGCAAGCTCTGGCCGCCGCTGCCGCTGCGGGCGGCGCCGGGCGAGCGAGCAGCCTGCGGGGGCAGGACGCTGCGGCGGCGGCGGCTCCAGCGCCGCTCGGCGGCGGCCAACAGCGACACCCGCAGGCGCCGCCGCGACACTGCAGCTGCTCCGCACAACATCCCGGCGCATCTACAGCAGCGAGAAATGAGAATCGGGGGAACACAGCGAGAGATTTTGCTCGCTTTCACGCATGTCTTGAATTGAACTTTCATTACCTGTGCTTAGCTAATTTTGGTTAATGTTCAGTCTGAAGCCATGTAGGCAATCCCGATGCCAAGATAGCAGAAGAACATTTACTCTTTTTTTTCTAATTCATTACAATTCCTTCATCAGTGTCTCCATGTCTGAGTGCCTGACAAGGGAAAGTGCAAAGTTACCCTGAGTCCTTCATAGAGCAAAGCCTATTGGTAAAAACCATGTTTTCAGTTTCCAGGTTCCCCTTTTCTGTAAAGGTCTTTTAATCCAAACTTCTGCCACTAGTAGAAACACTTTGTGCTAGACATCACTGTTGGAGATATATCCAAAATTTGTCTGGGCAATATGGCCCATTTTTCCATAACTAACACAGTAAAGCTTTCTCTTAGTCAACAGCGCTCCTCTTTCAGTTAAAAGCACTTGTGTGCTGTCCTATGAACACTGGCTCTGGTAAAAACTGCTCAGTCCACATTGCCTATAATCTTTTGCATAAATTGGAAAACCAAAAATAAACTTTAAAAAGTCTAAATAGAGGTATATTTCTCCATACTTGAAGACCTAAACTCCTTGGGTTCAAATGCATGGCAGAGATGTTCCAACCCTCAGAGCACTCCCATGATCCTTCTCAGCACTCCAGCATGTCCATTTGGGATATTGGCCCCAGATCTGCATGCACTCTACGCTCTCACACAAACAGTTCCCATGGGGGAAGGAGCTCCCTCGCCCTGCTGGCCACAGTGCTTGTTCTGCACTGCAGGACACCATTGCAGCAGCAGGTGCCCATTGGCAGCTCATGTCCCATCTGATCACCCACCCAGAGCCCAAAGCACTTCTCTGCAAAGCTCTTCCCTCTCCCCTACTTTCGCTTTAAACTGGCCATTGCCCTAAGCCCGGGCTGGCACCTTGCACTTGGCCCTGCTCAATCTCAGGATGTTTGCACGGGGCCACTTCTCCAGCCCAGCCCTCGCTGGCTCCTCTGCCTGCTCGAGAACCAACTGCAGTCGGGCTCAGCTGCAGGTGCTCTGGAGGTTCCCTCACTCCACTCTCCAGGAAGGGACTGAGCACTACTGATCCTGCAAGGACCCTGAAGTGCCCACACAGCTCACTGCTCTCCACCTGGACATGGGGCCACCCTCTGCAACTCCTGGGGGGACTCCCCAGCCTGTTCCTCAGCCATTTCTCAGCCTCCAGACGTGTGCCCAGCATGTTCCTCGGGCTGATGCCCTGGGGACACTGCACACGTTCTCCCGCCGGCCCCTGCGCTGCTCATGCAAACCTTGGCTGGGCTGGGTGGCCGCTCGGCACTTGGACTACTGCAGCAGAGAGGCTGCTGCATTTTGACACTACCAAGTGTTGCCGGGGCAGCACACGGGGGCTTTTGGAACCCTTCCTCTTTACAGCTGTAAACAGCTCAGGCCATTTGGGAACTGCACCTGCACTCGCACAGCTGGCACAGAGGACACCTTCGACAGAAGAGCAGACACGCTGAGCTTCAGCTCATGCCAACAGCAAGGCAAGAGTTAAAACAGATGGAAATTAACGGAGGCAATAACATTTTGTAGTTCTCGATCTACAGAAGCAACTCCACTCACACTGTGCTCCATCAGGCACTGCCTTGGGTTATCTCTGACACAGGGCAAGCAGGGCAAGCACCGAGTTCATCTCCTGCCTCTCACTCAGAGCTCCCCTGGCTCCTTTGCCTTCTCCACCAGGCAACTGCAAGGTTTGGCTTGTGGCCATCTCCACACGGGTCAAATTTATCAGGAGAGGAGAATGCACCACAGGCACACCCAGAAGGGAGGCACATTTGTCTGCTCAGCACCGTTATCAGAAGGAACTGAAGGATTCTAAATGATAAACAACCACACGAAAAGATGAGCAGTCATCCAGCAGAGAATGGCTCATCAAACCATTGGCTCAGAAGAAACCACCTCCCCATCCTCACCACAAGCTCTGTGCCATGTAGACATGCAATGGCTACTAAAGTCATATTTACATCTCTTTCTCCCAACAGGAACAGAACACGAAGTCACTCTCATATCTCCTGCGTTCCACTCCCACTGGAAAAAGAGCAGGAGACATTAACACACCATGCAGTGCTAAAAAAATAGGGTGTTGAGAATTGTATGTGTACTCACAGAGAGAGGAAATTAAGGAAAATAAAGCAAAGAAACTCCATAGAAAAACCCAAAACGTGAATAAGATAAGGCAAGATAAGATAAGGCATTAGAAATCTTGAATCAGATAAGGCATTAGAAGGCAACAAGTTGTTAGAGATTCTTCGTGGTCTTTCTTTCAGGCCTTGAAATTCATCCCTGACAACACCCAGAACACACTGAGCTCTCAAGCTGCAAGGGTGGCCCCAAAGACTTACACTGAGAATAGATCAGGGGATTCATTGGAAGAATTCCTCCTCTCCTCACCAACCTTTTCCTACTGTGTGCTCTGCTCACCCAGCAGCCAGCCAAGGATTACGGGGCACAGGAACAGTTCCTGTGGAGAATGTTCCTGCTGCAGGACTGTCATTGTCTGTCACAACACAGAAACCAGCAGCAGCAGCACAGAACAGGAATGGCTCTGCCTTAGGCACCAAGCACGAAATCAAACCATTCCTCAGCCAAAGCCACACGGATTCACCCATTTTCCTGTCACACAACACAGCTCTCACCTCCTCACTCTGCATCCACAGCCTTGAGTTTCACCACCAACACACACCAAGAGTTTGGGTGTATGTTGGCCACAGAGTAAACTACACCTTGGGGAAACATATATTGATGAAGTTGTATTTCTGGAATGAACTCTGCAAGGTCAGGCTGGGTGGGGCTCTGAGCAACCTGCTCTGCTGGAATGTCCCTGCCCATGGCAGAGCAGTTGGAACGTGCTGATCCTGAAGGTCCTTTCCAAATGCACCATTCCATGACTCTGTGTTTCTGTGGCTCTGAGATTACATGGACAGCTTCAAGGGATGGAGGAGAGATTCTCTCCCTGCTGGATAATTCTATGATTTGGAGTCTGCAGGATTGCCGGACACAATGAGGATCAACTTGAGTCCTTGACAAGAAAACAAACAAATAGACAAAAAACCCAACCCAACCCAAATCAACCCAACCGAACCCGAACAAATCCAATCCAAATATAATCAAACCAAACCAAACATTAAAAAACCCCACCCTAAGTTAACACAACTAAGAATGGGAAAACACCATAAGAGTATCAGTCATGGCCTCACATTTCACATTGTCACACCTGTAGTACACACACAACACAGGAAACTCGACCGCAACGAATACACAGGAGGCCTCACACAGGAGCTCAATACACAGACCCCACACTCTGCTCTCCTGACACAGAAAGAGAAAGAAAAACCTTGGAACCACAGCTGTGGGCCTCATCTAACTCCCAGGACAAACAGGACAAGGCACAATTCATTCATTCATTTGGAACTACATCCCACTGAACTCCAGCACCAGCCCTGGCTCTGCACACACACACACCGCATCGCTCTGCCCAAACAGAACAGCAAAGCTAATTTTGTGTACAGATATCATTTTTAGGAAAGTTGTGTGCACAGCTGCTCAGATCCCAAGCATCACTATTAAGATTATTCCCTTCCCCCCCATTATTTGAACAAGTCTAAAATGTTCTAGAGGCCATCAATTATTGCCAGCCCCATCTCAGGCCCAGCCACCCAAGGGCAGCTCAAAGGCAACATCACCATTCTTCAGCACGGGGACTCCCCACCAGATGTGTCACTGCCACACTTGATGCCAAACGATGTGGAATACAAACAAGGCCATTGGAGTCCAAAGCACACAATTTACAATCATCAGGCTCCTCCTGACTCATTTGCACAAGGCCACCAACAGCCCTGGGGATCAACCAAACACACACGCCATGTCTCCAGCAGGACCTCCTCACACCCCACACCCCCAGCACTCCCCCTCACAGGGTTACCACACATCTGCAGAATTTACAGAGGCTCCACCAAGACCAAAGTTGCTCAGACAGTCTCTCCTTACCATGGATATCATTTGATTCCTCACCCACCCTCGCCGTGGGACAAGAAAAATCATTTATTGCAGAGACAGTTTAAAGAAACACGTCTAGGAAAGTCTCTCTCCTTTCACCTATAAACATGAAAGAACCATCTTCAGATCATCAGAAGAGCCAGACAGAAAGGTGACACCTGCAGAACTGAGGAGCTCACAACACTCTTGTGGGTGAGGGAACTCAGAGCAGAGAATTCATAACATTGTCTGCAGGCACCCAATCCATCCCCTGCCCTCCCCCATACGGCATCTGGCATCAGCACAAAGTGAAGCTTTTCAGGGACACAATCAGGAGGACATGCAAATACTCAGTAAGAACCTGCCAGGCTGCTCCAGGCACCTGCAATACAGATCTTCCAGACAATTAGTTTGGGAAGAAAACCTCACACTGCATAGGGACCAGAGACTGGAAATGCCCAGGGAATGGAGGAACACATTCCCTTGACTCTGCCAGCAGACATTCACACACAGCTCACAGCACTCACATTTCAAACCCTTCCCATCAACCAGGCTCTCCCCTCACCCACAGATCTCACAAACATGGGACACTGCAGGCCCAGTTCCCCAGAACGTTTCCCTTCCCACCACCAATCTCACACAGCCACCTTCACAGCTCTGCACTGCTCTGGAAGCTGCATTTGCCTGCTCACTGAAATTCTGTGCAGAGACTCCATCGATCAAAAAGGAAAAGCCCAGTTGTCTGACAAGAGAGACTGACAGACTTTCTGCCCAGGGGCAATGATGCCCACCTCATAGCTCCAGCAGCACCTTGAATCTCGCCCTTCCCAGCCAGGCAATTCCCTTGCCATGCTAAATATTTTATAGCTGATGAACATCCACCTCCATTTGACACTGCTATACATTAAAATACCAAGAAAACCCAAAGTTATTATACCATTTCCTCCTCCACTACCTCCTCCATATGAAGCCACCCACAGACTTTTCAAAGAGGCACAACTTCAAGAGGATCCTTCACCTTCCTAACAGGCACACACACATCAGCAAGGATCACTTGCAGACCTGACCAATCCTCTGTGGAGAACAAAAATCAAAGCACGGATGATATAAAGACACTTCCTGGTGACCTCCCTCGTGTATCATGGACAACGAGAAAGGCTGAGAACGACCTGCAGAGAAGTTCAATGCAAAGCCATCGGCATTTTCTTCAAGACACATTCAACCTATTCAAGCACATGTGCTGTTCAGAAGACACATGAGCCTGACAAAAAGAGTTATTTCTTAATGATGGGATACATCCAGGGAGATGTTCAAATACTAACAAGAAGAGAGATTCTACAGAGCACAGGGATAGAGGGGAAACAAACCCTGGAACCGCATCAATACCCAAACTTCAGAGCTAATGAACAGCCTGCCAGCAGCAGCCTTCTCCCTCCGACATTATTCTCTACCTGAACGACTGAGACCGACCCAATGTACACATAATGAGAGCAACCGGCACCAGCTGTCATTGGAACGTCACCGAAGGAAATCTGACCTGCCTTTGAAGTACAATCTCCTATGCAAGACAAATAACACGGCGGGGAAAAACAAATCTGGACAGAGAAACTCACCGAGGGAACGTCGGCTGGGTCCGCAGGGAGGGCGCCTGGGGGCTCCTGGTCCCCGAGCAGCGGCGCGGGCTCGTCGGGCAGCGGCCGGGCCGGGAGGGTGTCGCAGCAGCTGTGGGCCGAGAAGCGCAGGTGGCTCTTGCGCGAGTCGGCCGTGAGCGACACGTCGTGCGAGTAGGAGTGCAGGAAGGCGCGCACGCCGTCGATGCCCACGAAGTGCGAGACGGGCACGCCGCGCAAGGCGCCGCTCGGGGCCCGCAGCAGCTGCTGTTGGCGCCAGCGGCGCAGGCGCAGCGCCAGCAGCAGCAGCAGGAAGGCGAGGAAGAGGCACGAGACGGCGGCCACGGCCAGCACGAGCCAGCGCGTCAGGCTGCCGGCCGGCTCGCCCGGCAAGGCCGCCGCCTCCTGCTCGTGGGCCGCGCTGCCCAGCTCGGCCAGCAGCTCGGCCACGCTCTCGGCCAGCAGCACGCTCAGCGTGGCCGTGGCCGACAGCGCCGGCCGCCCGTGGTCCTTCACCAGCACCACGAGGCTCTGGCGCGCCGCGTCGCGGGCCAGCGGCGAGCGCGCCGTGCGCACCTCGCCGCTGTGCAGCCCCACGCGGAAGAGCCCCGGCTCCGTGGCCTTGGCCAGCTCGTAGCACAGCCACGCGTTCTGCCCCGCGTCCGCGTCCACCGCCACCACCTTGGCCACCAGCGCGCCGGCCTCCGACCAGCGCGGCGCCAGCTCCACGCCCCGCCACGGCCCGCCCGAGCCCGCCGCGCCGCCCGCCGGCGGGTACAGCACCTGCGGCGCGTTGTCGTTCTCGTCCTCGACCAGCAGCCGCACCGACACGTTGCTGCTCAGCGCCGGCGCGCCGCCGTCCTCCGCACCCACCCACAGCCGCAGCTCGCGCACCTGCTCGTAGTCCAAGGAGCGCAGCGCGTACAGCGCGCCCGTCTCCGCCTGCACCGACACGTACGACGACAGCGGCGCGCCCCGCACCCGCCCCTCCCACAGCCGGTAGCGCACGCGCGCGTTCTGACCCCGGTCCGCGTCCCTCGCCAGCACCCTCAGCACCAGCGCGCCCGCCGCGTTGTTCTCCCGCAGCCGCGCAACGTAGCGCTCCTCCGCGAACACCGGCGCGTTGTCGTTCACGTCCAGCACCCACAGCCGCAGCACCGCGCTGCTCTGCAGCGCCGGACGCCCGCCGTCGGCCGCCCGCACAGTCACGTTGTACTCCGACACCTGCTCGCGGTCCAGCTCTCCCGATGTCACCACGCTGTAGTAGCTGCCTTGGGAGCTCTGCAGCCGGAACGGGACATCCCCGTCTAGAGAGCAGTGCACCTCGCCGTTGGCCTCCGAATCGCGGTCTTTTACGTGCAAAAGGGCCACCACAGTCCCAGACGGAGCATTCTCAGAAATCTCGCTAATCGCCGATCTCACTGAAATCTCTGGGGCGTTGTCGTTTACGTCTCTGACGGATATTGTAACTTTCGTAGTATCAAAAAGGCCCCCACCATCCTGTGCCTGAACCTCCAGTTCGTAGGAGTCGCCTTCTTCGAAGTCCAGGCTCCGTAACAGAGTGATCGCGCCAGTCTCAGAATCCAGATGGAATATCTTCGACGCTCCTTCTGTCATTTTCTTTAAGGAGTATTTCACGAGCCCGTACGGACCCTCGTCCCCGTCGGTGGCCGTGAGGGTGACGAGCACGGAGCCCACGGGCATGTCCTCGGGCACACGCACCGTGTACTCCGCCTGGCTGAACACGGGCGCGTTGTCGTTCGCGTCCAGCACCGTCACTCGGATGCGAGTCGTGCCCGTGCGGGCCGGATCGCCGCCGTCGCTCGCCCTCAGCACCAGCTCGTGAAACGCCGCCTCCTCCCGGTCCAGCGCCTTGGCCAGCACCAGCTCGGGACGCTGATCGCCGCCGGGGCCCGCCTGCACGGCCAGCGAGAAGTGCTCGTCACCGCTCAGCTCGTAGCTCTGCAGCGAATTCCGGCCAGAGTCCGGGTCGTGAGCGTCTGGCAGGGGAAACCGCGATCCCGGCGATGTCGTTTCGCCCATTCTCAACTCCGTTTCTGCTTCACGAAAGCTGGGGGCGTTGTCGTTTCTATCCGTGATCTCCACTTCTATTTCATAGAACTTCATTTCCCCCTCCACTATCAGCTCACAGCGCAGCACGCATTGTTGCACACGCACGCACAGCTGCTCCCTGTCGATCCTCTCGGCAGTCACTAAATGTCCCGTCTTCCCGTCCAGAGAGAAATACTGCGTCCTACCTTCAGAAACAACGCGGACACCTCGATCGCTGATCTCTGGCAGCTGCATCCCCAAGTCCTTGGCCACGTCGCCCACGAAGGAGCCCTTGGGCATCTCCTCGGGCACCGAGTAGCGCAGCTGCCCCCACGCCGCCTCCCACGCCCACAGCAGCACGGCCCAGAGCAGAGCTCGCTGCCGCCGGCCCCAGCGCCTCCCCGCCGCGATCATCGCCGCCCGGCACCGCAACACTGCCGCCTCTTCCCCGCCTCCGACTCCCGATCCGCCTCCTTCTTCAACTCCGGCCCTGGATCTGCGCTCCCGGCTTCTGCCGCCGCTCTTGCCGTCTCCTTGTAGCCCGGCTCCGCACCGCGGGGACGCTCGCAGCCCGCCCGCCGCCGAGCCTGACACGGAACAGCCGATGGAGCCGTTCGGCAGCGGGCGGGGCTGCAGCGCTCCGAGCTCCTCTCGCTCCTCTCGGTCAGCAGCGGCGCCCGCAGCTCCCCCGGCACTGCAGGCACCCAGCGCTGACCAGCGCTGCGCTCCTGCTTTGCCCACGGACTGCTCGTGGGGACGGGACATTCGCACGGAGACATCGACCCTGCTTCGGCTTTTCTCCAGACGATCCTCGACCCTTCACTGATCATCCCCGAGAAAAATGTAGAGTCCCCCTGGGCTTATGCTATTTCTGCCACTCGGGAAAAGTCGCTTACTAATGTGGATATATCTTAGGTGAAAAGGTTTCTCATAATAAGATCGCGCATGGTATTATGAATTTTAGCTTACTAAAACAAAAGTACAATCTCCATCACGAATGTTTGTAGCAATCATTATTGAATACAGCAAAGAAACGGGCTGTGAATTAAGAAATGTGATATTCAGACCCTCCCCAGGATAATTACAGCTATCAGGTTCATAACACATATTTGCCTTAAACACACAACGACTATTGCTTTAAGACCTTCGTTTCTATCCCACTCTCTGCTTTCAGGGAACCCGAACAAAGAAACCCCACCAAACAATGCAGACTAAAACGAATGCTCGGGATAAGTAACCAGTCTGGGCCACAATTCTTGAAGACACTTTATCTTAACACAGGCCTGCATTCTCCTCCTTCAGCAGGGAGGAAAGCTCAATAACTGCCGCGTAATCAAGAGAACGTGTATATTGCATCACGGAAAAAAACCCAAAAAAATCCAGCACCAAGCATCAATTCCATTTAACTATTCTTCAAAAGCATGGTATCTGATTCACAGAATTCACGGAATCACCGGGCTGCAACAGACCTTCAAGAACATCGAGTCCAACCCAGCCCTAACACCACAACTAGACCACGGCACCGAGTGCCACAGCCAGTCTTTTTAAAAACACAAACAGGGATGGTGACACCACCACCTCCTCGGAACGGACCGTACCAGTATTTTATTACTCTTTCGTGAAAAACTTTAGTGTTCAATACTAAAATGAGAACCTGTATGTAGAACTAGGAACAATCACGTCTGCATAAAATTTATCCATCGCATTGATGCTCATCATCTATGTAGGAGCCTTGTGCACAACATTAGAAGACACATGGTGGAACAGGGGAACATTGTCTAGGGAGGAGCAACCTGTAATATACCCTTGAGAAACAGCAATACCAACGATTTTTCACGGAACAAACAATGCCTTCCTTGGAAGAAGACCGCTTAGTGCTGCCTTTTCTGCATCAGCTTTCCAGCAAAACATGGGATGACACACGAGAGAGCTTTGATAAGGAATGTGTAACTTCCAACGGCAAAAAAGCATTAGCCAGTATTTGTTCACCTGTGAAACAAGTCCAAGTACAGGAGTTTGGGGAAAAGGGGAGTCAAAGAAAAATTTTCAAACTAGAAGCATCTACCTTAGATTTTATAATGGAACATAACTGATTTGCCAAGTTCACAACACAAAACTGGACCTCTGGTCAATACCTCTCAGTATACCACCAAATAACCAAATATCACGCCTAGCTGCTTGCAGGGACTGGAAGGAGGATACCCTACTTTACTCCTTCTGGGACTAATAAATAACCCGAACAACACCAGATGGGAAAAGCAAAGGGAAAAGCCGACTATGCCTCAGAACGGCACAAGGAGAACAAGTAGAGTATTCAGGTTTACACACCTGAAGTGCGTCGGGATTGGCAGGCACCTGTCCCTCGAAGAGGTTACTGTTCGTGCTCGGCTTCTCGCAGCAATCCCCGCCCAGAAGCTCCTCCGCCGACAGCACGGGCACCGGCACCGGCGGCGGCGGCGGCCAAGCGGCCTCGGGCAGGGCGCGGTCCGGCGGCGCCACGCACAGGTTGTAGGAGTAGGGCAAGGTGCCCTCGCAGAAGTCGGCCGGGAAGGCGGCGCCGGGCAGCGAGAAGCGCTGCGCGCCCAGGCAGCGCAGCACGGCGGGCGGCCCGGCCCGGCGCAGCCGCGCCAGCACGGCCAGCGCCACGCTCAGCACCAAGAGCGCCGACAGCAGCGCCAGCGCCAGCACCAGGTAGAACTGCAGCTCGGCCGCCGCCGCCGCCGCCTGAGCGCCCGCCGGCCGCTCGCTCAACTCCGGCAGCGCCTCCTGCAAGCTCTCGGCCAGCACCACGTGCAGCGTGGCCGTGGCCGACAGCGCCGGCTGCCCGTGGTCCTTCACCACGGCCACCACACGCTGCTTGGCCGCGTCCCGCTCGGACACGGCGCGCGCCGTGCGCACCTCGCCGCTCTGCAGCTCCCACGCGGAACAGCGCCGGCTCCGACGCCTGCACCAGCTCGTACGACAGCCACGCGTTGCGCCCCGCGTCCGCGTCCACCGCCACCCACCTTGCCCACCAGGTAGCCGGCCTCGGCCGAGCGCGGAACCACCTCGAACGCCAACGAAGATGCTCCCGACGCCGCCTCTGCCGCCGCCGCTGGCCACAGCACCCGCGGCGCGTTGTCGTTGCGGTCCAGCACGAAGACGCGCACCGTGGCCGTGGAGCTGCGCGCCGGCGCGCCGCCGTCCTGCGCCCGCACCGCCACGGCGAACTCGCGGCACTGCTCGTAGTCGAAGGAGCGCTGCGCGTACAGCGCGCCGCTCCGCGCCTCCACCGACACGAGCGGCCCCGCGCCCGCCGCGCCCGCGCTGCCGCCCGCCAGCCAGTAGCTCACGCGCCCGTTGGCGCCCGCGTCCGCGTCCCGCGCCTGCACGCGCAGCACCAGCGCGCCCGCCGCGTTGTTCTCCGCCACGTACGCGCTGTACGCCGCCTCCTCGAACACCGGCGCGTTGTCGTTCACGTCCGACACCTCCAGCACCAGCTCCCTGCTGCTCCAAAGCGCCGCACGGCCCCGGTCCCGGGCCACCACCGTCACGCGATGCTCGCTCGCCTCCTCGCGGTCCAGCGCGCTCGCCGTCACCACCTTGTACGAGCCGCCCGACGACGCCACGAGCGACAGCGGCGCCTCGCCCGACAGCTCGCACGATACCTCACCGTTCTCTCCCGAGTCCGGATCGTCCACGTTGAGCACGGCCACCACGGTGCCGACCGGGGCGTCCTCGGGCACGGGACTCGACAGCGACAGGATGGTGATCTCGGGGGAGTTGTCGTTCTCGTCCGTGATTTCTATTTGCACCTTGCAGTGTGAAACTAAACCCCCGCCATCCCTCGCCTCCACGCTGAAGGCATATTTACTCTTCTCCTCGAAGTCGAGAGGACCCACTGTCCTCAACTCTCCACTCTCCCTTTCTACAGCAAACAAGGCGCTGATAGTGTCCGGGACATTGTCAATGTAGTAGGACACTTGCCCGTTGGTGCCCCCGTCTGCATCCGTTGCCTGTACTTGTAGAACCAGTGAATCCGCCGGCAGATTCTCCGCCACTCTCGCCTCGTAGAGGCTTTTGCTGAACACGGGTGGGTTGTCATTTGCGTCCGTCACGTTGATGCGAACCTGGACAGTTCCGGACCTCGTGGGTTCCCCTCCATCCAAGGCTGTCAGCACAAACTCAAATGAGCTCTGCTTCTCCCGGTCCAGCGCTCTCTCCAGCACTAATTCTGGCTGCAGGCTCCCGTCGGGACTCTCCTTTATGGCAAGAGAGAAAGACGGGTTGCTTGTGAGCCGGTAAGTCAACAGCGAATTGCTTCCTATGTCACCGTCTCGGGCTGAATCCATCGGGAAACGAGCACCAGGAAGCGCCCATTCACCGATCTCAAGTTCCAGAGCAGCCTTCCTGAAGGTCGGGGAATTGTCATTCACGTCCTCGATGTCCACCTGGACGTGAAAAACGTTCAGCGGGTTGTGCACCAGCACCTCGAAGCTGACGGAGCACGTCGGTGCCGCGCCGCACATCTCCTCCCGGTCCAGCCGCTCGTTCACGTACAGGTTGCCGTTCTCCTCATTCACACTGAAGTATTGGAGCTGCTTCTTGCCGGCAGACGCCACCTGCAGCTTGCGCGCCGGCAGCTCGTGGGCGCTGAGCCCCAGGTCCCGCGCCAGCGGCCCCACGAGCGAGCCTGTGCGCAGCTCCTCGGCGATGGCGTAGCGGAGCCGCTCGCCCGCCGCCCGCCCCCACACGCACAGCAGCAGCGCGGCCAGCAGCGCTCGCCCGCCCGCCCGGCCCGCGCCTCTGCCGCCGCCTCAGCGCCATTCTCTGCCGCGCACAGCAGCGCTCGCCGCGCTCCTGCCTCCTGCCGCTGCCCGGCCTCCCTTGCAGCCGCCCTTGCAGCCGCCGCAGCCAGGCCGCTCGGCCCGCCTGGCACGCCTTGGCTGCTCGCCGACAAGCTCTGGCAGCCGCAAGCTCTGGCCGCCGCAAGCTCTGGCCGCCGCTGCCGCTGCGGGCGGCGCCGGGCGAGCGAGCAGCCTGCGGGGGCAGGACGCTGCGGCGGCGGCGGCTCCAGCGCCGCTCGGCGGCGGCCAACAGCGACACCCGCAGGCGCCGCCGCGACACTGCAGCTGCTCCGCACAAAATCCCGGCGCATCTACAGCAGCGAGAAATGAGAATCGGGGGAACACAGAGACAGCTTTTGCTCGCTTTGTAACATGCCTTGAATTGAACTCTCACTGACTCTGATGAATTAAGTTTAGATACTTATCAGCCTAAAGCCTTGTAAGAAACCCCGATGCCGAGTTAGCAGAAGAACATGTACTCTTTTTTGTTTTCTGATTCTTTAAATTGCTTCATCTGCATCTCAATGTTTGAGCGCCTGCCATGGGAAGTTTAAAGTTATCATGAGTCCTTCATAGATAGATCAAAACCTATTGGTAAAAAGCATGTTTTCAGTTTCCAGCTTCCACTTTTCTGTAAAGGTCATTTAATACACACTTGTACCAAGAGTAGAAACACTTGATACTAGACCTCAAAGTTGGAGGTATAGCGAAAATTTCTCGGTGCAATATGGACCATTTTCTCATAACCAACACGGTAAAGCTTTCTCTTAGTCAACACTACTCATCGTTCAGTTAAAAACAGTTGTCTGCTGATCTATAACCACAGGCTCTGGTAAATACAGCTCAGTCCACATTGCCTATAAGTTCATACATAAATTGAAACAGCAAAAAACTTTAAAAAATCCTCACACAGGTATCTTTTCTCCATGCCTTCAGACCCCTTGCATGGCAGAGATGCTCCAACCCTCAGAGCACTCCCATGAGCCTTCCCAGCACTCCAGCATGTCCATTTGGGATATCGGCCCTAGATCTGCATGCACTCTAAATTCTCACAACAACAGTTCCCATGGGGAAGGAGCTCCCTCGCCCTGCTGGCCACAGTGTTTGTTCTGCACTGCAGGACACCGTTGCAGCAGCAGGTGCCCATTGGCAGCTCATGTCCCATCTGATCACCCACCCAGAGCCCAAAGCACTTCTCTGCAAAGCTCTTCCCTCTCCCCTACTTTCGCTTTAAACTGGCCATTGCCCTAAGCCCGGGCTGGCATCTTGCACTTGGCCCTGCTCAAGCTCAGGATGTTTGCACGGGGCCACTTCTCCAGCCCAGCCCTCGCTGGCTCCTCTGCCTGCTCGAGAACCAACTGCAGTTGGGCTCAGCCGCACGTGCTCTGCAGGTTCCCTCACTCCACTCTCCAGGAAGGGACTGAGCACTACTGATCCTGCAAGGACCCTGCAGGGCCCACACAGCTCACTGCTCTCCACCTGGACATGGGGCCACCCTCTGCAACTCCTGGGGGACTCCCCAGCCTGTTCCTCAGCCATTTCTCAGCCTCCAGACGTGTGCCCAGCATGTTCCTCGGGCTGATGCCCTGGGGGACACTGCACACGTTCTCCCGCCGGCCCCTGCGCTGCTCATGCAAACCTTGGCTGGGCTGGGTGGCCGCTCGGCACTTGGACCACTGCAGCAGAGAGGCTGCTGCATTTTGACACTACCAAGTGTTGACAGGGGAGCATACGGGGGCTTTTGGAACCCTTCCTCTTTACAGCTGTAAACAGCTCAGGCCGTGTGGGAACTGCACCTGCACTCGCACAGCTGGCACAGAGGACACCTTCCACAGAAGAGCAGACACGCTGAGCTTCAGCTCATGCCAACAGCAAGGCAAGAGTTAAAACAGATGGAAATTAACAGAGGCAATAACATTTTGTAGTTCTCGATCTACAGAAGCAACTCCACTCACACTGTGCTCCATCAGGCACTGCCTTGGGTTATCTCTGACACAGGGCAAGCAGGGCAAGCACCGAGTTCATCTCCTGCCTCTCACTCAGAGCTCCCCTGGCTCCTTTGCCTTCTCCACCAGGCAACTGCAAGGTTTGGCTTGTGGCCATCTCCACACGGGTCAAATTTATCAGGAGAGGAGAATGCACCACAGGCACACCCAGAAGGGAGGCACATTTGTCTGCTCAGCACCGTTATCAGAAGGAACTGAAGAATTCTAAATGATAAACAACCACACGAAAAGATGAGCAGTCATCCAGCAGAGAATGGCTCATCAAACCATTGGCTCAGAAGAAACCACCTCCCCATCCTCACCACAATCTCTGTGCCATGTAGACATGCAATGGCTACTAAAGTCATATTTACATCTCTTTCTCCGACCAGGAACAGAACACAAAATGACTTTCATATCTCCTGCCTTCCACTCCCACTGGAACAAGAGTAAGAGACATTAACACACCAAGCTGTGCTAAAAAATTAGGGTGTTGAGAATTGCATGTGTACTCACAGAGAGAGAAAACCAAGGAAAAGAAAGCAAACAAACCCCACAGAATAACCAAAAACATACATCAGATAGGGCAAGTTAAGATAATGCATTAGAAATCTTGAATCAGATAAAGCATTGGAAAACAACAAGTCGTCAGAGATGTTTACAGGGGAATCTTCGAGGTCTTTCTTTCAGGCCTTGAAATTCATCCCTGACAACACCCAGAACACACTGAGCTCTCAAGCTGCAAGGGTGGCCCCAAAGACTTCCACCGAGAATAGGACAGGGGATTCATTGGAAGAATTCCTCCTCTCCTCACCAACCTTTTCCTACTGCGTGCTCTGCTCACCCAGCAGCCAGCCAAGGATTACGGGGGCACAGGAACAGTTCCTGTGGAGAATGTTCCTGCTGCAGGACTGTCATTGTCTGTCACAACACAGAAACCAGCAGCAGCAGCACAGAACAGGAATGGCTCTGCCTTAGGCACCAAGCACGAAATCAAACCATTCCTCAGCCAAAGCCACATGGATTCACCCATTTTCCTGGTACACAACACAGCTCTCACCTCCTCACTCTGCATCCACAGCCTTGAGTTTCACCACCAACACACACCAAGATTTTGGGTGTATGCTGGCCACAGAGAAAACTACATCTTGGGGAAACATAGATTTATGAAGTTGTATTTCTGGAAGGAACTCTGCAAGGTCAGGCTGGGTGGGGCTCTGAGCAACCTGCTCTGCTGGAATGTCCCTGCCCATGGCAGAGCAGTTGGAACGTGCCGATCCTGAAGGTCCTTCCAGCACCAAACATTCCATGAATCTGTGTTTCTGTGACTCTGAGATTACATGGACAGCTTCAAGGAATGGATAGGAGATTCTCTCCCTGATGGATAATTCTATGATTTGGAGTTTGCAGGATTGCCGGACACAATGAGGATCAACTTGAATCCTTGACAAGAAAACAAACAAATAGACAAACAACCCAACTCAACCCAAATCAACCCAACGCGAACAAAACCAATCCAAATATAATCAAACCAAACCAAACATTAAAAACCCCACCCTAAGTCAACACAACTAAGAATGGGAAAACACCAGAAGAGTATCAGTCATGGCCTCACATTTCACATTGTCACACCTGTAGTATACACACAACACAGGAAACTCGACTGCAACGAATGCACAGGAGGCCTCACACAGGAGCTCACTACACAGACCCCACACTCTGCTCTCCTGCCACAGCAAGAGAAAGAAAAACCTTGGAACCACAGCTCTGGGCCTCATCTAACTCCCAGGACAAACAGGACATGGCACAATTCATTCATTCATTTGGAACTACATCCCACTGAACTCCAGTACCAGCCCTGGCTCTGCACACACACACCTCTTCTCTCTGCCCAAACACAACAGCAAAGCTAATTTTGTGTACAGACATCGTTAGAAGGAAAGTTGTGTGCACAGCTGCTCAGATCCCAAGCATCACTACTAAGATTATTCCCTTCCCCCCACCCCCATTATTTGAACAAGTCTAAAATGTTCTAGAGGCCATCAATTATTGCCAGCCCCATCTCAGGCCCAGCCACCCAAGGGGCAGCTCAAAGGCAACATCACCATTCTTCAGCACGGGGAATCCTCACCAGATATGTCACTGCCACTCTTGATACCAAACGATGTGGAACCCAAACGAGGCCATTGGAGTCCAAAGCACACAATTTACAATCATCAGGCTCCTCCTGACTCATTTGCACAAAGCCACCAACAGCCCTGGGGATCAACCAAACACACGCCATGTCTCCAGAAGGACCTCCTCACACCCCACACCCCCAGCACTCCCCCTCACAGGGTTACCACATATCTGCAGAATTTACAGAGGCTCCACCAAGGCGAAAGTTGTTGCTCAGACAGTCTCTCCTTACCATGGATATCATTTGATTCCTCACCCACCCTCAACATGGGACAAGAAACAGCATTTATTACAGAGACAGTTTAAAATAACACGTCTAGGAAAGTCTCTCTCCTTTCACCTATAAACATGAAAGAACCATCTTCAGCTCATCAGAAGAGCCAGACAGAAAGGTGACACCTGCAGAACTGAGGAGCTCACAACACTCTTGTGGGTGAGGGAACTCAGAGCAGAGAATTCATAACATTGTCTGCAGGCACCCAATCCATCCCCTGCCCTCCCCATACGGCATCTGGCATCAGCACAAAGTGAAGCTTTTCAGGGACACAATCAGGAGGACATGCAAATACTCAGTAAGGACCTGCCAGGCTGCTCCAGGCAGCTGCAATACAGATCTTCCAGACAATTAGTTTGGGAAGAAAACCTCACACTGCACAGGGACCAGAGACTGGAAATGCCCAGGGAATGGAGGAACATATTCCCTTGACTCTGCCAGCAGACATTCACACACAGCTCACAGCACTCACATTTCAAACCCTTCCCATCAGCCAGGCTCTCCCCTCACCCACAGATCTCACAAACATGGGACACTGCAGGCCCAGTTCCCCAGAACGTTTCCCTTCCCACCACCAATCTCACACAGCCACCTTCACAGCTCTGCACTGCTCTGGAAGCTGCATTTGCCTGCTCACTGAAATTCTGTGCAGAGACTCCACAGATCAAAAAGGAAAAGCCCAGTTGTCTGCCAAGAGAGACTGAGTCACAGAATATCTGCCCAGGGGCAATGATGCCCACATCATAGCTCCAGCAGCACCTTGAATCTCGCCCTTCCCAGCCAGGCAATTCTCTTGCCACGTTTAATATTTTATAGCCGAGGATCATTCACACCCATTTGATACTACTCTACTTTAAAAAACAAGAAAATATACAAAGCAGTTCTGCCATTTCCTCCTGCATTTCCTCCTCCACATGAAGCCACCCACAGACTTTTCAAAGAGGCACAACTTCAAGAGGATCCTTCACCTTCCTAACAGGCACACATACATCAGCAAGGATCACTTGCTACACGGAAAAATCGACATTTGGGGATAAAGATTAAAGCACGGATGATGCAAACACTTTTCCTGGGGACCTCCCTCGTGTATCATGGACAACGAGAAAGGCTGAGAACAACCGGCAGAGAAGTTCTACGCAAAGCCATCGGCATTTTGGTCAAGACACATTCAACCTATTCAAGCACATGTGCTGTTCAGAAGACACATGAGCCTGACAAAAAGAGTTATTTCTTAATGATGGGATACATCCAGGGAGATGTTCAAATACTAACAAGAAGAGAGATTCTACAGAGCACAGGGGATAGAGGGGAAAAAAAACCTGGAACCGCATCAATACCCAAACTTCAGAGCTAATGAACAGCCTGCCAGCAGCAGCCTTCTCCCTCCGACCTTATTCTGTAACTGGAAGGCTGAGACCGATCCAATGTTCAGAAAATGACAGCAACCGGCACCAGCTGTCATTGGAACGTCACCGAAGGAAACTTGACCTGCCTTTCCAATACAATCTCCTACGCAAGACAAATAACACGGCGGGGAAATAAAAAATCTAGACAGAAAAACTCACCGAGGGAACATCGGCTGGGTCGGCAGGGAGGGCGCCTGGGGGCTCCTGGTCCCCGAGCAGCGGCGCGGGCTCGTCGGGCAGCGGCCGGGCCGGGAGGGTGTCGCAGCAGCTGTGGGCCGAGAAGCGCAGGTGGCTCTTGCGCGAGTCGGCCGTGAGCGACACGTCGTGCGAGTAGGAGTGCAGGAAGGCGCGCACGCCGTCGATGCCCACGAAGTGCGAGACGGGCACGCCGCGCAAGGCGCCGCTCGGGGCCCGCAGCAGCTGCTGTTGGCGCCAGCGGCGCAGGCGCAGCGCCAGCAGCAGCAGCAGGAAGGCGAGGAAGAGGCACGAGACGGCGGCCACGGCCAGCACGAGCCAGCGCGTCAGGCTGCCGGCCGGCTCGCCCGGCAAGGCCGCCGCCTCCTGCTCGTGGGCCGCGCTGCCCAGCTCGGCCAGCAGCTCGGCCACGCTCTCGGCCAGCAGCACGCTCAGCGTGGCCGTGGCCGACAGCGCCGGCCGCCCGTGGTCCTTCACCAGCACCACGAGGCTCTGGCGCGCCGCGTCGCGGGCCAGCGGCGAGCGCGCCGTGCGCACCTCGCCGCTGTGCAGCCCCACGCGGAAGAGCCCCGGCTCCGTGGCCTTGGCCAGCTCGTAGCACAGCCACGCGTTCTGCCCCGCGTCCGCGTCCACCGCCACCACCTTGGCCACCAGCGCGCCGGCCTCCGACCAGCGCGGCGCCAGCTCCACGCCCCGCCACGGCCCCCCGAGCCCGCCGCGCCGCCCGCCGGCGGGTACAGCACCTGCGGCGCGTTGTCGTTCTCGTCCTCGACCAGCAGCCGCACCGACACGTTGCTGCTCAGCGCCGGCGCGCCGCCGTCCTCCGCACCCACCCACAGCCGCAGCTCGCGCACCTGCTCGTAGTCCAAGGAGCGCAGCGCGTACAGCGCGCCCGTCTCCGCCTGCACCGACACGTACGACGACAGCGGCGCGCCCCGCACCCGCCCCTCCCACAGCCGGTAGCGCACGCGCGCGTTCTGACCCCGGTCCGCGTCCCTCGCCAGCACCCTCAGCACCAGCGCGCCCGCCGCGTTGTTCTCTCCGCAGCCGCGCAACGTAGCGCTCCTCCGCGAACACCGGCGCGTTGTCGTTCACGTCCAGCACCCACAGCCGCAGCACCGCGCTGCTCTGCAGCGCCGGACGCCCGCCGTCGGCCGCCCGCACAGTCACGTTGTACTCCGACACCTGCTCGCGGTCCAGCTCTCCCGATGTCACCACGCTGTAGTAGCTGCCTTGGGAGCTCTGCAGCCGGAACGGGACATCCCCGTCTAGAGAGCAGTGCACCTCGCCGTTGGCCTCCGAATCGCGGTCTTTTACGTGCAAAAGGGCCACCACAGTCCCAGACGGAGCATTCTCAGAAATCTCGCTAATCGCCGATCTCACTGAAATCTCTGGGGCGTTGTCGTTTACGTCTCTGACGGATATTGTAACTTTCGTAGTATCAAAAAGACCCCCACCATCCTGTGCCTGAACCTCCAGTTCGTAGGAGTCGCCTTCTTCGAAGTCCAGGCTCCGTAACAGAGTGATCGCGCCAGTCTCAGAATCCAGATGGAATATCTTCGACGCTCCTTCTGTCATTTTCTTTAAGGAGTATTTCACGAGCCCGTACGGACCCTCGTCCCCGTCGGTGGCCGTGAGGGTGACGAGCACGGAGCCCACGGGCATGTCCTCGGGCACACGCACCGTGTACTCCGCCTGGCTGAACACGGGCGCGTTGTCGTTCGCGTCCAGCACCGTCACTCGGATGCGAGTCGTGCCCGTGCGGGCCGGATCGCCGCCGTCGCTCGCCCTCAGCACCAGCTCGTGAAACGCCGCCTCCTCCCGGTCCAGCGCCTTGGCCAGCACCAGCTCGGGACGCTGATCGCCGCCGGGGCCCGCCTGCACGGCCAGCGAGAAGTGCTCGTCACCGCTCAGCTCGTAGCTCTGCAGCGAATTCCGGCCAGAGTCCGGGTCGTGAGCGTCTGGCAGGGGAAACCGCGATCCCGGCGATGTCGTTTCGCCCATTCTCAACTCCGTTTCTGCTTCACGAAAGCTGGGGGCGTTGTCGTTTCTATCCGTGATCTCCACTTCTATTTCATAGAACTTCATTTCCCCCTCCACTATCAGCTCACAGCGCAGCACGCATTGTTGCACACGCACGCACAGCTGCTCCCTGTCGATCCTCTCGGCAGTCACTAAATGTCCCGTCTTCCCGTCCAGAGAGAAATACTGCGTCCTACCTTCAGAAACAACGCGGACACCTCGATCGCTGATCTCTGGCAGCTGCATCCCCAAGTCCTTGGCCACGTCGCCCACGAAGGAGCCCTTGGGCATCTCCTCGGGCACCGAGTAGCGCAGCTGCCCCCACGCCGCCTCCCACGCCCACAGCAGCACGGCCCAGAGCAGAGCTCGCTGCCGCCGGCCCCAGCGCCTCCCCGCCGCGATCATCGCCGCCCGGCACCGCAACACTGCCGCCTCTTCCCCGCCTCCGACTCCCGATCCGCCTCCTTCTTCAACTCCGGCCCTGGATCTGCGCTCCCGGCTTCTGCCGCCGCTCTTGCCGTCTCCTTGTAGCCCGGCTCCGCACCGCGGGGACGCTCGCAGCCCGCCCGCCGCCGAGCCTGACACGGAACAGCCGATGGAGCCGTTCGGCAGCGGGCGGGGCTGCAGCGCTCCGAGCTCCTCTCGCTCCTCTCGGTCAGCAGCGGCGCCCGCAGCCTCCTCCCGGCACTGCAGGCACCCAGCGCTGACCAGCGCTGCGCTCCTGCTTTGCCCACGGACTGCTCGTGGGGACGGGACATTCGCACGGAGACATCGACCCTGCTTCGGCTTTTCTCCAGACGATCCTCGACCCTTCACTGATCATCCCCGAGAAAAATGTAGAGTCCCCCTGGGCTTATGCTATTTCTGCCACTCGGGAAAAGTCGCTTACTAATGTGGATATATCTTAGGTGAAAAGGTTTCTCATAATAAGATCGCGCATGGTATTATGAATTTTAGCTTACTAAAACAAAAGTACAATCTCCATCACGAATGTTTGTAGCAATCATTATTGAATACAGCAAAGAAACGGGCTGTGAATTAAGAAATGTGATATTCAGACCCTCCCCAGGATAATTACAGCTATCAGGTTCATAACACATATTTGCCTTAAACACACAACGACTATTGCTTTAAGACCTTCGTTTCTATCCCACTCTCTGCTTTCAGGGAACCCGAACAAAGAAACCCCACCAAACAATGCAGACTAAAACGAATGCTCGGGATAAGTAACCAGTCTGGGCCACAATTCTTGAAGACACTTTATCTTAACACAGGCCTGCATTCTCCTCCTTCAGCAGGGAGGAAAGCTCAATAACTGCCGCGTAATCAAGAGAACGTGTATATTGCATCACGGAAAAAAACCCAAAAAAATCCAGCACCAAGCATCAATTCCATTTAACTATTCTTCAAAAGCATGGTATCTGATTCACAGAATTCACGGAATCACCGGGCTGCAACAGACCTTCAAGAACATCGAGTCCAACCCAGCCCTAACACCACAACTAGACCACGGCACCGAGTGCCACAGCCAGTCTTTTTAAAAACACAAACAGGGATGGTGACACCACCACCTCCTCGGAACGGACCGTACCAGTATTTTATTACTCTTTCGTGAAAAACTTTAGTGTTCAATACTAAAATGAGAACCTGTATGTAGAACTAGGAACAATCACGTCTGCATAAAATTTATCCATCGCATTGATGCTCATCATCTATGTAGGAGCCTTGTGCACAACATTAGAAGACACATGGTGGAACAGGGAACATTGTCTAGGGAGGAGCAACCTGTAATATACCCTTGAGAAACAGCAATACCAACGATTTTTCACGGAACAAACAATGCCTTCCTTGGAAGAAGACCGCTTAGTGCTGCCTTTTCTGCATCAGCTTTCCAGCAAAACATGGGATGACACACGAGAGAGCTTTGATAAGGAATGTGTAACTTCCAACGGCAAAAAAGCATTAGCCAGTATTTGTTCACCTGTGAAACAAGTCCAAGTACAGGAGTTTGGGGAAAAGGGGAGTCAAAGAAAAATTTTCAAACTAGAAGCATCTACCTTAGATTTTATAATGGAACATAACTGATTTGCCAAGTTCACAACACAAAACTGGACCTCTGGTCAATACCTCTCAGTATACCACCAAATAACCAAATATCACGCCTAGCTGCTTGCAGGGACTGGAAGGAGGATACCCTACTTTACTCCTTCTGGGACTAATAAATAACCCGAACAACACCAGATGGGAAAAGCAAAGGGAAAAGCCGACTATGCCTCAGAACGGCACAAGGAGAACAAGTAGAGTATTCAGGTTTACACACCTGAAGTGCGTCGGGATTGGCAGGCACCTGTCCCTCGAAGAGGTTACTGTTCGTGCTCGGCTTCTCGCAGCAATCCCCGCCCAGAAGCTCCTCCGCCGACAGCACGGGCACCGGCACCGGCGGCGGCGGCGGCCAAGCGGCCTCGGGCAGGGCGCGGTCCGGCGGCGCCACGCACAGGTTGTAGGAGTAGGGCAAGGTGCCCTCGCAGAAGTCGGCCGGGAAGGCGGCGCCGGGCAGCGAGAAGCGCTGCGCGCCCAGGCAGCGCAGCACGGCGGGCGGCCCGGCCCGGCGCAGCCGCGCCAGCACGGCCAGCGCCACGCTCAGCACCAAGAGCGCCGACAGCAGCGCCAGCGCCAGCACCAGGTAGAACTGCAGCTCGGCCGCCGCCGCCGCCGCCTGAGCGCCCGCCGGCCGCTCGCTCAACTCCGGCAGCGCCTCCTGCAAGCTCTCGGCCAGCACCACGTGCAGCGTGGCCGTGGCCGACAGCGCCGGCTGCCCGTGGTCCTTCACCACGGCCACCACACGCTGCTTGGCCGCGTCCCGCTCGGACACGGCGCGCGCCGTGCGCACCTCGCCGCTCTGCAGCTCCACGCGGAACAGCGCCGGCTCCGACGCCTGCACCAGCTCGTACGACAGCCACGCGTTGCGCCCCGCGTCCGCGTCCACCGCCACCACCTTGCCCACCAGGTAGCCGGCCTCGGCCGAGCGCGGAACCACCTCGAACGCCAACGAAGATGCTCCCGACGCCGCCTCTGCCGCCGCCGCTGGCCACAGCACCCGCGGCGCGTTGTCGTTGCGGTCCAGCACGAAGACGCGCACCGTGGCCGTGGAGCTGCGCGCCGGCGCGCCGCCGTCCTGCGCCCGCACCGCCACGGCGAACTCGCGGCACTGCTCGTAGTCGAAGGAGCGCTGCGCGTACAGCGCGCCGCTCCGCGCCTCCACCGACACGAGCGGCCCCGCGCCCGCCGCGCCCGCGCTGCCGCCCGCCAGCCAGTAGCTCACGCGCCCGTTGGCGCCCGCGTCCGCGTCCCGCGCCTGCACGCGCAGCACCAGCGCGCCCGCCGCGTTGTTCTCCGCCACGTACGCGCTGTACGCCGCCTCCTCGAACACCGGCGCGTTGTCGTTCACGTCCGACACCTCCAGCACCAGCTCCCTGCTGCTCCAAAGCGCCGCACGGCCCCGGTCCCGGGCCACCACCGTCACGCGATGCTCGCTCGCCTCCTCGCGGTCCAGCGCGCTCGCCGTCACCACCTTGTACGAGCCGCCCGACGACGCCACGAGCGACAGCGGCGCCTCGCCCGACAGCTCGCACGATACCTCACCGTTCTCTCCCGAGTCCGGATCGTCCACGTTGAGCACGGCCACCACGGTGCCGACCGGGGCGTCCTCGGGCACGGGACTCGACAGCGACAGGATGGTGATCTCGGGGGAGTTGTCGTTCTCGTCCGTGATTTCTATTTGCACCTTGCAGTGTGAAACTAAACCCCCGCCATCCCTCGCCTCCACGCTGAAGGCATATTTACTCTTTCCTCGAAGTCGAGAGGACCCACTGTCCTCAACTCTCCACTCTCCCTTTCTACAGCAAACAAGGCGCTGATAGTGTCCGGGACATTGTCAATGTAGTAGGACACTTGCCCGTTGGTGCCCCGTCTGCATCCGTTGCCTGTACTTGTAGAACCAGTGAATCCGCCGGCAGATTCTCCGCCACTCTCGCCTCGTAGAGGCTTTTGCTGAACACGGGTGGGTTGTCATTTGCGTCCGTCACGTTGATGCGAACCTGGACAGTTCCGGACCTCGTGGGTTCCCCTCCATCCAAGGCTGTCAGCACAAACTCAAATGAGCTCTGCTTCTCCCGGTCCAGCGCTCTCTCCAGCACTAATTCTGGCTGCAGGCTCCCGTCGGGACTCTCCTTTATGGCAAGAGAGAAAGACGGGTTGCTTGTGAGCCGGTAAGTCAACAGCGAATTGCTTCCTATGTCACCGTCTCGGGCTGAATCCATCGGGAAACGAGCACCAGGAAGCGCCCATTCACCGATCTCAAGTTCCAGAGCAGCCTTCCTGAAGGTCGGGGAATTGTCATTCACGTCCTCGATGTCCACCTGGACGTGAAAAACGTTCAGCGGGTTGTGCACCAGCACCTCGAAGCTGACGGAGCACGTCGGTGCCGCGCCGCACATCTCCTCCCGGTCCAGCCGCTCGTTCACGTACAGGTTGCCGTTCTCCTCATTCACACTGAAGTATTGGAGCTGCTTCTTGCCGGCAGACGCCACCTGCAGCTTGCGCGCCGGCAGCTCGTGGGCGCTGAGCCCCAGGTCCCGCGCCAGCGGCCCCACGAGCGAGCCTGTGCGCAGCTCCTCGGCGATGGCGTAGCGGAGCCGCTCGCCCGCCGCCCGCCCCCACACGCACAGCAGCAGCGCGGCCAGCAGCGCTCGCCCGCCGCCCGGCCCGCGCCTCTGCCGCCGCCTCAGCGCCATTCTCTGCCGCGCACAGCAGCGCTCGCCGCGCTCCTGCCTCCTGCCGCTGCCCGGCCTCCCTTGCAGCCGCCCTTGCAGCCGCCGCAGCCAGGCCGCTCGGCCCGCCTGGCACGCCTTGGCTGCTCGCCGACAAGCTCTGGCAGCCGCAAGCTCTGGCCGCCGCAAGCTCTGGCCGCCGCTGCCGCTGCGGGCGGCGCCGGGCGAGCGAGCAGCCTGCGGGGGCAGGACGCTGCGGCGGCGGCGGCTCCAGCGCCGCTCGGCGGCGGCCAACAGCGACACCCGCAGGCGCCGCCGCGACACTGCAGCTGCTCCGCACAAAATCCCGGCGCATCTACAGCAGCGAGAAATGAGAATCGGGGGAACACAGAGACAGCTTTTGCTCGCTTTGTAACATGCCTTGAATTGAACTCTCACTGACTCTGATGAATTAAGTTTAGATACTTATCAGCCTAAAGCCTTGTAAGAAACCCGATGCCGAGTTAGCAGAAGAACATGTACTCTTTTTTGTTTTCTGATTCTTTAAATTGCTTCATCTGCATCTCAATGTTTGAGCGCCTGCCATGGGAAGTTTAAAGTTATCATGAGTCCTTCATAGATAGATCAAAACCTATTGGTAAAAAGCATGTTTTCAGTTTCCAGCTTCCACTTTTCTGTAAAGGTCATTTAATACACACTTGTACCAAGAGTAGAAACACTTGATACTAGACCTCAAAGTTGGAGGTATAGCGAAAATTTCTCGGTGCAATATGGACCATTTTCTCATAACCAACACGGTAAAGCTTTCTCTTAGTCAACACTACTCATCGTTCAGTTAAAAACAGTTGTCTGCTGATCTATAACCACAGGCTCTGGTAAATACAGCTCAGTCCACATTGCCTATAAGTTCATACATAAATTGAAACAGCAAAAAACTTTAAAAAATCCTCACACAGGTATCTTTTCTCCATGCCTTCAGACCCCTTGCATGGCAGAGATGCTCCAACCCTCAGAGCACTCCCATGAGCCTTCCCAGCACTCCAGCATGTCCATTTGGGATATCGGCCCTAGATCTGCATGCACTCTAAATTCTCACAACAACAGTTCCCATGGGGGAAGGAGCTCCCTCGCCCTGCTGGCCACAGTGTTTGTTCTGCACTGCAGGACACCGTTGCAGCAGCAGGTGCCCATTGGCAGCTCATGTCCCATCTGATCACCCACCCAGAGCCCAAAGCACTTCTCTGCAAAGCTCTTCCCTCTCCCCTACTTTCGCTTTAAACTGGCCATTGCCCTAAGCCCGGGCTGGCATCTTGCACTTGGCCCTGCTCAAGCTCAGGATGTTTGCACGGGGCCACTTCTCCAGCCCAGCCCTCGCTGGCTCCTCTGCCTGCTCGAGAACCAACTGCAGTTGGGCTCAGCCGCACGTGCTCTGCAGGTTCCCTCACTCCACTCTCCAGGAAGGGACTGAGCACTACTGATCCTGCAAGGACCCTGCAGGGCCCACACAGCTCACTGCTCTCCACCTGGACATGGGGCCACCCTCTGCAACTCCTGGGGGGACTCCCCAGCCTGTTCCTCAGCCATTTCTCAGCCTCCAGACGTGTGCCCAGCATGTTCCTCGGGCTGATGCCCTGGGGGACACTGCACACGTTCTCCCGCCGGCCCCTGCGCTGCTCATGCAAACCTTGGCTGGGCTGGGTGGCCGCTCGGCACTTGGACCACTGCAGCAGAGAGGCTGCTGCATTTTGACACTACCAAGTGTTGACAGGGGAGCATACGGGGGCTTTTGGAACCCTTCCTCTTTACAGCTGTAAACAGCTCAGGCCGTGTGGGAACTGCACCTGCACTCGCACAGCTGGCACAGAGGACACCTTCCACAGAAGAGCAGACACGCTGAGCTTCAGCTCATGCCAACAGCAAGGCAAGAGTTAAAACAGATGGAAATTAACAGAGGCAATAACATTTTGTAGTTCTCGATCTACAGAAGCAACTCCACTCACACTGTGCTCCATCAGGCACTGCCTTGGGTTATCTCTGACACAGGGCAAGCAGGGCAAGCACCGAGTTCATCTCCTGCCTCTCACTCAGAGCTCCCCTGGCTCCTTTGCCTTCTCCACCAGGCAACTGCAAGGTTTGGCTTGTGGCCATCTCCACACGGGTCAAATTTATCAGGAGAGGAGAATGCACCACAGGCACACCCAGAAGGGAGGCACATTTGTCTGCTCAGCACCGTTATCAGAAGGAACTGAAGAATTCTAAATGATAAACAACCACACGAAAAGATGAGCAGTCATCCAGCAGAGAATGGCTCATCAAACCATTGGCTCAGAAGAAACCACCTCCCCATCCTCACCACAATCTCTGTGCCATGTAGACATGCAATGGCTACTAAAGTCATATTTACATCTCTTTCTCCGACCAGGAACAGAACACAAAATGACTTTCATATCTCCTGCCTTCCACTCCCACTGGAACAAGAGTAAGAGACATTAACACACCAAGCTGTGCTAAAAAATTAGGGTGTTGAGAATTGCATGTGTACTCACAGAGAGAGAAAACCAAGGAAAAGAAAGCAAACAAACCCCACAGAATAACCAAAAACATACATCAGATAGGGCAAGTTAAGATAATGCATTAGAAATCTTGAATCAGATAAAGCATTGGAAAACAACAAGTCGTCAGAGATGTTTACAGGGGAATCTTCGAGGTCTTTCTTTCAGGCCTTGAAATTCATCCCTGACAACACCCAGAACACACTGAGCTCTCAAGCTGCAAGGGTGGCCCCCAAAGACTTCCACCGAGAATAGGACAGGGGGATTCATTGGAAGAATTCCTCCTCTCCTCACCAACCTTTTCCTACTGCGTGCTCTGCTCACCCAGCAGCCAGCCAAGGATTACGGGGGCACAGGAACAGTTCCTGTGGAGAATGTTCCTGCTGCAGGACTGTCATTGTCTGTCACAACACAGAAACCAGCAGCAGCAGCACAGAACAGGAATGGCTCTGCCTTAGGCACCAAGCACGAAATCAAACCATTCCTCAGCCAAAGCCACATGGATTCACCCATTTTCCTGGTACACAACACAGCTCTCACCTCCTCACTCTGCATCCACAGCCTTGAGTTTCACCACCAACACACACCAAGATTTTGGGTGTATGCTGGCCACAGAGAAAACTACATCTTGGGGAAACATAGATTTATGAAGTTGTATTTCTGGAAGGAACTCTGCAAGGTCAGGCTGGGTGGGGCTCTGAGCAACCTGCTCTGCTGGAATGTCCCTGCCCATGGCAGAGCAGTTGGAACGTGCCGATCCTGAAGGTCCTTCCAGCACCAAACATTCCATGAATCTGTGTTTCTGTGACTCTGAGATTACATGGACAGCTTCAAGGAATGGATAGGAGATTCTCTCCCTGATGGATAATTCTATGATTTGGAGTTTGCAGGATTGCCGGACACAATGAGGATCAACTTGAATCCTTGACAAGAAAACAAACAAATAGACAAACAACCCAACTCAACCCAAATCAACCCAACGCGAACAAAACCAATCCAAATATAATCAAACCAAACCAAACATTAAAAACCCCACCCTAAGTCAACACAACTAAGAATGGGAAAACACCAGAAGAGTATCAGTCATGGCCTCACATTTCACATTGTCACACCTGTAGTATACACACAACACAGGAAACTCGACTGCAACGAATGCACAGGAGGCCTCACACAGGAGCTCACTACACAGACCCCACACTCTGCTCTCCTGCCACAGCAAGAGAAAGAAAAACCTTGGAACCACAGCTCTGGGCCTCATCTAACTCCCAGGACAAACAGGACATGGCACAATTCATTCATTCATTTGGAACTACATCCCACTGAACTCCAGTACCAGCCCTGGCTCTGCACACACACACCTCTTCTCTCTGCCCAAACACAACAGCAAAGCTAATTTTGTGTACAGACATCGTTAGAAGGAAAGTTGTGTGCACAGCTGCTCAGATCCCAAGCATCACTACTAAGATTATTCCCTTCCCCCCACCCCCATTATTTGAACAAGTCTAAAATGTTCTAGAGGCCATCAATTATTGCCAGCCCCATCTCAGGCCCAGCCACCCAAGGGCAGCTCAAAGGCAACATCACCATTCTTCAGCACGGGGAATCCTCACCAGATATGTCACTGCCACTCTTGATACCAAACGATGTGGAACCCAAACGAGGCCATTGGAGTCCAAAGCACACAATTTACAATCATCAGGCTCCTCCTGACTCATTTGCACAAAGCCACCAACAGCCCTGGGGATCAACCAAACACACGCCATGTCTCCAGAAGGACCTCCTCACACCCCACACCCCCAGCACTCCCCCTCACAGGGTTACCACATATCTGCAGAATTTACAGAGGCTCCACCAAGGCGAAAGTTGTTGCTCAGACAGTCTCTCCTTACCATGGATATCATTTGATTCCTCACCCACCCTCAACATGGGACAAGAAACAGCATTTATTACAGAGACAGTTTAAAATAACACGTCTAGGAAAGTCTCTCTCCTTTCACCTATAAACATGAAAGAACCATCTTCAGCTCATCAGAAGAGCCAGACAGAAAGGTGACACCTGCAGAACTGAGGAGCTCACAACACTCTTGTGGGTGAGGGAACTCAGAGCAGAGAATTCATAACATTGTCTGCAGGCACCCAATCCATCCCCTGCCCTCCCCATACGGCATCTGGCATCAGCACAAAGTGAAGCTTTTCAGGGACACAATCAGGAGGACATGCAAATACTCAGTAAGGACCTGCCAGGCTGCTCCAGGCAGCTGCAATACAGATCTTCCAGACAATTAGTTTGGGAAGAAAACCTCACACTGCACAGGGACCAGAGACTGGAAATGCCCAGGGAATGGAGGAACATATTCCCTTGACTCTGCCAGCAGACATTCACACACAGCTCACAGCACTCACATTTCAAACCCTTCCCATCAGCCAGGCTCTCCCCTCACCCACAGATCTCACAAACATGGGACACTGCAGGCCCAGTTCCCCAGAACGTTTCCCTTCCCACCACCAATCTCACACAGCCACCTTCACAGCTCTGCACTGCTCTGGAAGCTGCATTTGCCTGCTCACTGAAATTCTGTGCAGAGACTCCACAGATCAAAAAGGAAAAGCCCAGTTATCTGCCAAGAGAGACTGAGTCACAGAATATCTGCCCAGGGGCAATGATGCCCACATCATAGCTCCAGCAGCACCTTGAATCTCGCCCTTCCCAGCCAGGCAATTCTCTTGCCACGTTTAATATTTTATAGCCGAGGATCATTCACACCCATTTGATACTACTCTACTTTAAAAAACAAGAAAATATACAAAGCAGTTCTGCCATTTCCTCCTGCATTTCCTCCTCCACATGAAGCCACCCACAGACTTTTCAAAGAGGCACAACTTCAAGAGGATCCTTCACCTTCCTAACAGGCACACATACATCAGCAAGGATCACTTGCTACACGGAAAAATCGACATTTGGGGATAAAGATTAAAGCACGGATGATGCAAACACTTTTCCTGGGGACCTCCCTCGTGTATCATGGACAACGAGAAAGGCTGAGAACAACCGGCAGAGAAGTTCTACGCAAAGCCATCGGCATTTTGGTCAAGACACATTCAACCTATTCAAGCACATGTGCTGTTCAGAAGACACATGAGCCTGACAAAAAGAGTTATTTCTTAATGATGGGATACATCCAGGGAGATGTTCAAATACTAACAAGAAGAGAGATTCTACAGAGCACAGGGGATAGAGGGGAAAAAAAACCTGGAACCGCATCAATACCCAAACTTCAGAGCTAATGAACAGCCTGCCAGCAGCAGCCTTCTCCCTCCGACCTTATTCTGTAACTGGAAGGCTGAGACCGATCCAATGTTCAGAAAATGACAGCAACCGGCACCAGCTGTCATTGGAACGTCACCGAAGGAAACTTGACCTGCCTTTCCAATACAATCTCCTACGCAAGACAAATAACACGGCGGGGAAATAAAAAATCTAGACAGAAAAACTCACCGAGGGAACATCGGCTGGGTCGGCAGGGAGGGCGCCTGGGGCTCCTGGTCCCCGAGCAGCGGCGCGGGCTCGTCGGGCAGCGGCCGGGCCGGGAGGGTGTCGCAGCAGCTGTGGGCCGAGAAGCGCAGGTGGCTCTTGCGCGAGTCGGCCGTGAGCGACACGTCGTGCGAGTAGGAGTGCAGGAAGGCGCGCACGCCGTCGATGCCCACGAAGTGCGAGACGGGCACGCCGCGCAAGGCGCCGCTCGGGGCCCGCAGCAGCTGCTGTTGGCGCCAGCGGCGCAGGCGCAGCGCCAGCAGCAGCAGCAGGAAGGCGAGGAAGAGGCACGAGACGGCGGCCACGGCCAGCACGAGCCAGCGCGTCAGGCTGCCGGCCGGCTCGCCCGGCAAGGCCGCCGCCTCCTGCTCGTGGGCCGCGCTGCCCAGCTCGGCCAGCAGCTCGGCCACGCTCTCGGCCAGCAGCACGCTCAGCGTGGCCGTGGCCGACAGCGCCGGCCGCCCGTGGTCCTTCACCAGCACCACGAGGCTCTGGCGCGCCGCGTCGCGGGCCAGCGGCGAGCGCGCCGTGCGCACCTCGCCGCTGTGCAGCCCCACGCGGAAGAGCCCCGGCTCCGTGGCCTTGGCCAGCTCGTAGCACAGCCACGCGTTCTGCCCCGCGTCCGCGTCCACCGCCACCACCTTGGCCACCAGCGCGCCGGCCTCCGACCAGCGCGGCGCCAGCTCCACGCCCCGCCACGGCCCGCCCGAGCCCGCCGCGCCGCCCGCCGGCGGGTACAGCACCTGCGGCGCGTTGTCGTTCTCGTCCTCGACCAGCAGCCGCACCGACACGTTGCTGCTCAGCGCCGGCGCGCCGCCGTCCTCCGCACCCACCCACAGCCGCAGCTCGCGCACCTGCTCGTAGTCCAAGGAGCGCAGCGCGTACAGCGCGCCCGTCTCCGCCTGCACCGACACGTACGACGACAGCGGCGCGCCCCGCACCCGCCCCTCCCACAGCCGGTAGCGCACGCGCGCGTTCTGACCCCGGTCCGCGTCCCTCGCCAGCACCCTCAGCACCAGCGCGCCCGCCGCGTTGTTCTCCCGCAGCCGCGCAACGTAGCGCTCCTCCGCGAACACCGGCGCGTTGTCGTTCACGTCCAGCACCCACAGCCGCAGCACCGCGCTGCTCTGCAGCGCCGGACGCCCGCCGTCGGCCGCCCGCACCGTCACGTTGTACTCCGACACCTGCTCGCGGTCCAGCTCTCCCGATGTCACCACGCTGTAGTAGCTGCCCTGGGAGCTCTGCAGCCGGAACGGGACATCCCCTTCGAGCCAGCACCGCACCTCGCCGTTGGCCCCCGAGTCACGGTCCTGCACGTACAGCAAGGCCACCACTGTCCCTGTCGGGGCGTCCTCAGAAATTTCGCTCAGTGCCGATCGCACCGAAATCTCGGGTGCATTATCGTTTTTGTCTATGACAGTGATCCCCACTTTGGCAGTGTCGAAAAGGTCGCCGCCATCTCGTCCCTGTACCTCCAGTTCGTAAGAGTGACCTTCCTCGAAATCCAGGTTACGCAAAAGAGTGATCGTACCAGTCTCAGAATCCAGGTGGAATATTTTCGAAGCTTTCTCAGTGATTTTCTTAATATAGTACTTCACGTGTCCATTCAGCCCCTCGTCGGCGTCGGTGGCCGTGACAGTGACGAGCACGGAACCCACGGGCACGTCCTCGGGCACACGCACCGTGTACTCCGCCTGGGTGAACACGGGCGCGTTGTCGTTCGCGTCCAGCACCTTCACCCGGATGCGAGTCGTGCCCGTGCGGGCCGGATCGCCGCCGTCGCTCGCCCTCAGCACCAGCTCGTGAAACGCCGCCTCCTCCCGGTCCAGCGCCTTGGCCAGCACCAGCTCGGGACGCTGATCGCCGCCGGGGCCCGCCTGCACGGCCAGCGAGAAGTGCTCGTCACCGCTCAGCTCGTAGCTCTGCAGCGAATTCCGGCCAGAGTCCGGGTCGTGAGCGTCTGGCAGAGGAAACCGCGACCCGGGGGCTGTCATCTCGCTAATTCTTTCTTCCAGCTCAACTTCCTTGAAGCTGGGTCTGTTATCGTTAACGTCAGTGATTCCTATTTGGATTTCATAGAACTTCATTTCCCCCTCCACTATCAGCTCACAGCGCAGCACGCATTGCTGCGCAGCCTCGCACAGCTGCTCCCTGTCGATCCTCTCGGCCGTCACTAAATGTCCTGTCTTCCCGTCAAGAGAGAAATACTGCGTCCTACCTCCAGAAACAACGCGGACACCTCGATCGCTGATCTCTGGCAGCTGCATCCCCAAGTCCTTGGCCACGTCGCCCACGAAGGAGCCCTTGGGCATCTCCTCGGGCACCGAGTAGCGCAGCTGCCCCCACGCCGCCTCCCACGCCCACAGCAGCACGGCCCAGAGCAGAGCTCGCTGCCGCCGGCCCCAGCGCCTCCCCGCCGCGATCATCGCCGCCCGGCACCGCAACACTGCCGCCTCTTCCCCGCCTCCGACTCCCGATCCGCCTCCTTCTTCAACTCCGGCCCTGGATCTGCGCTCCCGGCTTCTGCCGCCGCTCTTGCCGTCTCCTTGTAGCCCGGCTCCGCACCGCGGGACGCTCGCAGCCCGCCCGCCGCCGAGCCTGACACGGAACAGCCGATGGAGCCGTTCGGCAGCGGGCGGGGCTGCAGCGCTCCGAGCTCCTCTCGCTCCTCTCGGTCAGCAGCGGCGCCCGCAGCCTCCTCCCGGCACTGCAGGCACCCAGCGCTGACCAGCGCTGCGCTCCTGCTTTGCCCACGGACTGCTCGTGGGGACGGGACATTCGCACGGAGACATCGACCCTGCTTCGGCTTTTCTCCAGACGATCCTCGACCCTTCACTGATCATCCCCGAGAAAAATGTAGAGTCCCCCTGGGCTTATGCTATTTCTGCCACTCGGGAAAAGTCGCTTACTAATGTGGATATATCTTAGGTCAAAAAGATTCTCATAATATGATGCGAATGGTATTATGCATTTTAGCTTACTAAAACAAAAGTACAATCTCCATCACGACTGTTTGTAGCAATCATTATTGAATAAAGCAAAGAAACAGGATCTGAGGTAGGAAATGTGATATTCACACCCTCCCCAGGATAATTACAGCTATCAGGTTCATAACACATATTTGCCTTAAACACACAACGACTATTGCTTTAAGTCCTTCGTTTCTATCCCACTCTCTGCTTTCAGGGAACCTGAACAAAGAAACCCCACCAAACAATGCAGACTAAAACGAATGCCCGGGATAAGTAACCAGTCTGGGCCACAATTCTTACAGACACTTTATCTTAACACAGGCCTCCAATCTCCTCCTTCAGCAGGGAGGAAAAGCCAATAACTTACGCGTAGTCAAGAGAACGTGTATATTGCATCAAGGAAAAAAAACCCAAAACATCCAGCACCAAGCATCAATTCCATTTTCCTATTCTGTCATTCAAAATCATGGTATCTGATTCACAGAATTCACGGAATGACCAGGCTGGAAGAGACCTTCAAGAACATCGAATCCAACCCAGACCTAACACCACAACTAGACCACGGCACCGAGTGCCACAGCCAGTCTTTTTTAAAACACAAACAGGGATGGTGACACCACCATCCCTGGCAGACCACTCCAGTACTTTATTACTCTTTCGTGAAAAATTTTCAAATTAGTGTTCAATATTAAAATGAAAAGCTATATGTAGAACTACGAACAATCATGTCTGGATAAAATCTATCAATCGCATTGATGGCGTCATCTATGTAGGAGCACTGTGCAAACCACTCCTGGGTATAATCTATCCATCCCAATACTGCTGCCATTTCTGCAGTAGCCTTCTGCAACAGAGGAAAGAAACACAGCAGAATTGGAAATACTCCCGAGGGAGGAACAATCTACAACATTTACATGGCGGCACCAGTGCCAACCAATTGGCATCAGCGAAATAATTCCTGGATAATGATAGCCACCCTCAGTAAAGCTACCATTTCTACAGCAGCTCACAAAAAACATGGGAGGATAAGGAGAAGTGAGCTAGGAACCATGGTTAACTTCCTGCTGCATGGAGTCACAGGAACGGTTTCCGTGGCTGTCCTACACCGAAACTGCATTAACGACCCAGCTGAAAGAGATCCACTACATGAATGTGAGGAAACAGGGAACGAAGGAAAAATCTCCAACACCATTAATTTACCACCTGCACAGACACAAATATAAATGGGAGAGGTAGCCAAACTCACTAAACAGAAAGAGAAATTGTAACCAAGGAAGGAGAGTGGAAGCTCTCGGCATCCCACAAAGAAACATCACAGCGCAATAGAGGGAAAGGAAGATAAGGTTTAGAAATGCTAAATTCGAACGGCGCAAACGAGAAGATCAACAAACCTGCGCTGGGTCGGTGTCTGAGGGCGCCTCTCCCTGGACGGCGCCGCTGTTCGTGCTCGACTTCTCGCAGCAATCGCCGCCCAGAAGCTCCTCCGCCGACAGCACGGGCACCGGCAGCGGCACCGGCGGCCAAGCGGCCTCGGGCAGGGCGCGGTCCGGCGGCGCCACGCACAGGTTGTAGGAGTAGGGCAAGGTGCCCTCGCAGAAGTCGGCCGGGAAGGCGGCGCCGGGCAGCGAGAAGCGCTGCGCGCCCAGGCAGCGCAGCACGGCGGGCGGCCCGGCCCGGCGCAGCCGCGCCAGCACGGCCAGCGCCACGCTCAGCACCAAGAGCGCCGACAGCAGCGCCAGCGCCAGTACCAGGTAGAACTGCAGCTCGGCCGCCGCCGCCTGGGCGCCCGCCGGCCGCTCGCTCAGCTCCGGCAGCGCCTCCTGCAAGCTCTCGGCCAGCACCACGTGCAGCGTGGCCGTGGCCGACAGCGCCGGCTGCCCGTGGTCCTTCACCACGGCCACCACACGCTGCTTGGCCGCGTCCCGCTCGGACACGGCGCGCGCCGTGCGCACCTCGCCGCTCTGCAGCCCCACGCGGAACAGCGCCGGCTCCGACGCCTGCACCAGCTCGTACGACAGCCACGCGTTGCGCCCCGCGTCCGCGTCCACCGCCACCACCTTGCCCACCAGGTAGCCGGCCTCGGCCGAGCGCGGAACCACCTCGAACGCCAACGAAGATGCTCCCGACGCCGCCTCTGCCGCCGCCGCCGGCCACAGCACCCGCGGCGCGTTGTCGTTGCGGTCCAGCACGAAGACGCGCACCGTGGCCGTGGAGCTGCGCGCCGGCGCGCCGCCGTCCTGCGCCCGCACCGCCACGGCGAACTCGCGGCACTGCTCGTAGTCGAAGGAGCGCTGCGCGTACAGCGCGCCGCTCCGCGCCTCCACCGACACGAGCGGCCCCGCGCCCGCCGCGCCCGCGCTGCCGCCCGCCAGCCAGTAGCTCACGCGCCCGTTGGCGCCCGCGTCCGCGTCCCGCGCCTGCACGCGCAGCACCAGCGCGCCCGCCGCGTTGTTCTCCGCCACGTACGCGCTGTACGCCGCCTCCTCGAACACCGGCGCGTTGTCGTTCACGTCCGACACCTCCAGCACCAGCTCCCTGCTGCTCCAAAGCGCCGCACGGCCCCGGTCCCGGGCCACCACCGTCACGCGATGCTCGCTCGCCTCCTCGCGGTCCAGCGCGCTCGCCGTCACCACCTTGTACGAGCCGCCCGACGACGCCACGAGCGACAGCGGCGCCTCGCCCGACAGCTCGCACGATACCTCACCGTTCTCAACCGGAATCCGCGTCGTTTACGTTCAGCAAGGCCACCACGGTGCCCACCGGGACGTCCTCAGGCACTGGGCTCGACACAGACAGGATAGTGATCTCGGGCGCGTTGTCGTTCTCATCCGTGATATCTATTTTTACTTCGCTGTGACTGGTGAGCCCTCCTCCGTCCGTCGCCTCCAAGCCGAAAACGTATTTATTTTTCTCCTCAAAATCGAGTGGACCAGCCGTCCTGATCTCGCCACTCTCGCTGTCAATAGCGAAGAACGAAAGGACGTCTTCAGGGACGTTGCCGAAGGAGTAGGACACTCGCCCGTTCGAGCCCGCGTCCGCATCTGTGGCCACCACCCGCAGCACCAGCGAGCCCGCCGGCAGATTCTCCGGAACTCCCGCCTCGTAGACGGTTTTGCTGAATACGGGTGCATTGTCATTAGCATCTGTCACGTTGATGCGAACCTGAACACTCCCGGACATCGCGGGCTCTCCGCCGTCCACTGCCGTCAGCACCAATTCAAAGGAGCTTTGCTTCTCCCGGTCCAGCGCTCTCTCCAGCACTAATTCCGGCTGCTTCCTTCCATCCGGCTTTTCCTTCATGGACAGGGAGAACGAAGGGTCGCTGGTGAGCTGATAAGTCAACAACGAGTTCCCACCGACATCCGCATCTCGGGCCATCTCCAAAGGAAAACGAGCACCGGGAAGCGTCCATTCCCCAATCTCGAGGTCCAGAGAAGCTTTGCTGAAAACTGGGGAATTGTCATTCACGTCCTCGATGTCCACCTGGATGTGGAAAACGTTCAGCGGGTTGTGCACCAGCACCTCGAAGCTGACCGAGCAGGTCGCCGACTCGCCGCACATCTCCTCCCGGTCCAGCCGCTCGTTCACGTACAGGTTGCCGTTCTCCTCATTCACACTGAAGTATTGGAGCTGCTTCTTGCCGGCAGACGCCACCTGCAGCTTGCGCGCCGGCAGCTCGTGGGCGCTGAGCCCCAGGTCCCGCGCCAGCGGCCCCACGAGCGAGCCTGTGCGCAGCTCCTCGGCGATGGCGTAGCGGAGCCGCTCGCCCGCCGCCCGCCCCCACACGCACAGCAGCAGCGCGGCCAGCAGCGCTCGCCCGCCGCCCGGCCCGCGCCTCTGCCGCCGCCTCAGCGCCATTCTCTGCCGCGCACAGCAGCGCTCGCCGCGCTCCTGCCTCCTGCCGCTGCCCGGCCTCCCTTGCAGCCGCCCTTGCAGCCGCCGCAGCCAGGCCGCTCGGCCCGCCTGGCACGCCTTGGCTGCTCGCCGACAAGCTCTGGCAGCCGCAAGCTCTGGCCGCCGCAAGCTCTGGCCGCCGCTGCGGGCGGCGCCGGGCGAGCGAGCAGCCTGCGGGGGCAGGACGCTGCGGCGGCGGCGGCGGCGGCTCCAGCGCCGCTCGGCGGCGGCCAACAGCGACACCCGCAGGCGCCGCCGCGACACTGCAGCCGCCGCACGGCCGCGCTCCGGGGGGCCCGGCTGGGCCGGCGCTCGCCCCGCTTGCAATCCACAAGAGCAGAAGCTCTTTCTTTATATCACTCCATAGGCGATTAAATCTCAGAAGGTGTTTTCGGGACTTTCAGATCATCTCTTCTTGTCGCAATGAACAATCAGATGCAAATATTTCTGACAGAGTCATAAAGTCAGCTTCTCTTCATAAAATGAAGGCAGAAGAAGCAGCAATAGCAGAAGCAGCAGTATGGTTGGGGAAGACCTTAAAAGCTCGTTAATACTCTAGTATTTTTAAAATTCTATTTTTAATTGGGAAAAATACCCAGAAGGTTTTCTTGGCATTGGTTCCAGTGAATAATATTCAGAAACTCATTGAAGGAAAAATCATTTCTATCTTGTCATGTTTTAGGTGTGAAGGAATCTTTATGGTCATGTAGTCCACACCTCACTAGTCAGGTTTCTCGAAGCCCCATCCATCCCAACCCCAAACTCTTTCAAACAGGGAACATCAACATTTCTGTGGGCAACCTGTTCCCACATCTCATCACCCTCAGTGAAAAACGTTTCCCTTATGACCAGGCTAAACCTACCTTGTCTCGCTTTCCAACCATTGACCTTATTGTGTCAAGATGGGCCCTTACAGAACTCTCTCCATATTTCTTTTACATATTTTATATAGTCAACATCACAGTAAGTTCTTCACAGCACCTTTTCTCCTCAGGCTGAAGGGCTTCTCTCTGCCCATCTACATGGCAGAGATGTTCCATCCCTCTGAAACTTTCTCTCCAAACATACTCCAACAGCTCTCACAAAAGCACGGTGGAAACAGAAAATCTCCTCTCTTCTCCTGCTGGCCACGCTATTTGTTATGCAGCACAGAACAGGATTGACTTCCTGGCCTGCAGGAACTCACCACCAGCCCATGTCCCACTTGGCACCCACCAGGACCCCAAGGCCTTCTCCACAGGCCTCAATCCCCCAAGTTTGTATGGAAAGAGGATTGCCCTGAGCCAGGTGCATGATTTTGCCCTTGACCTTGTTGAACTTAAGGAGGTTGACATGAGGCCACTCCTCCAGACTGTCAAGGTCCCTGGGGATGACATCCCACCCTCCAGGTGAGTCAAGGGCACCTCTTAGCTTGGTGTCACCTGCAAACCCAGTGAGGCTACTCTCAATCCAATTAGCTGTGTCACTGATAAACATACTGAATGTATTGCTCCAAGCAGAGGCACATTGGGAGTTCCCAGTTGGGCAGTGAGATATTGTCCACAGCTTCTTGAACTCCACCTGCACTTGCACATAGGAACAGAAGGCACCTTTCATGGGAGATCAGACACCCTGAGGTCACCTTGCTCAAAGCAAGGCAGGAGTTCTTTCTCGAGCAGAAGCAAAACAAATTGGATGGTAAACATCCGATTTCATTCCATGAAGTCATCATCAGCTCTCAAGTGCTCTTTTTCCACTGTGTGGCCTGTTAACTTCCCTACAAATAAAATTCTCTAAATGTAAACACTTCGTAATGGGCCTTGCTCCTCTACTATGAGAAAATGTGAGAGACTCCTTTTGAGCTTTTTCTTCATTTTCTTCACACTAAAAATTCTGGTCTGGGTGATTAAAGGGAGGTTTTGCTGCAAAGCAGCACTTCCATCTTCTAAATTAAAATGTTTCTTCTTCAAAAAAGGGGAAGATGAACCATGAGCTTCCAGGAAAAAAAGGCCTGAAAGGAAGAGTAATGACAGCTGTGAGGAAACCATGTGTCATAATGTTCCAGGGTCACAGGAATGGATAAAGGATTCACACAAGAATCACAAGCCATTCTCCTGAGACCTCATTGTTCTAGAAACTCACGTTCTAATACCTTATTGCCAGATGACAACCACTGCCTTCCAAAGTGGGGATTGCTGACAGCGGGCACTGTCCCGGCACCACCAGAGCGCAGCAGCTCGGGCTCGCTCTGACTCCAGCACTGTGAGATTCAGTGAGATGCCCTTCTCGGTGCTTCCACTGCATCTCCTTTACTGCCACTGAACCCTCAGATGCAAGCATTCCTGGCAGAGCACTACGGAAAGGAACTCATCTGCTCTTAAAAAATCATGCTACAACTACAAGAGCAAGGTGTGATATTAGAGAAAGGGATGACTTTGGGAACCTTTCAGCTCTCCATCACATATCTTAAATTCTGCTTCCCCTACATGGAACCCATTAACCTGAGAAAGAGATCAGCCTAAAGCAAAGTTTAGAGCTCTATGCAAGGTATTAATAAGGCTTACTTTTTTTTTCTGAATCCTTAAACTTTATATTATGTCTCCATACTTAAGAACCGTACAGTGAAAAGTACAAAGGCATTTCTGAGTCTGTCATAAAATCAAATAAAAAATATTTCACACTGGAATATTAAACCATTCTATCTGAGCAACATGGTTCATTATTCCTGGATAACTGTCATTTACTTTCAGTATACAGATCACAGGGAAATAATGGCACAGGCCTAGACCCCAGAGATGAAATCTAAGTATTATCCAAACAACAACCCTTTGGCACACGAATTTCCTGGATCAAACCCAGTCCCCGCCTACTTCCAAGTAGTCTTCCAAGTCTTCACACACACACCACTTGGGCAGGGTATTTAGATAATGCTCCTGAAACCACCACAATGTATAAATTCACGTTTCTTGTTCTGTCACTTGTACTAGCTACACAACAAAGGCATCTGCCTTGTACTGAGTACACAGGACATCGAACCACACACCCCACCCACAGTCAGTAGTGCCTTGGACCATGAAGAAAGGAAAATCCTTGGAACCACAGGTGAGGGCCTCACCTCAGTGCCAGCACAAATGGAACTTTGATCATTCCTTTTATCCATTTCAAACCATACAACAGTAAATTCCTGCACTGGCCCTCTCTCTGGACAGACAGATTTCTCTCTCTCATCTCACAATACAAAAGCAAATTTTGAGAATGGACACCATTAAAAGTTCCTTTCACAACTTCTCAGATCCCAAGCATCACAACACAAATGTGTGCACAGCGATTTTAATGCTCATCACAATAATCTCAACAATTCTGAAATGTTGTAAAGGCTAAAGACATCAGCAGCTCAATTTCTGATCCAGTCACCCAAGTTTCACTCAAAGGTGACACCATCTCTGCCCAGCACATGGCTTTAGGGAGGATGGGTCACTCTCCTACTCTGAGTGCAAGGTTTCCATTTGAGCCCAAGAATTACCATTGACAGAAAACATCCTGAAACATAAACCCGAAATGGTGAACACCACAAACGGGCCCTTTGAGCCCAAATGATGGGATATCAAAAAATAAAGACACTTTTAGACAATTTCCAGAAGATCATGAACAAACACATGAATCAAAATAACACACGCCTCGTTTCCAACATCACCTTCTACAAACAAGTCTCTCCTCAACCCAAAGACACTCTACCAAATGAAAAGGTCCCACACAGATTCCCATTGCCCTGGGCAATATTTCACTTCTCAACCTGTCTACGGGACAAGGATGAGAATTTCTTCCAGTAACACTTGAAACACCACTTGTATTGAAACGAGCCGGGCAAGAGCTGTACATCTGCAGAAAGGAGGGGATCAACATAGAGACTGTCGGTGATGGCACTAAGGTTAGGCACAGAGTTCAGGTACTTAGCAGGTGATGAATACAGAGTTGGCTCCACCCAAAATTCCCTTATGGCACTCGCCATATGTACGTAAGAAAACCACTTGTTAAAATAACCCAACGACCTCCAAACACTCAGGTGGAAACTCCCAGGGCTCCCAACACACCTGCAGTAAGATCTATTAGGGCAAACCTAGCAGGGAAGAAGGAAATCCCATGACACGACAGTAGAGCCGAACACTGAACAAGGAAAAGAACAAACCATGACTCTCCTGTCTCAACAGACCTCAGGCCACAGCACTCAGGTACCCAGCACTACACAACGTCCATGATGATCTCTGACTCTTAGAATATCCAAGAACGGGAACTCAGACCCCACCTGCCCAGCCAAAATATCGTGAACATCCATCACCATCAGGCCATGTATGTTTATCAGGACAAAGTGTTGCAGTTCTCAGCAAGGTTCAATATCCCGATACTTCAGATTATCCCAGCAGTAGTAAGTACAAGAGAAGGAGATCCGGGGAGGAAAACACCACAAAACACTCACACAGGACCTCACACCAAAGGCCGTGCCCACAGGTGCTCAATGTAATTTCTATGTGCAGTATAAAAAAGGAAAAAATTGAGGAACTCCGGATTCATACAACAATTATGATAAACCGAATTTCTACAATACCTTTACACCTTTTTGAATTAAAAAAAAAGAAAAAGGCCACAGCAAATTTTTAATCTCACCTCTATCGGCAAAAACAGATTTTCCACCCTGCCCACACATTATGTAACAGGAAAGCTACAACTGAGGGCAGTCTCCAGTGAAAGAAAAGCTGTACACAAAACCTTTCACTGCCGGAAAAACATCTCTGATACCCAAAGGAAATGTGCCCTACTGACTACAATACAATACTCTCGAGCATAAACAATAGGCAGCTCTAACGAAGATCCAGTCATCACAATAAGTGCTCAGCCACACGGCCAACTTGCAAGATACATGACTCTCAATCTTAAAAGTGATATTACACACGGGGATACTAACTGTAATTTCAAAAGAACTTCAATGTGCCCATGCATATGTGCTGTCGTTGAAACACCTGACCCTGCAAACAATGTAAATTCCACTTGCATGTAATGCAACACATCCATTGAGAATACGGAATGCTGGGAGGAATTACACATCTCAGAAGGGAAAAAAAAAAAGGAGAAACGAAATGCAGTTTGACAAAAGAAAAAGACCAAACCTCCAGCAAAACCCAACCTTTCTTCTCCAACGAGCCCACCACATTTAAAGCTGAACACGGACCCAACGTCCACATACACGCAGCATGAAGCAGCAAAACACAGCGTGCCGAGGAACGGGGCGTTGCATTCCTTCTCAGCAAATCTACCCACGCAGTACACGGACTACGGCAAGAAGGGACAGGGTAGCACAAGTGGGAAGGGTCGCATATAAAATTTGGCCCCACACACTCACCGAGAGAACATCGGCTGGGTCGGCGGGGAGGGCGCCTGGGGGCTCCTGGTCCCCGAGCAGCGGCGCGGGCTCGTCGGGCAGCGGCCGGGCCGGGAGGGTGTCGCAGCAGCTGTGGGCCGAGAAGCGCAGGTGGCTCTTGCGCGAGTCGGCCGTGAGCGACACGTCGTGCGAGTAGGAGTGCAGGAAGGCGCGCACGCCGTCGATGCCCACGAAGTGCGAGACGGGCACGCCGCGCAAGGCGCCGCTCGGGGCCCGCAGCAGCTGCTGTTGGCGCCAGCGGCGCAGGCGCAGCGCCAGCAGCAGCAGCAGGAAGGCGAGGAAGAGGCACGAGACGGCGGCCACGGCCAGCACGAGCCAGCGCGTCAGGCTGCCGGCCGGCTCGCCCGGCAAGGCCGCCGCCTCCTGCTCGTAGGCCGCGCTGCCCAGCTCGGCCAGCAGCTCGGCCACGCTCTCGGCCAGCAGCACGCTCAGCGTGGCCGTGGCCGACAGCGCCGGCCGCCCGTGGTCCTTCACCAGCACCACGAGGCTCTGGCGCGCCGCGTCGCGGGCCAGCGGCGAGCGCGCCGTGCGCACCTCGCCGCTGTGCAGCCCCACGCGGAAGAGCCCCGGCTCCGTGGCCTTGGCCAGCTCGTAGCACAGCCACGCGTTCTGCCCCGCGTCCGCGTCCACCGCCACCACCTTGGCCACCAGCGCGCCGGCCTCCGACCAGCGCGGCGCCAGCTCCACGCCCCGCCACGGCCCGCCCGAGCCCGCCGCGCCGCCCGCCGGCGGGTACAGCACCTGCGGCGCGTTGTCGTTCTCGTCCTCGACCAGCAGCCGCACCGACACGTTGCTGCTCAGCGCCGGCGCGCCGCCGTCCTCCGCACCCACCCACAGCCGCAGCTCGCGCACCTGCTCGTAGTCCAAGGAGCGCAGCGCGTACAGCGCGCCCGTCTCCGCCTGCACCGACACGTACGACGACAGCGGCGCGCCCCGCACCCGCCCCTCCCACAGCCGGTAGCGCACGCGCGCGTTCTGACCCCGGTCCGCGTCCCTCGCCAGCACCCTCAGCACCAGCGCGCCCGCCGCGTTGTTCTCCCGCAGCCGCGCAACGTAGCGCTCCTCCGCGAACACCGGCGCGTTGTCGTTCACGTCCAGCACCCACAGCCGCAGCACCGCGCTGCTCTGCAGCGCCGGACGCCCGCCGTCGGCTGCCCGCACCGTCACGTTGTACTCCGACACCTGCTCGCGGTCCAGCTCTCTCGCAGTCACCACACGGTAGTAATTGTCAAAAGTCTTCTCCAGCCGGAACGGGACATCCGGGTCCAGCGAGCAGCGCACCTCGCCGTTGACCCCCGAATCCCTGTCTCTCACGTGTAGCAGTGCGACCACGGTCTCTGTCGGGACATCCTCAGAAATCTCACTCAGCGACGACGACACTGTCAGTTCGGGTGCGTTGTCGTTTACGTCTGTTACGGTAATCAGAATTTTAGCAGTGTCGAAAAGGCCTATCACGTCATGTGCCTGCACCTCCAGATCGTAGGACTTGCCTTCCTCGAAGTCTAGGCTTCGTAATAGAGTGATCAATCCCGTGTCGCTGTCCAGTTGGAAAATCCGTGAGGCTTTCTCGGTGATTTTCTGAATCGAGTACTTCACCTGCCCATTCAGCCCTTCATCGGCGTCTGTTGCCATGACAGCGAGGAGCACGGAGCCCACGGGCACGTCCTCGGGCACACGCACCGTGTACTCCGCCTGGCTGAACACGGGCGCGTTGTCGTTCGCGTCCACCACCTTCACCCGGATGAGAGCCGTGCCCGTGCGGGCCGGATCGCCGCCGTCGCTCGCCCTCAGCACCAGCTCGTGAAACGCCGCCTCCTCCCGGTCCAGCGCCTTGGCCAGCACCAGCTCGGGACGCTGATCGCCGCCGGGGCCCGCCTGCACGGCCAGCGAGAAGTGCTCGTCACCGCTCAGCTCGTAGCTCTGCAAAGAATTCCGGCCAGAGTCCGGGTCGTGAGCGTCTGGCAGGGGAAACCGCGACCCGGGGGCTGTAGTCTCGCTCACTCTCAGTTCTTTTTCTGCCTCTCGGAAGCTGGGGGCGTTGTCGTTAATGTCCGTGATTTCAACCTCTATTCCATACACCTGCATCTGTCCCTCCACTATCAGCTCACAGCGCAGCACGCATTCCAACACATCCTCGCACAGCTGCTCCCTGTCGATCTTCTCGGCCGTCACTAAATGTCCCGTCTTCCCGTCCAGAGAGAAATACTGCGTCCTACCTTCAGAAACAATGCGCAAGCCGCCCTCGCTGAGCGCCGTCAGCTGCAAACCCAGGTCCTTGGCCACGTCGCCCACGAAGGAGCCCTTGGGCATCTCCTCGGGCACCGAGTAGCGCAGCTGCCCCCACGCCGCCTCCCACGCCCACAGCAGCACGGCCCAGAGCAGAGCTCGCTGCCGTCGGCCCCAGCGCCTCCCCGCCGCGATCATCGCCGCCCGGCACCGCAACACTGCCGCCTCTTCCCCGCCTCCGACTCCCGATCCGCCTCCTTCTTCAACTCCGGCCCTGGATCTGCGCTCCCGGCTTCTGCCGCCGCTCTTGCCGTCTCCTTGTAGCCCGGCTCCGCACCGCGGGGACGCTCGCAGCCCGCCCGCCGCCGAGCCTGACACGGAACAGCCGATGGAGCCGTTCGGCAGCGGGCGGGGCTGCAGCGCTCCGAGCTCCTCTCGCTCCTCTCGGTCAGCAGCGGCGCCCGCAGCCTCCTCCCGGCACTGCAGGCACCCAGCGCTGACCAGCGCTACCCGCATTCCCGCCTCCACACCGGGCACGGAGACAACTTCTCCCGTGAAGCAATGACCTCCTGCACTGGCTTTTCTCCCGCCCATCTCTGCTTTCATCCTCCAGGGTATCACGATCGCCAGGAAGGCAGAGGCAATCCGTGGGCCTGCGTCTTTAACCGCACGGGTTCTAAGCGCTTACTAATGTCATTATAAGTGTATTTAAACACATTTTTCGTATTTTACCCTGGAGCTTATTGATACTCTCACCCTTTTTGTTCAAAAGCATCTTCAACTACAGGCTCATAGAGGGAAAACGGGAAGATACAATATCCCGAAAGAACAGAGCTATCAGGTGCAATAACAAAAGTGGAACGAGAGCAATTGCATTCTTCCTGAAGGCAGGGAGCGAAGTGTTACAGGATTGAATTACAGGTACAAATAAGATGCAGTTAAAACTATCATAGGAAAGTGTTAGGACTTCAAAAATTCTATATTCCTTCCTAAGACAAACCTAGTGTTTCCTTACCTTAAAAACATTTACATTTAAGCACGTCGTTCTAGATTACTTTTTTTTTTTTCTTAATTCGATCTGTAAAGTACTGAAGCTCATCCGTAAATTATTCATCTAAATATTTCCTTAAGGTGTTGGTACAAAATGTTTTCAAGTAAAAAATTCTTGAACTGTAAAATAAAAATACAACTGTGTTGTCGAAATTGTGATGTCCACTAATCAATGTGGTCAACACAAATGGGCTTGATTGAAGTGCCTAAACCGTCGCTTGGCCAGTCTCCCTGATACGTGATCCCTTCGTATCTCAGATGTCTATCCTAGTTAACTGAATTGCAAAAATTTGCCATTCTCCATATAGTCGAGCTCTCCTAAATTCCCCAAACTCTCTATGTAAAGAGCATAGCATAAAAAAGAAAAAGATAAAAATTCTCCAAAATACAAATCATTCAATACTCTCACCAGTGTATGATTTAAGTTCATGAAGAAGGAAACAGAGCAAACTGCCAGCCAGGATGCATAAAGGGAGCCATCGAGTCCCACCACTGCACTCCCCGCCAAAACGGACGACACACACTTCTTTAAGTGGGGATGGTGACTGGAATATTGCACACAAGTTTCCTTTCAAAGACTAGTAGTGACAAAGCAAATTTTAACGAAGTGGCTTGTGTAAAGCTCTAACACCATTTCCAAGCACACCCTTTGTGGACAAATCAATCGATGAGAAAACAGCTCCAACACCAAGAATCACAGCTTCTCTCTTTTTCTCCGACCCTGTAATGCAGAATCAGCCGTTCTCCTTCCACAGAACACGAAGCTGCTTTCAATATTGTAACGCATTCTAAATTCTAGAGCTCAAGTGATGAAGACAGTAATAACTGCGCTGAAGTTGAAACTTGGACCAATAAGGAACCAAATGATTCCTGCTCTCCATGGACGGGGGATAGTCCCTACCTCATTTCAGTCCACCACGGAGACATTAAAGTACAACTCAGAAGAACAAGACGCCGGAAAACGTGAAATACAACTGCTACAAGCTCAAGGGGAGTTATGGTCCAACCATCTCAGCTGAAGCTGCTACCAAGAAGAAAAAGCTTCCGCCGCTACACGGACACAAAGAAAAGGACTCCCATTTAACACCACCCAAAAAAGAACCGAAGCAAAAGGGAGAACCTTCCTGACAGCCTCATAAAGAGAAGGAGCCCACACTTTACAGACCTGAGGTACGTCCGGGTCGGAGGGCGCTTCTCCCTCAACGGCGTTATCACTCGGCCTCGGCTTCTCGCAGCAATCGCCGCCCAGAAGCTCCTCCGCCGACAGCACGGGCACCGGCAGCGGCATCGGCGGCGGCGGCCAAGCGGCCTCGGGCAGGGCGCGGTCCGGCGGCGCCACGCACAGGTTGTAGGAGTAGGGCAAGGTGCCCTCGCAGAAGTCGGCCGGGAAGGCGGCGCCGGGCAGCGAGAAGCGCTGCGCGCCCAGGCAGCGCAGCACGGCGGGCGGCCCGGCCCGGCGCAGCCGCGCCAGCACAGCCAGCGCCACGCTCAGCACCAAGAGCGCCGACAGCAGCGCCAGCGCCAGCACCAGGTAGAACTGCAGCTCGGCCGCCGCCGCCGCCGCCTGGGCGCCCGCCGGCCGCTCGCTCAGCTCCGGCAGCGCCTCCTGCAAGCTCTCGGCCAGCACCACGTGCAGCGTGGCCGTGGCCGACAGCGCCGGCTGCCCGTGGTCCTTCACCACGGCCACCACACGCTGCTTGGCCGCGTCCCGCTCGGACACGGCGCGCGCCGTGCGCACCTCGCCGCTCTGCAGCCCCACGCGGAACAGCGCCGGCTCCGACGCCTGCACCAGCTCGTACGACAGCCACGCGTTGCGCCCCGCGTCCGCGTCCACCGCCACCACCTTGCCCACCAGGTAGCCGGCCTCGGCCGAGCGCGGAACCACCTCGAACGCCAACGAAGATGCTCCCGACGCCGCCTCTGCCGCCGCCGCTGGCCACAGCACCCGCGGCGCGTTGTCGTTGCGGTCCAGCACGAAGACGCGCACCGTGGCCGTGGAGCTGCGCGCCGGCGCGCCGCCGTCCTGCGCCCGCACCGCCACGGCGAACTCGCGGCACTGCTCGTAGTCGAAGGAGCGCTGCGCGTACAGCGCGCCGCTCCGCGCCTCCACCGACACGAGCGGCCCCGCGCCCGCCGCGCCCGCGCTGCCGCCCGCCAGCCAGTAGCTCACGCGCCCGTTGGCGCCCGCGTCCGCGTCCCGCGCCTGCACGCGCAGCACCAGCGCGCCCGCCGCGTTGTTCTCCGCCACGTACGCGCTGTACGCCGCCTCCTCGAACACCGGCGCGTTGTCGTTCACGTCCGACACCTCCAGCACCAGCTCCCTGCTGCTCCAAAGCGCCGCACGGCCCCGGTCCCGGGCCACCACCGTCACGCGATGCTCGCTCGCCTCCTCGCGGTCCAGCGCGCTCGCCGTCACCACCTTGTACGAGCCGCCCGACGACGCCACGAGCGACAGCGGCGCCTCGCCCGACAGCTCGCACGATACCTCACCGTTCTCACCGGAATCCGCGTCGTTTACGTTCAGCAAGGCCACCACGGTGCCCACCGGGACGTCCTCAGGCACTGGGCTCGACACAGACAGGATAGTGATCTCGGGCGCGTTGTCGTTCTCATCCGTGATATCTATTTTTACTTCGCTGTGACTGGTGAGCCCTCCTCCGTCCGTCGCCTCCAAGCCGAAAACGTATTTATTTTTCTCCTCAAAATCGAGTGGACCAGCCGTCCTGATCTCGCCACTCTCGCTGTCAATAGCGAAGAACGAAAGGACGTCTTCAGGGACGTTGCCGAAGGAGTAGGACACTCGCCCGTTCGAGCCCGCGTCCGCATCTGTGGCCACCACCCGCAGCACCAGCGAGCCCGCCGGCAGATTCTCCGGAACTCCCGCCTCGTAGACGGTTTTGCTGAATACGGGTGCATTGTCATTAGCATCTGTCACGTTGATGCGAACCTGAACACTCCCGGACATCGCGGGCTCTCCGCCGTCCACTGCCGTCAGCACCAATTCAAAGGAGCTTTGCTTCTCCCGGTCCAGCGCTCTCTCCAGCACTAATTCCGGCTGCTTCCTTCCATCCGGCTTTTCCTTCATGGACAGGGAGAACGAAGGGTCGCTGGTGAGCTGATAAGTCAACAACGAGTTCCCACCGACATCCGCATCTCGGGCCATCTCCAAAGGAAAACGAGCACCGGGAAGCGTCCATTCCCCAATCTCGAGGTCCAGAGAAGCTTTGCTGAAAACTGGGGAATTGTCATTCACGTCCTCGATGTCCACCTGGATGTGGAAAACGTTCAGCGGGTTGTGCACCAGCACCTCGAAGCTGACCGAGCAGGTCGCCGACTCGCCGCACATCTCCTCCCGGTCCAGCCGCTCGTTCACGTACAGGTTGCCGTTCTTCTCATTCACACTGAAGTATTGGAGCTGCTTCTTGCCGGCAGACGCCACCTGCAGCTTGCGCGCCGGCAGCTCGTGGGCGCTGAGCCCCAGGTCCCGCGCCAGCGGCCCCACGAGCGAGCCTGTGCGCAGCTCCTCGGCGATGGCGTAGCGGAGCCGCTCGCCCGCCGCCCGCCCCCACACGCACAGCAGCAGCGCGGCCAGCAGCGCTCGCCCGCCGCCCGGCCCGCGCCTCTGCCGCCGCCTCAGCGCCATTCTCTGCCGCGCACAGCAGCGCTCGCCGCGCTCCTGCCTCCTGCCGCTGCCCGGCCTCCCTTGCAGCCGCCCTTGCAGCCGCCGCAGCCAGGCCGCTCGGCCCGCCTGGCACGCCTTGGCTGCTCGCCGACAAGCTCTGGCCGCCGCAAGCTCTGGCCGCCGCAAGCTCTGGCCGCCGCAAGCTCTGGCCGCCGCAAGCTCTGGCCGCCGCTGCCGCTGCGGGCGGCGCCGGGCGAGCGAGCAGCCTGCGGGGGCAGGACGCTGCGGCGGCGGCGGCGGCGGCTCCAGCGCCGCTCGGCGGCGGCCAACAGCGACACCCGCAGGCGCCGCCGCGACACTGCAGCCGCCGCACGGCCGCGCTCCGGGGGGCCCGGCTGGGCCGGCGCTCGCCCCGCTTGCAATCCACAAGAGCAGAAGCTCTTTCTTTATATCACTCCATAGGCGATTAAATCTCAGAAGGTGTTTTCGGGACTTTCAGATCATCTCTTCTTGTCGCAATGAACAATCAGATGCAAATATTTCTGACAGAGTCATAAAGTCAGCTTCTCTTCATAAAATGAAGGCAGAAGAAGCAGCAATAGCAGAAGCAGCAGTATGGTTGGGGAAGACCTTAAAAGCTCGTTAATACTCTAGTATTTTTAAAATTCTATTTTTAATTGGGAAAAATACCCAGAAGGTTTTCTTGGCATTGGTTCCAGTGAATAATATTCAGAAACTCATTGAAGGAAAAATCATTTCTATCTTGTCATGTTTTAGGTGTGAAGGAATCTTTATGGTCATGTAGTCCACACCTCACTAGTCAGGTTTCTCGAAGCCCCATCCATCCCAACCCCAAACTCTTTCAAACAGGGAACATCAACATTTCTGTGGGCAACCTGTTCCCACATCTCATCACCCTCAGTGAAAAACGTTTCCCTTATGACCAGGCTAAACCTACCTTGTCTCGCTTTCCAACCATTGACCTTATTGTGTCAAGATGGGCCCTTACAGAACTCTCTCCATATTTCTTTTACATATTTTATATAGTCAACATCACAGTAAGTTCTTCACAGCACCTTTTCTCCTCAGGCTGAAGGGCTTCTCTCTGCCCATCTACATGGCAGAGATGTTCCATCCCTCTGAAACTTTCTCTCCAAACATACTCCAACAGCTCTCACAAAAGCACGGTGGAAACAGAAAATCTCCTCTCTTCTCCTGCTGGCCACGCTATTTGTTATGCAGCACAGAACAGGATTGACTTCCTGGCCTGCAGGAACTCACCACCAGCCCATGTCCCACTTGGCACCCACCAGGACCCCAAGGCCTTCTCCACAGGCCTCAATCCCCCAAGTTTGTATGGAAAGAGGATTGCCCTGAGCCAGGTGCATGATTTTGCCCTTGACCTTGTTGAACTTAAGGAGGTTGACATGAGGCCACTCCTCCAGACTGTCAAGGTCCCTGGGGATGACATCCCACCCTCCAGGTGAGTCAAGGGCACCTCTTAGCTTGGTGTCACCTGCAAACCCAGTGAGGCTACTCTCAATCCAATTAGCTGTGTCACTGATAAACATACTGAATGTATTGCTCCAAGCAGAGGCACATTGGGAGTTCCCAGTTGGGCAGTGAGATATTGTCCACAGCTTCTTGAACTCCACCTGCACTTGCACATAGGAACAGAAGGCACCTTTCATGGGAGATCAGACACCCTGAGGTCACCTTGCTCAAAGCAAGGCAGGAGTTCTTTCTCGAGCAGAAGCAAAACAAATTGGATGGTAAACATCCGATTTCATTCCATGAAGTCATCATCAGCTCTCAAGTGCTCTTTTTCCACTGTGTGGCCTGTTAACTTCCCTACAAATAAAATTCTCTAAATGTAAACACTTCGTAATGGGCCTTGCTCCTCTACTATGAGAAAATGTGAGAGACTCCTTTTGAGCTTTTTCTTCATTTTCTTCACACTAAAAATTCTGGTCTGGGTGATTAAAGGGAGGTTTTGCTGCAAAGCAGCACTTCCATCTTCTAAATTAAAATGTTTCTTCTTCAAAAAAGGGGAAGATGAACCATGAGCTTCCAGGAAAAAAAGGCCTGAAAGGAAGAGTAATGACAGCTGTGAGGAAACCATGTGTCATAATGTTCCAGGGTCACAGGAATGGATAAAGGATTCACACAAGAATCACAAGCCATTCTCCTGAGACCTCATTGTTCTAGAAACTCACGTTCTAATACCTTATTGCCAGATGACAACCACTGCCTTCCAAAGTGGGGGTTGCTGACAGCGGGCACTGTCCCGGCACCACCAGAGCGCAGCAGCTCGGGCTCGCTCTGACTCCAGCACTGTGAGATTCAGTGAGATGCCCTTCTCGGTGCTTCCACTGCATCTCCTTTACTGCCACTGAACCCTCAGATGCAAGCATTCCTGGCAGAGCACTACGGAAAGGAACTCATCTGCTCTTAAAAAATCATGCTACAACTACAAGAGCAAGGTGTGATATTAGAGAAAGGGATGACTTTGGGAACCTTTCAGCTCTCCATCACATATCTTAAATTCTGCTTCCCCTACATGGAACCCATTAACCTGAGAAAGAGATCAGCCTAAAGCAAAGTTTAGAGCTCTATGCAAGGTATTAATAAGGCTTACTTTTTTTTTCTGAATCCTTAAACTTTATATTATGTCTCCATACTTAAGAACCGTACAGTGAAAAGTACAAAGGCATTTCTGAGTCTGTCATAAAATCAAATAAAAAATATTTCACACTGGAATATTAAACCATTCTATCTGAGCAACATGGTTCATTATTCCTGGATAACTGTCATTTACTTTCAGTATACAGATCACAGGGAAATAATGGCACAGGCCTAGACCCCAGAGATGAAATCTAAGTATTATCCAAACAACAACCCTTTGGCACACGAATTTCCTGGATCAAACCCAGTCCCCGCCTACTTCCAAGTAGTCTTCCAAGTCTTCACACACACACCACTTGGGCAGGGTATTTAGATAATGCTCCTGAAACCACCACAATGTATAAATTCACGTTTCTTGTTCTGTCACTTGTACTAGCTACACAACAAAGGCATCTGCCTTGTACTGAGTACACAGGACATCGAACCACACACCCCACCCACAGTCAGTAGTGCCTTGGACCATGAAGAAAGGAAAATCCTTGGAACCACAGGTGAGGGCCTCACCTCAGTGCCAGCACAAATGGAACTTTGATCATTCCTTTTATCCATTTCAAACCATACAACAGTAAATTCCTGCACTGGCCCTCTCTCTGGACAGACAGATTTCTCTCTCTCATCTCACAATACAAAAGCAAATTTTGAGAATGGACACCATTAAAAGTTCCTTTCACAACTTCTCAGATCCCAAGCATCACAACACAAATGTGTGCACAGCGATTTTAATGCTCATCACAATAATCTCAACAATTCTGAAATGTTGTAAAGGCTAAAGACATCAGCAGCTCAATTTCTGATCCAGTCACCCAAGTTTCACTCAAAGGTGACACCATCTCTGCCCAGCACATGGCTTTAGGGAGGATGGGTCACTCTCCTACTCTGAGTGCAAGGTTTCCATTTGAGCCCAAGAATTACCATTGACAGAAAACATCCTGAAACATAAACCCGAAATGGTGAACACACAAACGGGCCCTTTGAGCCCAAATGATGGGATATCAAAAAATAAAGACACTTTTAGACAATTTCCAGAAGATCATGAACAAACACATGAATCAAAATAACACACGCCTCGTTTCCAACATCACCTTCTACAAACAAGTCTCTCCTCAACCCAAAGACACTCTACCAAATGAAAAGGTCCCACACAGATTCCCATTGCCCTGGGCAATATTTCACTTCTCAACCTGTCTACGGGACAAGGATGAGAATTTCTTCCAGTAACACTTGAAACACCACTTGTATTGAAACGAGCCGGGCAAGAGCTGTACATCTGCAGAAAGGAGGGGATCAACATAGAGACTGTCGGTGATGGCACTAAGGTTAGGCACAGAGTTCAGGTACTTAGCAGGTGATGAATACAGAGTTGGCTCCACCCAAAATTCCCTTATGGCACTCGCCATATGTACGTAAGAAAACCACTTGTTAAAATAACCCAACGACCTCCAAACACTCAGGTGGAAACTCCCAGGGCTCCCAACACACCTGCAGTAAGATCTATTAGGGCAAACCTAGCAGGGAAGAAGGAAATCCCATGACACGACAGTAGAGCCGAACACTGAACAAGGAAAAGAACAAACCATGACTCTCCTGTCTCAACAGACCTCAGGCCACAGCACTCAGGTACCCAGCACTACACAACGTCCATGATGATCTCTGACTCTTAGAATATCCAAGAACGGGAACTCAGACCCCACCTGCCCAGCCAAAATATCGTGAACATCCATCACCATCAGGCCATGTATGTTTATCAGGACAAAGTGTTGCAGTTCTCAGCAAGGTTCAATATCCCGATACTTCAGATTATCCCAGCAGTAGTAAGTACAAGAGAAGGAGATCCGGGGAGGAAAACACCACAAAACACTCACACAGGACCTCACACCAAAGGCCGTGCCCACAGGTGCTCAATGTAATTTCTATGTGCAGTATAAAAAAGGAAAAAATTGAGGAACTCCGGATTCATACAACAATTATGATAAACCGAATTTCTACAATACCTTTACACCTTTTTGAATTAAAAAAAAAGAAAAAGGCCACAGCAAATTTTTAATCTCACCTCTATCGGCAAAAACAGATTTTCCACCCTGCCCACACATTATGTAACAGGAAAGCTACAACTGAGGGCAGTCTCCAGTGAAAGAAAAGCTGTACACAAAACCTTTCACTGCCGGAAAAACATCTCTGATACCCAAAGGAAATGTGCCCTACTGACTACAATACAATACTCTCGAGCATAAACAATAGGCAGCTCTAACGAAGATCCAGTCATCACAATAAGTGCTCAGCCACACGGCCAACTTGCAAGATACATGACTCTCAATCTTAAAAGTGATATTACACACGGGGATACTAACTGTAATTTCAAAAGAACTTCAATGTGCCCATGCATATGTGCTGTCGTTGAAACACCTGACCCTGCAAACAATGTAAATTCCACTTGCATGTAATGCAACACATCCATTGAGAATACGGAATGCTGGGAGGAATTACACATCTCAGAAGGGAAAAAAAAAAAGGAGAAACGAAATGCAGTTTGACAAAAGAAAAAGACCAAACCTCCAGCAAAACCCAACCTTTCTTCTCCAACGAGCCCACCACATTTAAAGCTGAACACGGACCCAACGTCCACATACACGCAGCATGAAGCAGCAAAACACAGCGTGCCGAGGAACGGGGCGTTGCATTCCTTCTCAGCAAATCTACCCACGCAGTACACGGACTACGGCAAGAAGGGACAGGGTAGCACAAGTGGGAAGGGTCGCATATAAAATTTGGCCCCACACACTCACCGAGAGAACATCGGCTGGGTCGGCGGGGAGGGCGCCTGGGGGCTCCTGGTCCCCGAGCAGCGGCGCGGGCTCGTCGGGCAGCGGCCGGGCCGGGAGGGTGTCGCAGCAGCTGTGGGCCGAGAAGCGCAGGTGGCTCTTGCGCGAGTCGGCCGTGAGCGACACGTCGTGCGAGTAGGAGTGCAGGAAGGCGCGCACGCCGTCGATGCCCACGAAGTGCGAGACGGGCACGCCGCGCAAGGCGCCGCTCGGGGCCCGCAGCAGCTGCTGTTGGCGCCAGCGGCGCAGGCGCAGCGCCAGCAGCAGCAGCAGGAAGGCGAGGAAGAGGCACGAGACGGCGGCCACGGCCAGCACGAGCCAGCGCGTCAGGCTGCCGGCCGGCTCGCCCGGCAAGGCCGCCGCCTCCTGCTCGTGGGCCGCGCTGCCCAGCTCGGCCAGCAGCTCGGCCACGCTCTCGGCCAGCAGCACGCTCAGCGTGGCCGTGGCCGACAGCGCCGGCCGCCCGTGGTCCTTCACCAGCACCACGAGGCTCTGGCGCGCCGCGTCGCGGGCCAGCGGCGAGCGCGCCGTGCGCACCTCGCCGCTGTGCAGCCCCACGCGGAAGAGCCCCGGCTCCGTGGCCTTGGCCAGCTCGTAGCACAGCCACGCGTTCTGCCCCGCGTCCGCGTCCACCGCCACCACCTTGGCCACCAGCGCGCCGGCCTCCGACCAGCGCGGCGCCAGCTCCACGCCCCGCCACGGCCCGCCCGAGCCCGCCGCGCCGCCCGCCGGCGGGTACAGCACCTGCGGCGCGTTGTCGTTCTCGTCCTCGACCAGCAGCCGCACCGACACGTTGCTGCTCAGCGCCGGCGCGCCGCCGTCCTCCGCACCCACCCACAGCCGCAGCTCGCGCACCTGCTCGTAGTCCAAGGAGCGCAGCGCGTACAGCGCGCCCGTCTCCGCCTGCACCGACACGTACGACGACAGCGGCGCGCCCCGCACCCGCCCCTCCCACAGCCGGTAGCGCACGCGCGCGTTCTGACCCCGGTCCGCGTCCCTCGCCAGCACCCTCAGCACCAGCGCTCCCGCCGCGTTGTTCTCCCGCAGCCGCGCAACGTAGCGCTCCTCCGCGAACACCGGCGCGTTGTCGTTCACGTCCAGCACCCACAGCCGCAGCACCGCGCTGCTCTGCAGCGCCGGACGCCCGCCGTCGGCCGCCCGCACCGTCACGTTGTACTCCGACACCTGCTCGCGGTCCAGCTCTCCCGATGTCACCACGCTGTAGTAGCTGCCCTGGGAGCTCTGCAGCCGGAACGGGACATCCCCTTCGAGCGAGCAGCGCACCTCGCCGTTGGCTCCCGTGTCCCGGTCTTGTACGTGCAAAAGGGCCACCACAGTCCCAGACGGGGCGTCCTCAGAGATCTCACTCAGCGCAGACCGCACCGAAATCTCGGGTGCATTATCGTTTATGTCTGCGACAGTGATCCCGACTTTGGCAGTGTCGAAAAGGTCGCCGCCATCTCGTCCCTGTACCTCCAGTACGTAGGAGGAACCTTCCTCGAAGTCCAGGCTCTGCAAAAGTGTGATCGTACCAGTCTCAGAATCCAGGTGGAATATTTTCGAGGCTCCTTCTGTCATTTTCTTTAACCAGTACTTCACTTTTCCGTTCGGCCCCTCGTCGGCGTCCGTAGCCTTGACAGTGACGAGCACGGAGCCCACGGGCACGTCCTCGGGCACACGCACCGTGTACTCCGCCTGGCTGAACACGGGCGCGTTGTCGTTCGCGTCCAGCACCGTCACTCGGATGCGAGTCGTGCCCGTGCGGGCCGGATCGCCGCCGTCGCTCGCCCTCAGCACCAGCTCGTGAAACGCCGCCTCCTCCCGGTCCAGCGCCTTGGCCAGCACCAGCTCGGGACGCTGATCGCCGCCGGGGCCCGCCTGCACGGCCAGCGAGAAGTGCTCGTCACCGCTCAGCTCGTAGCTCTGCAGAGAATTCCGGCCAGAGTCCGGGTCGTGAGCCTCGGCCAGGGGAAACCGCGACCCGGGGGCTGTCATCTCGCTCATTCTCTCATCCAGCTCAACTTCCTTGAAGCCCGGGGCGTTGTCGTTAATGTCCGTGATTTCCACTTCTATTTCATAAAACTTCATTTCCCCCTCCACTATCAGCTCACAGCGCAGCACGCATTTCTCCACCAGCCGGCACAGCTGCTCCCTGTCGATCCTCTCGGCCGTCACTAAATGTCCCGTCTTCCCGTCCAGAGAGAAATACTGAGTCCTACCTTCGGAGACAACGCGGACACCACGATCGCTGATCTCTGGCAGCTGCATCCCCAGGTCCTTGGCGACGTCGCCCACGAAGGAGCCCTTGGGCATCTCCTCGGGCACCGAGTAGCGCAGCTGCCCCCACGCCGCCTCCCACGCCCACAGCAGCACGGCCCAGAGCAGAGCTCGCTGCCGCCGGCCCCAGCGCCTCCCCGCCGTGATCATCGCCGCCCGGCACCGCAACACTGCCGCCTCTTCCCCGCCTCCGACTCCCGATCCGCCTCCTTCTTCAACTCCGGCCCTGGATCTGCGCTCCCGGCTTCTGCCGCCGCTCTTGCCGTCTCCTTGTAGCCCGGCTCCGCACCGCGGGGACGCTCGCAGCCCGCCCGCCGCCGAGCCTGACACGGAACAGCCGATGGAGCCGTTCGGCAGCGGGCGGGGCTGCAGCGCTCCGAGCTCCTCTCGCTCCTCTCGGTCAGCAGCGGCGCCCGCAGCCTCCTCCCGGCACTGCAGGCACCCAGCGCTGACCAGCGCTGCGCTCCTGCTTTGCTCACGGGCTGCTCGTGGGGACGGGACATTCGCACGGAGACATCGACCCGGTTTCGGCTTTTCTCCAGACGATCCCCGACCCCTAATTGATCATCACCAAGAAAAACGTAGAGTCCCCCTGTGTTTATGCTATTTCTGCCACTCGGGAAATGTCGCTTACTAATGTGGCTATATCTTAGGTCAAAAAGATTCTCAGAATATGATGCGAATGGTATTATGAATTTTAGCTTACTAAAACAAAAGTACAATCTCCATCAAGAATGTTTGTAGCAATCATTATTGAATACAGCAAAGAAACAGGATCTGAGGTAGGAAATGTGATATTCACACCCTCCCCAGGATAATTACAGCTATCAGGTTCATAACACATATTTGCCTTAAACACACAACGACTATTGCTTTAAGTCCTTCGTTTCTATCCCACTCTCTGCTTTCAGGGAACCCGAAAAAAGAAACCCCACCAAACAACTGCAGACTAAAACGAATGCCCGGGATAAGTAACCAGTCTGGGCCACAATTTTTGCAGACACTTTATCTTAACACAGGCCTCCAATCTCCTCCTTCAGCAGGGAGGAAAAGCCAATAACTTACGCGTAGTCAAGAGAACGTGTATATTGCATCAAGGAAAAAAAACCCAAAACCTCCAGCACCAAGCATCAATTCCATTTTCCTATTCTGTCATTCAAAATCATGGTATCTGATTCACAGAATTCACGGAATGACCAGGCTGGAAGAGACCTTCAAGAACATCGAATCCAACCCAGCCCTAACACCACAACTAGACCACGGCACCGAGTGCCACAGCCAGTCTTTTTTAAAACACAAACAGGGATGGTGACTCCACCATCCCTGGCAGACCACTCCAGTACTTTATTACTCTTTCGTGAAAAATTTTTAAATTAGTGTTCAATATTAAAATGAAAAGCTATATGTAGAACTACGAACAATCATGTCTGGATAAAATCTATCAATCGCATTATCGCTGTCATCTATGTAGGAGCACTGTGCAAAACACTCCTGGGTATAATCTATCCATCCCAATACTGCTGTCATTTCTGCAGTAGCCTTCTGCAACAGAGGAAAGAAACACAGCAGAATTGGAAATACTCCCGAGGGAGGAACAATCTACAACATTTACATGGCGGCACCAGTGCCAACCAATTGGCATCAGCGAAATAATTCCTCGATAATGATAGCCACCCTCAGTAAAGCTACCATTTCTACAGCAGCACACTGAAAAAACATGGGAGGATAAGGAGAAGTGAGCTAGGAACCATGGTTAACTTCCTGCTGCATGGAGTCACAGGAACGGTTTCCGTGGCTGTCCTACACCGAAACTGCATTAACGACCCAGCTGAAAGAGATCCACTACATGAATGTGAGGAAACAGGGAACGAAGGAAAAATCTCCAACACCATTAATTTACCACCTGCACAGACACAAATATAAATGGGAGAGGTAGCCAAACTCACTAAACAGAAAGAGAAATTGTAACCAAGGAAGGAGAGTGGAAGCTCTCGGCATCCCACAAAGAAACATCACAGCGCAATAGAGGGAAAGGAAGATAAGGTTTAGAAATGCTAAATTCGAACGGCGCAAACGAGAAGATCCACAAACCTGCGCTGCGTCGGTGTCTGCGGACGCCTCTCCCTGGACGGCGCCGCTGTTCGTGCTCGAATTCTCGCAGCAATCGCCGCCCGGAAGCTCCTCCGCCGACAGCACGGGCACCGGCAGCGGCACCGGCGGCCAAGCGGCCTCGGGCAGGGCGCGGTCCGGCGGCGCCACGCACAGGTTGTAGGAGTAGGGCAAGGTGCCCTCGCAGAAGTCGGCCGGGAAGGCGGCGCCGGGCAGCGAGAAGCGCTGCGCGCCCAGGCAGCGCAGCACGGCGGGCGGCCCGGCCCGGCGCAGCCGCGCCAGCACGGCCAGCGCCACGCTCAGCACCAAGAGCGCCGACAGCAGCGCCAGCGCCAGCACCAGGTAGAACTGCAGCTCGGCCGCCGCCGCCGCCGCCTGGGCGCCCGCCGGCCGCTCGCTCAGCTCCGGCAGCGCCTCCTGCAAGCTCTCGGCCAGCACCACGTGCAGCGTGGCCGTGGCCGACAGCGCCGGCTGCCCGTGGTCCTTCACCACGGCCACCACACGCTGCTTGGCCGCGTCCCGCTCGGACACGGCGCGCGCCGTGCGCACCTCGCCGCTCTGCAGCTCCACGCGGAACAGCGCCGGCTCCGACGCCTGCACCAGCTCGTACGACAGCCACGCGTTGCGCCCCGCGTCCGCGTCCACCGCCACCACCTTGCCCACCAGGTAGCCGGCCTCGGCCGAGCGCGGAACCACCTCGAACGCCAACGAAGATGCTCCCGACGCCGCCTCTGCCGCCGCCGCCGGCCACAGCACCCGCGGCGCGTTGTCGTTGCGGTCCAGCACGAAGACGCGCACCGTGGCCGTGGAGCTGCGCGCCGGCGCGCCGCCGTCCTGCGCCCGCACCGCCACGGCGAACTCGCGGCACTGCTCGTAGTCGAAGGAGCGCTGCGCGTATAGCACGCCGCTCCGCGCCTCCACCGACACGAGCGGCCCCGCGCCCGCCGCGCCCGCGCTGCCGCCCGCCAGCCAGTAGCTCACGCGCCCGTTGGCGCCCGCGTCCGCGTCCCGCGCCTGCACGCGCAGCACCAGCGCGCCCGCCGCGTTGTTCTCCGCCACGTACGCGCTGTACGCCGCCTCCTCGAACACCGGCGCGTTGTCGTTCACGTCCGACACCTCCAGCACCAGCTCCCTGCTGCTCCAAAGCGCCGCACGGCCCCGGTCCCGGGCCACCACCGTCACGCGATGCTCGCTCGCCTCCTCGCGGTCCAGCGCGCTCGCCGTCACCACCTTGTACGAGCCGCCCGACGACGCCACGAGCGACAGCGGCGCCTCGCCCGACAGCTCGCACGATACCTCACCGTTCTCACCGGAATCCGCGTCGTTTACGTTCAGCAAGGCCACCACGGTGCCCACCGGGACGTCCTCAGGCACTGGGCTCGACACAGACAGGATAGTGATCTCGGGCGCGTTGTCGTTCTCATCCGTGATATCTATTTTTACTTCGCTGTGACTGGTGAGCCCTCCTCCGTCCGTCGCCTCCAAGCCGAAAACGTATTTATTTTTCTCCTCAAAATCGAGTGGACCAGCCGTCCTGATCTCGCCACTCTCGCTGTCAATAGCGAAGAACGAAAGGACGTCTTCAGGGACGTTGCCGAAGGAGTAGGACACTCGCCCGTTCGAGCCCGCGTCCGCATCTGTGGCCACCACCCGCAGCACCAGCGAGCCCGCCGGCAGATTCTCCGGAACTCCCGCCTCGTAGACGGTTTTGCTGAATACGGGTGCATTGTCATTAGCATCTGTCACGTTGATGCGAACCTGAACACTCCCGGACATCGCGGGCTCTCCGCCGTCCACTGCCGTCAGCACCAATTCAAAGGAGCTTTGCTTCTCCCGGTCCAGCGCTCTCTCCAGCACTAATTCCGGCTGCTTCCTTCCATCCGGCTTTTCCTTCATGGACAGGGAGAACGAAGGGTCGCTGGTGAGCTGATAAGTCAACAACGAGTTCCCACCGACATCCGCATCTCGGGCCATCTCCAAAGGAAAACGAGCACCGGGAAGCGTCCATTCCCCAATCTCGAGGTCCAGAGAAGCTTTGCTGAAAACTGGGGAATTGTCATTCACGTCCTCGATGTCCACCTGGATGTGGAAAACGTTCAGCGGGTTGTGCACCAGCACCTCGAAGCTGACCGAGCAGGTCGCCGACTCGCCGCACATCTCCTCCCGGTCCAGCCGCTCGTTCACGTACAGGTTGCCGTTCTCCTCATTCACACTGAAGTATTGGAGCTGCTTCTTGCCGGCAGACGCCACCTGCAGCTTGCGCGCCGGCAGCTCGTGGGCGCTGAGCCCCAGGTCCCGCGCCAGCGGCCCCACGAGCGAGCCTGTGCGCAGCTCCTCGGCGATGGCGTAGCGGAGCCGCTCGCCCGCCGCCCGCCCCCACACGCACAGCAGCAGCGCGGCCAGCAGCGCTCGCCCGCCGCCCGGCCCGCGCCTCTGCCGCCGCCTCAGCGCCATTCTCTGCCGCGCACAGCAGCGCTCGCCGCGCTCCTGCCTCCTGCCGCTGCCCGGCCTCCCTTGCAGCCGCCCTTGCAGCCGCCGCAGCCAGGCCGCTCGGCCCGCCTGGCACGCCTTGGCTGCTCGCCGACAAGCTCTGGCCGCCGCAAGCTCTGGCCGCCGCAAGCTCTGGCCGCCGCAAGCTCTGGCCGCCGCTGCCGCTGCGGGCGGCGCCGGGCGAGCGAGCAGCCTGCGGGGGCAGGACGCTGCGGCGGCGGCGGCTCCAGCGCCGCTCGGCGGCGGCCAACAGCGACACCCGCAGGCGCCGCCGCGACACTGCAGCCGCCGCACGGCCGCGCTCCGGGGGGCCCGGCTGGGCCGGCGCTCGCCCCGCTTGCAATCCACAAGAGCAGAAGCTCTTTCTTTATATCACTCCATAGGCGATTAAATCTCAGAAGGTGTTTTCGGGACTTTCAGATCATCTCTTCTTGTCGCAATGAACAATCAGATGCAAATATTTCTGACAGAGTCATAAAGTCAGCTTCTCTTCATAAAATGAAGGCAGAAGAAGCAGCAATAGCAGAAGCAGCAGTATGGTTGGGGAAGACCTTAAAAGCTCGTTAATACTCTAGTATTTTTAAAATTCTATTTTTAATTGGGAAAAATACCCAGAAGGTTTTCTTGGCATTGGTTCCAGTGAATAATATTCAGAAACTCATTGAAGGAAAAATCATTTCTATCTTGTCATGTTTTAGGTGTGAAGGAATCTTTATGGTCATGTAGTCCACACCTCACTAGTCAGGTTTCTCGAAGCCCCATCCATCCCAACCCCAAACTCTTTCAAACAGGGAACATCAACATTTCTGTGGGCAACCTGTTCCCACATCTCATCACCCTCAGTGAAAAACGTTTCCCTTATGACCAGGCTAAACCTACCTTGTCTCGCTTTCCAACCATTGACCTTATTGTGTCAAGATGGGCCCTTACAGAACTCTCTCCATATTTCTTTTACATATTTTATATAGTCAACATCACAGTAAGTTCTTCACAGCACCTTTTCTCCTCAGGCTGAAGGGCTTCCTCTGCCCATCTACATGGCAGAGATGTTCCATCCCTCTGAAACTTTCTCTCCAAACATACTCCAACAGCTCTCACAAAAGCACGGTGGAAACAGAAAATCTCCTCTCTTCTCCTGCTGGCCACGCTATTTGTTATGCAGCACAGAACAGGATTGACTTCCTGGCCTGCAGGAACTCACCACCAGCCCATGTCCCACTTGGCACCCACCAGGACCCCAAGGCCTTCTCCACAGGCCTCAATCCCCCAAGTTTGTATGGAAAGAGGATTGCCCTGAGCCAGGTGCATGATTTTGCCCTTGACCTTGTTGAACTTAAGGAGGTTGACATGAGGCCACTCCTCCAGACTGTCAAGGTCCCTGGGGATGACATCCCACCCTCCAGGTGAGTCAAGGGCACCTCTTAGCTTGGTGTCACCTGCAAACCCAGTGAGGCTACTCTCAATCCAATTAGCTGTGTCACTGATAAACATACTGAATGTATTGCTCCAAGCAGAGGCACATTGGGAGTTCCCAGTTGGGCAGTGAGATATTGTCCACAGCTTCTTGAACTCCACCTGCACTTGCACATAGGAACAGAAGGCACCTTTCATGGGAGATCAGACACCCTGAGGTCACCTTGCTCAAAGCAAGGCAGGAGTTCTTTCTCGAGCAGAAGCAAAACAAATTGGATGGTAAACATCCGATTTCATTCCATGAAGTCATCATCAGCTCTCAAGTGCTCTTTTTCCACTGTGTGGCCTGTTAACTTCCCTACAAATAAAATTCTCTAAATGTAAACACTTCGTAATGGGCCTTGCTCCTCTACTATGAGAAAATGTGAGAGACTCCTTTTGAGCTTTTTCTTCATTTTCTTCACACTAAAAATTCTGGTCTGGGTGATTAAAGGGAGGTTTTGCTGCAAAGCAGCACTTCCATCTTCTAAATTAAAATGTTTCTTCTTCAAAAAAGGGGAAGATGAACCATGAGCTTCCAGGAAAAAAAGGCCTGAAAGGAAGAGTAATGACAGCTGTGAGGAAACCATGTGTCATAATGTTCCAGGGTCACAGGAATGGATAAAGGATTCACACAAGAATCACAAGCCATTCTCCTGAGACCTCATTGTTCTAGAAACTCACGTTCTAATACCTTATTGCCAGATGACAACCACTGCCTTCCAAAGTGGGGATTGCTGACAGCGGGCACTGTCCCGGCACCACCAGAGCGCAGCAGCTCGGGCTCGCTCTGACTCCAGCACTGTGAGATTCAGTGAGATGCCCTTCTCGGTGCTTCCACTGCATCTCCTTTACTGCCACTGAACCCTCAGATGCAAGCATTCCTGGCAGAGCACTACGGAAAGGAACTCATCTGCTCTTAAAAAATCATGCTACAACTACAAGAGCAAGGTGTGATATTAGAGAAAGGGATGACTTTGGGAACCTTTCAGCTCTCCATCACATATCTTAAATTCTGCTTCCCCTACATGGAACCCATTAACCTGAGAAAGAGATCAGCCTAAAGCAAAGTTTAGAGCTCTATGCAAGGTATTAATAAGGCTTACTTTTTTTTTCTGAATCCTTAAACTTTATATTATGTCTCCATACTTAAGAACCGTACAGTGAAAAGTACAAAGGCATTTCTGAGTCTGTCATAAAATCAAATAAAAAATATTTCACACTGGAATATTAAACCATTCTATCTGAGCAACATGGTTCATTATTCCTGGATAACTGTCATTTACTTTCAGTATACAGATCACAGGGAAATAATGGCACAGGCCTAGACCCCAGAGATGAAATCTAAGTATTATCCAAACAACAACCCTTTGGCACACGAATTTCCTGGATCAAACCCAGTCCCCGCCTACTTCCAAGTAGTCTTCCAAGTCTTCACACACACACCACTTGGGCAGGGTATTTAGATAATGCTCCTGAAACCACCACAATGTATAAATTCACGTTTCTTGTTCTGTCACTTGTACTAGCTACACAACAAAGGCATCTGCCTTGTACTGAGTACACAGGACATCGAACCACACACCCCACCCACAGTCAGTAGTGCCTTGGACCATGAAGAAAGGAAAATCCTTGGAACCACAGGTGAGGGCCTCACCTCAGTGCCAGCACAAATGGAACTTTGATCATTCCTTTTATCCATTTCAAACCATACAACAGTAAATTCCTGCACTGGCCCTCTCTCTGGACAGACAGATTTCTCTCTCTCATCTCACAATACAAAAGCAAATTTTGAGAATGGACACCATTAAAAGTTCCTTTCACAACTTCTCAGATCCCAAGCATCACAACACAAATGTGTGCACAGCGATTTTAATGCTCATCACAATAATCTCAACAATTCTGAAATGTTGTAAAGGCTAAAGACATCAGCAGCTCAATTTCTGATCCAGTCACCCAAGTTTCACTCAAAGGTGACACCATCTCTGCCCAGCACATGGCTTTAGGGAGGATGGGTCACTCTCCTACTCTGAGTGCAAGGTTTCCATTTGAGCCCAAGAATTACCATTGACAGAAAACATCCTGAAACATAAACCCGAAATGGTGAACACACAAACGGGCCCTTTGAGCCCAAATGATGGGATATCAAAAAATAAAGACACTTTTAGACAATTTCCAGAAGATCATGAACAAACACATGAATCAAAATAACACACGCCTCGTTTCCAACATCACCTTCTACAAACAAGTCTCTCCTCAACCCAAAGACACTCTACCAAATGAAAAGGTCCCACACAGATTCCCATTGCCCTGGGCAATATTTCACTTCTCAACCTGTCTACGGGACAAGGATGAGAATTTCTTCCAGTAACACTTGAAACACCACTTGTATTGAAACGAGCCGGGCAAGAGCTGTACATCTGCAGAAAGGAGGGGATCAACATAGAGACTGTCGGTGATGGCACTAAGGTTAGGCACAGAGTTCAGGTACTTAGCAGGTGATGAATACAGAGTTGGCTCCACCCAAAATTCCCTTATGGCACTCGCCATATGTACGTAAGAAAACCACTTGTTAAAATAACCCAACGACCTCCAAACACTCAGGTGGAAACTCCCAGGGCTCCCAACACACCTGCAGTAAGATCTATTAGGGCAAACCTAGCAGGGAAGAAGGAAATCCCATGACACGACAGTAGAGCCGAACACTGAACAAGGAAAAGAACAAACCATGACTCTCCTGTCTCAACAGACCTCAGGCCACAGCACTCAGGTACCCAGCACTACACAACGTCCATGATGATCTCTGACTCTTAGAATATCCAAGAACGGGAACTCAGACCCCACCTGCCCAGCCAAAATATCGTGAACATCCATCACCATCAGGCCATGTATGTTTATCAGGACAAAGTGTTGCAGTTCTCAGCAAGGTTCAATATCCCGATACTTCAGATTATCCCAGCAGTAGTAAGTACAAGAGAAGGAGATCCGGGGAGGAAAACACCACAAAACACTCACACAGGACCTCACACCAAAGGCCGTGCCCACAGGTGCTCAATGTAATTTCTATGTGCAGTATAAAAAAGGAAAAAATTGAGGAACTCCGGATTCATACAACAATTATGATAAACCGAATTTCTACAATACCTTTACACCTTTTTGAATTAAAAAAAAAGAAAAAGGCCACAGCAAATTTTTAATCTCACCTCTATCGGCAAAAACAGATTTTCCACCCTGCCCACACATTATGTAACAGGAAAGCTACAACTGAGGGCAGTCTCCAGTGAAAGAAAAGCTGTACACAAAACCTTTCACTGCCGGAAAAACATCTCTGATACCCAAAGGAAATGTGCCCTACTGACTACAATACAATACTCTCGAGCATAAACAATAGGCAGCTCTAACGAAGATCCAGTCATCACAATAAGTGCTCAGCCACACGGCCAACTTGCAAGATACATGACTCTCAATCTTAAAAGTGATATTACACACGGGGATACTAACTGTAATTTCAAAAGAACTTCAATGTGCCCATGCATATGTGCTGTCGTTGAAACACCTGACCCTGCAAACAATGTAAATTCCACTTGCATGTAATGCAACACATCCATTGAGAATACGGAATGCTGGGAGGAATTACACATCTCAGAAGGGAAAAAAAAAAAGGAGAAACGAAATGCAGTTTGACAAAAGAAAAAGACCAAACCTCCAGCAAAACCCAACCTTTCTTCTCCAACGAGCCCACCACATTTAAAGCTGAACACGGACCCAACGTCCACATACACGCAGCATGAAGCAGCAAAACACAGCGTGCCGAGGAACGGGGCGTTGCATTCCTTCTCAGCAAATCTACCCACGCAGTACACGGACTACGGCAAGAAGGGACAGGGTAGCACAAGTGGGAAGGGTCGCATATAAAATTTGGCCCCACACACTCACCGAGAGAACATCGGCTGGGTCGGCGGGGAGGGCGCCTGGGGGCTCCTGGTCCCCGAGCAGCGGCGCGGGCTCGTCGGGCAGCGGCCGGGCCGGGAGGGTGTCGCAGCAGCTGTGGGCCGAGAAGCGCAGGTGGCTCTTGCGCGAGTCGGCCGTGAGCGACACGTCGTGCGAGTAGGAGTGCAGGAAGGCGCGCACGCCGTCGATGCCCACGAAGTGCGAGACGGGCACGCCGCGCAAGGCGCCGCTCGGGGCCCGCAGCAGCTGCTGTTGGCGCCAGCGGCGCAGGCGCAGCGCCAGCAGCAGCAGCAGGAAGGCGAGGAAGAGGCACGAGACGGCGGCCACGGCCAGCACGAGCCAGCGCGTCAGGCTGCCGGCCGGCTCGCCCGGCAAGGCCGCCGCCTCCTGCTCGTAGGCCGCGCTGCCCAGCTCGGCCAGCAGCTCGGCCACGCTCTCGGCCAGCAGCACGCTCAGCGTGGCCGTGGCCGACAGCGCCGGCCGCCCGTGGTCCTTCACCAGCACCACGAGGCTCTGGCGCGCCGCGTCGCGGGCCAGCGGCGAGCGCGCCGTGCGCACCTCGCCGCTGTGCAGCCCCACGCGGAAGAGCCCCGGCTCCGTGGCCTTGGCCAGCTCGTAGCACAGCCACGCGTTCTGCCCCGCGTCCGCGTCCACCGCCACCACCTTGGCCACCAGCGCGCCGGCCTCCGACCAGCGCGGCGCCAGCTCCACGCCCCGCCACGGCCCGCCCGAGCCCGCCGCGCCGCCCGCCGGCGGGTACAGCACCTGCGGCGCGTTGTCGTTCTCGTCCTCGACCAGCAGCCGCACCGACACGTTGCTGCTCAGCGCCGGCGCGCCGCCGTCCTCCGCACCCACCCACAGCCGCAGCTCGCGCACCTGCTCGTAGTCCAAGGAGCGCAGCGCGTACAGCGCGCCCGTCTCCGCCTGCACCGACACGTACGACGACAGCGGCGCGCCCCGCACCCGCCCCTCCCACAGCCGGTAGCGCACGCGCGCGTTCTGACCCCGGTCCGCGTCCCTCGCCAGCACCCTCAGCACCAGCGCTCCCGCCGCGTTGTTCTCCCGCAGCCGCGCAACGTAGCGCTCCTCCGCGAACACCGGCGCGTTGTCGTTCACGTCCAGCACCCACAGCCGCAGCACCGGCTGCTCTGCAGCGCCGGACGCCCGCCGTCGGCCGCCCGCACCGTCACGTTGTACTCCGACACCTGCTCGCGGTCCAGCTCTCCCGATGTCACCACGCTGTAGTAGCTGCCCTGGGAGCTCTGCAGCCGGAACGGGACATCCCCTTCGAGCGAGCAGCGCACCTCGCCGTTGGCTCCCGTGTCCCGGTCTTGTACGTGCAAAAGGGCCACCACAGTCCCAGACGGGGCGTCCTCAGAGATCTCACTCAGCGCAGACCGCACCGAAATCTCGGGTGCATTATCGTTTATGTCTGCTACAGTGATCCCGACTTTGGCAGTGTCGAAAAGGTCGCCGCCATCTCGTCCCTGTACCTCCAGTACGTAGGAGGAACCTTCCTCGAAGTCCAGGCTCTGCAAAAGTGTGATCGTACCAGTCTCAGAATCCAGGTGGAATATTTTCGAGGCTCCTTCTGTCATTTTCTTTAACCAGTACTTCACTTTTCCGTTCGGCCCCTCGTCGGCGTCCGTAGCCTTGACAGTGACGAGCACGGAGCCCACGGGCACGTCCTCGGGCACACGCACCGTGTACTCCGCCTGGCTGAACACGGGCGCGTTGTCGTTCGCGTCCAGCACCGTCACTCGGATGCGAGTCGTGCCCGTGCGGGCCGGATCGCCGCCGTCGCTCGCCCTCAGCACCAGCTCGTGAAACGCCGCCTCCTCCCGGTCCAGCGCCTTGGCCAGCACCAGCTCGGGACGCTGATCGCCGCCGGGGCCCGCCTGCACGGCCAGCGAGAAGTGCTCGTCACCGCTCAGCTCGTAGCTCTGCAGAGAATTCCGGCCAGAGTCCGGGTCGTGAGCCTCGGCCAGGGGAAACCGCGACCCGGGGGCTGTCATCTCGCTCATTCTCTCATCCAGCTCAACTTCCTTGAAGCCTGGGGCGTTGTCGTTAATGTCCGTGATTTCCACTTCTATTTCATAAAACTTCATTTCCCCCTCCACTATCAGCTCACAGCGCAGCACGCATTTCTCCACCAGCCGGCACAGCTGCTCCCTGTCGATCCTCTCGGCCGTCACTAAATGTCCCGTCTTCCCGTCCAGAGAGAAATACTGAGTCCTACCTTCGGAGACAACGCGGACACCACGATCGCTGATCTCTGGCAGCTGCATCCCCAGGTCCTTGGCGACGTCGCCCACGAAGGAGCCCTTGGGCATCTCCTCGGGCACCGAGTAGCGCAGCTGCCCCCACGCCGCCTCCCACGCCCACAGCAGCACGGCCCAGAGCAGAGCTCGCTGCCGCCGGCCCCAGCGCCTCCCCGCCGTGATCATCGCCGCCCGGCACCGCAACACTGCCGCCTCTTCCCCGCCTCCGACTCCCGATCCGCCTCCTTCTTCAACTCCGGCCCTGGATCTGCGCTCCCGGCTTCTGCCGCCGCTCTTGCCGTCTCCTTGTAGCCCGGCTCCGCACCGCGGGGACGCTCGCAGCCCGCCCCGCCGCGAGCCTGACACGGAACAGCCGATGGAGCCGTTCGGCAGCGGGCGGGGCTGCAGCGCTCCGAGCTCCTCTCGCTCCTCTCGGTCAGCAGCGGCGCCCGCAGCCTCCTCCCGGCACTGCAGGCACCCAGCGCTGACCAGCGCTGCGCTCCTGCTTTGCTCACGGGCTGCTCGTGGGGACGGGACATTCGCACGGAGACATCGACCCGGTTTCGGCTTTTCTCCAGACGATCCCCGACCCCTAATTGATCATCACCAAGAAAAACGTAGAGTCCCCCTGTGTTTATGCTATTTCTGCCACTCGGGAAATGTCGCTTACTAATGTGGCTATATCTTAGGTCAAAAAGATTCTCAGAATATGATGCGAATGGTATTATGAATTTTAGCTTACTAAAACAAAAGTACAATCTCCATCAAGAATGTTTGTAGCAATCATTATTGAATACAGCAAAGAAACAGGATCTGAGGTAGGAAATGTGATATTCACACCCTCCCCAGGATAATTACAGCTATCAGGTTCATAACACATATTTGCCTTAAACACACAACGACTATTGCTTTAAGTCCTTCGTTTCTATCCCACTCTCTGCTTTCAGGGAACCCGAAAAAAGAAACCCCACCAAACAACTGCAGACTAAAACGAATGCCCGGGATAAGTAACCAGTCTGGGCCACAATTTTTGCAGACACTTTATCTTAACACAGGCCTCCAATCTCCTCCTTCAGCAGGGAGGAAAAGCCAATAACTTACGCGTAGTCAAGAGAACGTGTATATTGCATCAAGGAAAAAAAACCCAAAACCTCCAGCACCAAGCATCAATTCCATTTTCCTATTCTGTCATTCAAAATCATGGTATCTGATTCACAGAATTCACGGAATGACCAGGCTGGAAGAGACCTTCAAGAACATCGAATCCAACCCAGCCCTAACACCACAACTAGACCACGGCACCGAGTGCCACAGCCAGTCTTTTTTAAAACACAAACAGGGATGGTGACTCCACCATCCCTGGCAGACCACTCCAGTACTTTATTACTCTTTCGTGAAAAATTTTTAAATTAGTGTTCAATATTAAAATGAAAAGCTATATGTAGAACTACGAACAATCATGTCTGGATAAAATCTATCAATCGCATTATCGCTGTCATCTATGTAGGAGCACTGTGCAAAACACTCCTGGGTATAATCTATCCATCCCAATACTGCTGTCATTTCTGCAGTAGCCTTCTGCAACAGAGGAAAGAAACACAGCAGAATTGGAAATACTCCCGAGGGAGGAACAATCTACAACATTTACATGGCGGCACCAGTGCCAACCAATTGGCATCAGCGAAATAATTCCTCGATAATGATAGCCACCCTCAGTAAAGCTACCATTTCTACAGCAGCACACTGAAAAAACATGGGAGGATAAGGAGAAGTGAGCTAGGAACCATGGTTAACTTCCTGCTGCATGGAGTCACAGGAACGGTTTCCGTGGCTGTCCTACACCGAAACTGCATTAACGACCCAGCTGAAAGAGATCCACTACATGAATGTGAGGAAACAGGGAACGAAGGAAAAATCTCCAACACCATTAATTTACCACCTGCACAGACACAAATATAAATGGGAGAGGTAGCCAAACTCACTAAACAGAAAGAGAAATTGTAACCAAGGAAGGAGAGTGGAAGCTCTCGGCATCCCACAAAGAAACATCACAGCGCAATAGAGGGAAAGGAAGATAAGGTTTAGAAATGCTAAATTCGAACGGCGCAAACGAGAAGATCCACAAACCTGCGCTGCGTCGGTGTCTGCGGACGCCTCTCCCTGGACGGCGCCGCTGTTCGTGCTCGAATTCTCGCAGCAATCGCCGCCCGGAAGCTCCTCCGCCGACAGCACGGGCACCGGCAGCGGCACCGGCGGCCAAGCGGCCTCGGGCAGGGCGCGGTCCGGCGGCGCCACGCACAGGTTGTAGGAGTAGGGCAAGGTGCCCTCGCAGAAGTCGGCCGGGAAGGCGGCGCCGGGCAGCGAGAAGCGCTGCGCGCCCAGGCAGCGCAGCACGGCGGGCGGCCCGGCCCGGCGCAGCCGCGCCAGCACGGCCAGCGCCACGCTCAGCACCAAGAGCGCCGACAGCAGCGCCAGCGCCAGCACCAGGTAGAACTGCAGCTCGGCCGCCGCCGCCGCCGCCTGGGCGCCCGCCGGCCGCTCGCTCAGCTCCGGCAGCGCCTCCTGCAAGCTCTCGGCCAGCACCACGTGCAGCGTGGCCGTGGCCGACAGCGCCGGCTGCCCGTGGTCCTTCACCACGGCCACCACACGCTGCTTGGCCGCGTCCCGCTCGGACACGGCGCGCGCCGTGCGCACCTCGCCGCTCTGCAGCTCCACGCGGAACAGCGCCGGCTCCGACGCCTGCACCAGCTCGTACGACAGCCACGCGTTGCGCCCCGCGTCCGCGTCCACCGCCACCACCTTGCCCACCAGGTAGCCGGCCTCGGCCGAGCGCGGAACCACCTCGAACGCCAACGAAGATGCTCCCGACGCCGCCTCTGCCGCCGCCGCCGGCCACAGCACCCGCGGCGCGTTGTCGTTGCGGTCCAGCACGAAGACGCGCACCGTGGCCGTGGAGCTGCGCGCCGGCGCGCCGCCGTCCTGCGCCCGCACCGCCACGGCGAACTCGCGGCACTGCTCGTAGTCGAAGGAGCGCTGCGCGTATAGCACGCCGCTCCGCGCCTCCACCGACACGAGCGGCCCCGCGCCCGCCGCGCCCGCGCTGCCGCCCGCCAGCCAGTAGCTCACGCGCCCGTTGGCGCCCGCGTCCGCGTCCCGCGCCTGCACGCGCAGCACCAGCGCGCCCGCCGCGTTGTTCTCCGCCACGTACGCGCTGTACGCCGCCTCCTCGAACACCGGCGCGTTGTCGTTCACGTCCGACACCTCCAGCACCAGCTCCCTGCTGCTCCAAAGCGCCGCACGGCCCCGGTCCCGGGCCACCACCGTCACGCGATGCTCGCTCGCCTCCTCGCGGTCCAGCGCGCTCGCCGTCACCACCTTGTACGAGCCGCCCGACGACGCCACGAGCGACAGCGGCGCCTCGCCCGACAGCTCGCACGATACCTCACCGTTCTCACCGGAATCCGCGTCGTTTACGTTCAGCAAGGCCACCACGGTGCCCACCGGGACGTCCTCAGGCACTGGGCTCGACACAGACAGGATAGTGATCTCGGGCGCGTTGTCGTTCTCATCCGTGATATCTATTTTTACTTCGCTGTGACTGGTGAGCCCTCCTCCGTCCGTCGCCTCCAAGCCGAAAACGTATTTATTTTTCTCCTCAAAATCGAGTGGACCAGCCGTCCTGATCTCGCCACTCTCGCTGTCAATAGCGAAGAACGAAAGGACGTCTTCAGGGACGTTGCCGAAGGAGTAGGACACTCGCCCGTTCGAGCCCGCGTCCGCATCTGTGGCCACCACCCGCAGCACCAGCGAGCCCGCCGGCAGATTCTCCGGAACTCCCGCCTCGTAGACGGTTTTGCTGAATACGGGTGCATTGTCATTAGCATCTGTCACGTTGATGCGAACCTGAACACTCCCGGACATCGCGGGCTCTCCGCCGTCCACTGCCGTCAGCACCAATTCAAAGGAGCTTTGCTTCTCCCGGTCCAGCGCTCTCTCCAGCACTAATTCCGGCTGCTTCCTTCCATCCGGCTTTTCCTTCATGGACAGGGAGAACGAAGGGTCGCTGGTGAGCTGATAAGTCAACAACGAGTTCCCACCGACATCCGCATCTCGGGCCATCTCCAAAGGAAAACGAGCACCGGGAAGCGTCCATTCCCCAATCTCGAGGTCCAGAGAAGCTTTGCTGAAAACTGGGGAATTGTCATTCACGTCCTCGATGTCCACCTGGATGTGGAAAACGTTCAGCGGGTTGTGCACCAGCACCTCGAAGCTGACCGAGCAGGTCGCCGACTCGCCGCACATCTCCTCCCGGTCCAGCCGCTCGTTCACGTACAGGTTGCCGTTCTCCTCATTCACACTGAAGTATTGGAGCTGCTTCTTGCCGGCAGACGCCACCTGCAGCTTGCGCGCCGGCAGCTCGTGGGCGCTGAGCCCCAGGTCCCGCGCCAGCGGCCCCACGAGCGAGCCTGTGCGCAGCTCCTCGGCGATGGCGTAGCGGAGCCGCTCGCCCGCCGCCCGCCCCCACACGCACAGCAGCAGCGCGGCCAGCAGCGCTCGCCCGCCGCCCGGCCCGCGCCTCTGCCGCCGCCTCAGCGCCATTCTCTGCCGCGCACAGCAGCGCTCGCCGCGCTCCTGCCTCCTGCCGCTGCCCGGCCTCCCTTGCAGCCGCCCTTGCAGCCGCCGCAGCCAGGCCGCTCGGCCCGCCTGGCACGCCTTGGCTGCTCGCCGACAAGCTCTGGCCGCCGCAAGCTCTGGCCGCCGCAAGCTCTGGCCGCCGCAAGCTCTGGCCGCCGCTGCCGCTGCGGGCGGCGCCGGGCGAGCGAGCAGCCTGCGGGGGCAGGACGCTGCGGCGGCGGCGGCTCCAGCGCCGCTCGGCGGCGGCCAACAGCGACACCCGCAGGCGCCGCCGCGACACTGCAGCCGCCGCACGGCCGCGCTCCGGGGGCCCGGCTGGGCCGGCGCTCGCCCCGCTTGCAATCCACAAGAGCAGAAGCTCTTTCTTTATATCACTCCATAGGCGATTAAATCTCAGAAGGTGTTTTCGGGACTTTCAGATCATCTCTTCTTGTCGCAATGAACAATCAGATGCAAATATTTCTGACAGAGTCATAAAGTCAGCTTCTCTTCATAAAATGAAGGCAGAAGAAGCAGCAATAGCAGAAGCAGCAGTATGGTTGGGGAAGACCTTAAAAGCTCGTTAATACTCTAGTATTTTTAAAATTCTATTTTTAATTGGGAAAAATACCCAGAAGGTTTTCTTGGCATTGGTTCCAGTGAATAATATTCAGAAACTCATTGAAGGAAAAATCATTTCTATCTTGTCATGTTTTAGGTGTGAAGGAATCTTTATGGTCATGTAGTCCACACCTCACTAGTCAGGTTTCTCGAAGCCCCATCCATCCCAACCCCAAACTCTTTCAAACAGGGAACATCAACATTTCTGTGGGCAACCTGTTCCCACATCTCATCACCCTCAGTGAAAAACGTTTCCCTTATGACCAGGCTAAACCTACCTTGTCTCGCTTTCCAACCATTGACCTTATTGTGTCAAGATGGGCCCTTACAGAACTCTCTCCATATTTCTTTTACATATTTTATATAGTCAACATCACAGTAAGTTCTTCACAGCACCTTTTCTCCTCAGGCTGAAGGGCTTCTCTCTGCCCATCTACATGGCAGAGATGTTCCATCCCTCTGAAACTTTCTCTCCAAACATACTCCAACAGCTCTCACAAAAGCACGGTGGAAACAGAAAATCTCCTCTCTTCTCCTGCTGGCCACGCTATTTGTTATGCAGCACAGAACAGGATTGACTTCCTGGCCTGCAGGAACTCACCACCAGCCCATGTCCCACTTGGCACCCACCAGGACCCCAAGGCCTTCTCCACAGGCCTCAATCCCCCAAGTTTGTATGGAAAGAGGATTGCCCTGAGCCAGGTGCATGATTTTGCCCTTGACCTTGTTGAACTTAAGGAGGTTGACATGAGGCCACTCCTCCAGACTGTCAAGGTCCCTGGGGATGACATCCCACCCTCCAGGTGAGTCAAGGGCACCTCTTAGCTTGGTGTCACCTGCAAACCCAGTGAGGCTACTCTCAATCCAATTAGCTGTGTCACTGATAAACATACTGAATGTATTGCTCCAAGCAGAGGCACATTGGGAGTTCCCAGTTGGGCAGTGAGATATTGTCCACAGCTTCTTGAACTCCACCTGCACTTGCACATAGGAACAGAAGGCACCTTTCATGGGAGATCAGACACCCTGAGGTCACCTTGCTCAAAGCAAGGCAGGAGTTCTTTCTCGAGCAGAAGCAAAACAAATTGGATGGTAAACATCCGATTTCATTCCATGAAGTCATCATCAGCTCTCAAGTGCTCTTTTTCCACTGTGTGGCCTGTTAACTTCCCTACAAATAAAATTCTCTAAATGTAAACACTTCGTAATGGGCCTTGCTCCTCTACTATGAGAAAATGTGAGAGACTCCTTTTGAGCTTTTTCTTCATTTTCTTCACACTAAAAATTCTGGTCTGGGTGATTAAAGGGAGGTTTTGCTGCAAAGCAGCACTTCCATCTTCTAAATTAAAATGTTTCTTCTTCAAAAAAGGGGAAGATGAACCATGAGCTTCCAGGAAAAAAAGGCCTGAAAGGAAGAGTAATGACAGCTGTGAGGAAACCATGTGTCATAATGTTCCAGGGTCACAGGAATGGATAAAGGATTCACACAAGAATCACAAGCCATTCTCCTGAGACCTCATTGTTCTAGAAACTCACGTTCTAATACCTTATTGCCAGATGACAACCACTGCCTTCCAAAGTGGGGATTGCTGACAGCGGGCACTGTCCCGGCACCACCAGAGCGCAGCAGCTCGGGCTCGCTCTGACTCCAGCACTGTGAGATTCAGTGAGATGCCCTTCTCGGTGCTTCCACTGCATCTCCTTTACTGCCACTGAACCCTCAGATGCAAGCATTCCTGGCAGAGCACTACGGAAAGGAACTCATCTGCTCTTAAAAAATCATGCTACAACTACAAGAGCAAGGTGTGATATTAGAGAAAGGGATGACTTTGGGAACCTTTCAGCTCTCCATCACATATCTTAAATTCTGCTTCCCCTACATGGAACCCATTAACCTGAGAAAGAGATCAGCCTAAAGCAAAGTTTAGAGCTCTATGCAAGGTATTAATAAGGCTTACTTTTTTTTTCTGAATCCTTAAACTTTATATTATGTCTCCATACTTAAGAACCGTACAGTGAAAAGTACAAAGGCATTTCTGAGTCTGTCATAAAATCAAATAAAAAATATTTCACACTGGAATATTAAACCATTCTATCTGAGCAACATGGTTCATTATTCCTGGATAACTGTCATTTACTTTCAGTATACAGATCACAGGGAAATAATGGCACAGGCCTAGACCCCAGAGATGAAATCTAAGTATTATCCAAACAACAACCCTTTGGCACACGAATTTCCTGGATCAAACCCAGTCCCCGCCTACTTCCAAGTAGTCTTCCAAGTCTTCACACACACACCACTTGGGCAGGGTATTTAGATAATGCTCCTGAAACCACCACAATGTATAAATTCACGTTTCTTGTTCTGTCACTTGTACTAGCTACACAACAAAGGCATCTGCCTTGTACTGAGTACACAGGACATCGAACCACACACCCCACCCACAGTCAGTAGTGCCTTGGACCATGAAGAAAGGAAAATCCTTGGAACCACAGGTGAGGGCCTCACCTCAGTGCCAGCACAAATGGAACTTTGATCATTCCTTTTATCCATTTCAAACCATACAACAGTAAATTCCTGCACTGGCCCTCTCTCTGGACAGACAGATTTCTCTCTCTCATCTCACAATACAAAAGCAAATTTTGAGAATGGACACCATTAAAAGTTCCTTTCACAACTTCTCAGATCCCAAGCATCACAACACAAATGTGTGCACAGCGATTTTAATGCTCATCACAATAATCTCAACAATTCTGAAATGTTGTAAAGGCTAAAGACATCAGCAGCTCAATTTCTGATCCAGTCACCCAAGTTTCACTCAAAGGTGACACCATCTCTGCCCAGCACATGGCTTTAGGGAGGATGGGTCACTCTCCTACTCTGAGTGCAAGGTTTCCATTTGAGCCCAAGAATTACCATTGACAGAAAACATCCTGAAACATAAACCCGAAATGGTGAACACACAAACGGGCCCTTTGAGCCCAAATGATGGGATATCAAAAAATAAAGACACTTTTAGACAATTTCCAGAAGATCATGAACAAACACATGAATCAAAATAACACACGCCTCGTTTCCAACATCACCTTCTACAAACAAGTCTCTCCTCAACCCAAAGACACTCTACCAAATGAAAAGGTCCCACACAGATTCCCATTGCCCTGGGCAATATTTCACTTCTCAACCTGTCTACGGGACAAGGATGAGAATTTCTTCCAGTAACACTTGAAACACCACTTGTATTGAAACGAGCCGGGCAAGAGCTGTACATCTGCAGAAAGGAGGGGATCAACATAGAGACTGTCGGTGATGGCACTAAGGTTAGGCACAGAGTTCAGGTACTTAGCAGGTGATGAATACAGAGTTGGCTCCACCCAAAATTCCCTTATGGCACTCGCCATATGTACGTAAGAAAACCACTTGTTAAAATAACCCAACGACCTCCAAACACTCAGGTGGAAACTCCCAGGGCTCCCAACACACCTGCAGTAAGATCTATTAGGGCAAACCTAGCAGGGAAGAAGGAAATCCCATGACACGACAGTAGAGCCGAACACTGAACAAGGAAAAGAACAAACCATGACTCTCCTGTCTCAACAGACCTCAGGCCACAGCACTCAGGTACCCAGCACTACACAACGTCCATGATGATCTCTGACTCTTAGAATATCCAAGAACGGGAACTCAGACCCCACCTGCCCAGCCAAAATATCGTGAACATCCATCACCATCAGGCCATGTATGTTTATCAGGACAAAGTGTTGCAGTTCTCAGCAAGGTTCAATATCCCGATACTTCAGATTATCCCAGCAGTAGTAAGTACAAGAGAAGGAGATCCGGGGAGGAAAACACCACAAAACACTCACACAGGACCTCACACCAAAGGCCGTGCCCACAGGTGCTCAATGTAATTTCTATGTGCAGTATAAAAAAGGAAAAAATTGAGGAACTCCGGATTCATACAACAATTATGATAAACCGAATTTCTACAATACCTTTACACCTTTTTGAATTAAAAAAAAAGAAAAAGGCCACAGCAAATTTTTAATCTCACCTCTATCGGCAAAAACAGATTTTCCACCCTGCCCACACATTATGTAACAGGAAAGCTACAACTGAGGGCAGTCTCCAGTGAAAGAAAAGCTGTACACAAAACCTTTCACTGCCGGAAAAACATCTCTGATACCCAAAGGAAATGTGCCCTACTGACTACAATACAATACTCTCGAGCATAAACAATAGGCAGCTCTAACGAAGATCCAGTCATCACAATAAGTGCTCAGCCACACGGCCAACTTGCAAGATACATGACTCTCAATCTTAAAAGTGATATTACACACGGGGATACTAACTGTAATTTCAAAAGAACTTCAATGTGCCCATGCATATGTGCTGTCGTTGAAACACCTGACCCTGCAAACAATGTAAATTCCACTTGCATGTAATGCAACACATCCATTGAGAATACGGAATGCTGGGAGGAATTACACATCTCAGAAGGGAAAAAAAAAAAGGAGAAACGAAATGCAGTTTGACAAAAGAAAAAGACCAAACCTCCAGCAAAACCCAACCTTTCTTCTCCAACGAGCCCACCACATTTAAAGCTGAACACGGACCCAACGTCCACATACACGCAGCATGAAGCAGCAAAACACAGCGTGCCGAGGAACGGGGCGTTGCATTCCTTCTCAGCAAATCTACCCACGCAGTACACGGACTACGGCAAGAAGGGACAGGGTAGCACAAGTGGGAAGGGTCGCATATAAAATTTGGCCCCACACACTCACCGAGAGAACATCGGCTGGGTCGGCGGGGAGGGCGCCTGGGGGCTCCTGGTCCCCGAGCAGCGGCGCGGGCTCGTCGGGCAGCGGCCGGGCCGGGAGGGTGTCGCAGCAGCTGTGGGCCGAGAAGCGCAGGTGGCTCTTGCGCGAGTCGGCCGTGAGCGACACGTCGTGCGAGTAGGAGTGCAGGAAGGCGCGCACGCCGTCGATGCCCACGAAGTGCGAGACGGGCACGCCGCGCAAGGCGCCGCTCGGGGCCCGCAGCAGCTGCTGTTGGCGCCAGCGGCGCAGGCGCAGCGCCAGCAGCAGCAGCAGGAAGGCGAGGAAGAGGCACGAGACGGCGGCCACGGCCAGCACGAGCCAGCGCGTCAGGCTGCCGGCCGGCTCGCCCGGCAAGGCCGCCGCCTCCTGCTCGTAGGCCGCGCTGCCCAGCTCGGCCAGCAGCTCGGCCACGCTCTCGGCCAGCAGCACGCTCAGCGTGGCCGTGGCCGACAGCGCCGGCCGCCCGTGGTCCTTCACCAGCACCACGAGGCTCTGGCGCGCCGCGTCGCGGGCCAGCGGCGAGCGCGCCGTGCGCACCTCGCCGCTGTGCAGCCCCACGCGGAAGAGCCCCGGCTCCGTGGCCTTGGCCAGCTCGTAGCACAGCCACGCGTTCTGCCCCGCGTCCGCGTCCACCGCCACCACCTTGGCCACCAGCGCGCCGGCCTCCGACCAGCGCGGCGCCAGCTCCACGCCCCGCCACGGCCCGCCCGAGCCCGCCGCGCCGCCCGCCGGCGGGTACAGCACCTGCGGCGCGTTGTCGTTCTCGTCCTCGACCAGCAGCCGCACCGACACGTTGCTGCTCAGCGCCGGCGCGCCGCCGTCCTCCGCACCCACCCACAGCCGCAGCTCGCGCACCTGCTCGTAGTCCAAGGAGCGCAGCGCGTACAGCGCGCCCGTCTCCGCCTGCACCGACACGTACGACGACAGCGGCGCGCCCCGCACCCGCCCCTCCCACAGCCGGTAGCGCACGCGCGCGTTCTGACCCCGGTCCGCGTCCCTCGCCAGCACCCTCAGCACCAGCGCTCCCGCCGCGTTGTTCTCCCGCAGCCGCGCAACGTAGCGCTCCTCCGCGAACACCGGCGCGTTGTCGTTCACGTCCAGCACCCACAGCCGCAGCACCGCGCTGCTCTGCAGCGCCGGACGCCCGCCGTCGGCTGCCCGCACCGTCACGTTGTACTCCGACACCTGCTCGCGGTCCAGCTCTCTCGCAGTCACCACACGGTAGTAATTGTCAAAAGTCTTCTCCAGCCGGAACGGGACATCCGGGTCCAGCGAGCAGCGCACCTCGCCGTTGACCCCCGAATCCCTGTCTCTCACGTGTAGCAGTGCGACCACGGTCTCTGTCGGGACATCCTCAGAAATCTCACTCAGCGACGACGACACTGTCAGTTCGGGTGCGTTGTCGTTTACGTCTGTTACGGTAATCAGAATTTTAGCAGTGTCGAAAAGGCCTATCACGTCATGTGCCTGCACCTCCAGATCGTAGGACTTGCCTTCCTCGAAGTCTAGGCTTCGTAATAGAGTGATCAATCCCGTGTCGCTGTCCAGTTGGAAAATCCGTGAGGCTTTCTCGGTGATTTTCTGAATCGAGTACTTCACCTGCCCATTCAGCCCTTCATCGGCGTCTGTTGCCATGACAGCGAGGAGCACGGAGCCCACGGGCACGTCCTCGGGCACACGCACCGTGTACTCCGCCTGGCTGAACACGGGCGCGTTGTCGTTCGCGTCCACCACCTTCACCCGGATGAGAGCCGTGCCCGTGCGGGCCGGATCGCCGCCGTCGCTCGCCCTCAGCACCAGCTCGTGAAACGCCGCCTCCTCCCGGTCCAGCGCCTTGGCCAGCACCAGCTCGGGACGCTGATCGCCGCCGGGGCCCGCCTGCACGGCCAGCGAGAAGTGCTCGTCACCGCTCAGCTCGTAGCTCTGCAAAGAATTCCGGCCAGAGTCCGGGTCGTGAGCGTCTGGCAGGGGAAACCGCGACCCGGGGGCTGTAGTCTCGCTCACTCTCAGTTCTTTTTCTGCCTCTCGGAAGCTGGGGGCGTTGTCGTTAATGTCCGTGATTTCAACCTCTATTCCATACACCTGCATCTGTCCCTCCACTATCAGCTCACAGCGCAGCACGCATTCCAACACATCCTCGCACAGCTGCTCCCTGTCGATCTTCTCGGCCGTCACTAAATGTCCCGTCTTCCCGTCCAGAGAGAAATACTGCGTCCTACCTTCAGAAACAATGCGCAAGCCGCCCTCGCTGAGCGCCGTCAGCTGCAAACCCAGGTCCTTGGCCACGTCGCCCACGAAGGAGCCCTTGGGCATCTCCTCGGGCACCGAGTAGCGCAGCTGCCCCCACGCCGCCTCCCACGCCCACAGCAGCACGGCCCAGAGCAGAGCTCGCTGCCGTCGGCCCCAGCGCCTCCCCGCCGCGATCATCGCCGCCCGGCACCGCAACACTGCCGCCTCTTCCCCGCCTCCGACTCCCGATCCGCCTCCTTCTTCAACTCCGGCCCTGGATCTGCGCTCCCGGCTTCTGCCGCCGCTCTTGCCGTCTCCTTGTAGCCCGGCTCCGCACCGCGGGGACGCTCGCAGCCCGCCCGCCGCCGAGCCTGACACGGAACAGCCGATGGAGCCGTTCGGCAGCGGGCGGGGCTGCAGCGCTCCGAGCTCCTCTCGCTCCTCTCGGTCAGCAGCGGCGCCCGCAGCCTCCTCCCGGCACTGCAGGCACCCAGCGCTGACCAGCGCTACCCGCATTCCCGCCTCCACACCGGGCACGGAGACAACTTCTCCCGTGAAGCAATGACCTCCTGCACTGGCTTTTCTCCCGCCCATCTCTGCTTTCATCCTCCAGGGTATCACGATCGCCAGGAAGGCAGAGGCAATCCGTGGGCCTGCGTCTTTAACCGCACGGGGTTCTAAGCGCTTACTAATGTCATTATAAGTGTATTTAAACACATTTTTCGTATTTTACCCTGGAGCTTATTGATACTCTCACCCTTTTTGTTCAAAAGCATCTTCAACTACAGGCTCATAGAGGGAAAACGGGAAGATACAATATCCCGAAAGAACAGAGCTATCAGGTGCAATAACAAAAGTGGAACGAGAGCAATTGCATTCTTCCTGAAGGCAGGGAGCGAAGTGTTACAGGATTGAATTACAGGTACAAATAAGATGCAGTTAAAACTATCATAGGAAAGTGTTAGGACTTCAAAAATTCTATATTCCTTCCTAAGACAAACCTAGTGTTTCCTTACCTTAAAAACATTTACATTTAAGCACGTCGTTCTAGATTACTTTTTTTTTTTCTTAATTCGATCTGTAAAGTACTGAAGCTCATCCGTAAATTATTCATCTAAATATTTCCTTAAGGTGTTGGTACAAAATGTTTTCAAGTAAAAAATTCTTGAACTGTAAAATAAAAATACAACTGTGTTGTCGAAATTGTGATGTCCACTAATCAATGTGGTCAACACAAATGGGCTTGATTGAAGTGCCTAAACCGTCGCTTGGCCAGTCTCCCTGATACGTGATCCCTTCGTATCTCAGATGTCTATCCTAGTTAACTGAATTGCAAAAATTTGCCATTCTCCATATAGTCGAGCTCTCCTAAATTCCCCAAACTCTCTATGTAAAGAGCATAGCATAAAAAAGAAAAAGATAAAAATTCTCCAAAATACAAATCATTCAATACTCTCACCAGTGTATGATTTAAGTTCATGAAGAAGGAAACAGAGCAAACTGCCAGCCAGGATGCATAAAGGGAGCCATCGAGTCCCACCACTGCACTCCCCGCCAAAACGGACGACACACACTTCTTTAAGTGGGGATGGTGACTGGAATATTGCACACAAGTTTCCTTTCAAAGACTAGTAGTGACAAAGCAAATTTTAACGAAGTGGCTTGTGTAAAGCTCTACACCATTTCCAAGCACACCCTTTGTGGACAAATCAATCGATGAGAAAACAGCTCCAACACCAAGAATCACAGCTTCTCTCTTTTTCTCCGACCCTGTAATGCAGAATCAGCCGTTCTCCTTCCACAGAACACGAAGCTGCTTTCAATATTGTAACGCATTCTAAATTCTAGAGCTCAAGTGATGAAGACAGTAATAACTGCGCTGAAGTTGAAACTTGGACCAATAAGGAACCAAATGATTCCTGCTCTCCATGGATGGGGGATAATCCCTACCTCATTTCAGTCCACCACGGAGACATTAAAGTACAACTCAGAAGAACAAGACATCGGAAAACGTGAAATACAACTGCTACAAGCTCAAGGGGGAGTTATGGTCCAACCATCTCAGCTGAAGCTGCTACCAAGAAGAAAAAGCTTCCGCCGCTACACGGACACAAAGAAAAGGACTCCCATTTAACACCACCCAAAAAAGAACCGAAGCAAAAGGGAGAACCTTCCTGACAGCCTCATAAAGAGAAGGAGCCCACACTTTACAGACCTGAGGTACGTCCGGGTCGGAGGGCGCTTCTCCCTCAACGGCGTTATCACTCGGCCTCGGCTTCTCGCAGCAATCGCCGCCCAGAAGCTCCTCCGCCGACAGCACGGGCACCGGCAGCGGCATCGGCGGCGGCGGCCAAGCGGCCTCGGGCAGGGCGCGGTCCGGCGGCGCCACGCACAGGTTGTAGGAGTAGGGCAAGGTGCCCTCGCAGAAGTCGGCCGGGAAGGCGGCGCCGGGCAGCGAGAAGCGCTGCGCGCCCAGGCAGCGCAGCACGGCGGGCGGCCCGGCCCGGCGCAGCCGCGCCAGCACGGCCAGCGCCACGCTCAGCACCAAGAGCGCCGACAGCAGCGCCAGCGCCAGCACCAGGTAGAACTGCAGCTCGGCCGCCGCCGCCGCCGCCTGGGCGCCCGCCGGCCGCTCGCTCAGCTCCGGCAGCGCCTCCTGCAAGCTCTCGGCCAGCACCACGTGCAGCGTGGCCGTGGCCGACAGCGCCGGCTGCCCGTGGTCCTTCACCACGGCCACCACACGCTGCTTGGCCGCGTCCCGCTCGGACACGGCGCGCGCCGTGCGCACCTCGCCGCTCTGCAGCCCCACGCGGAACAGCGCCGGCTCCGACGCCTGCACCAGCTCGTACGACAGCCACGCGTTGCGCCCCGCGTCCGCGTCCACCGCCACCACCTTGCCCACCAGGTAGCCGGCCTCGGCCGAGCGCGGAACCACCTCGAACGCCAACGAAGATGCTCCCGACGCCGCCTCTGCCGCCGCCGCCGGCCACAGCACCCGCGGCGCGTTGTCGTTGCGGTCCAGCACAAAGACGCGCACCGTGGCCGTGGAGCTGCGCGCCGGCGCGCCGCCGTCCTGCGCCCGCACCGCCACGGCGAACTCGCGGCACTGCTCGTAGTCGAAGGAGCGCTGCGCGTACAGCGCGCCGCTCCGCGCCTCCACCGACACGAGCGGCCCCGCGCCCGCCGCGCCCGCGCTGCCGCCCGCCAGCCAGTAGCTCACGCGCCCGTTGGCGCCCGCGTCCGCGTCCCGCGCCTGCACGCGCAGCACCAGCGCGCCCGCCGCGTTGTTCTCCGCCACGTACGCGCTGTACGCCGCCTCCTCGAACACCGGCGCGTTGTCGTTCACGTCCGACACCTCCAGCACCAGCTCCCTGCTGCTCCAAAGCGCCGCACGGCCCCGGTCCCGGGCCACCACCGTCACGCGATGCTCGCTCGCCTCCTCGCGGTCCAGCGCGCTCGCCGTCACCACCTTGTACGAGCCGCCCGACGACGCCACGAGCGACAGCGGCGCCTCGCCCGACAGCTCGCACGATACCTCACCGTTCTCGCCCGAGTCCGGATCGTCCACGTTGAGCACGGCCACCACGGTGCCGACTGGGGCGTCCTCGGGCACCGGGCTCGACAGTGACAGGATGGTGATCTCGGGCGAGTTGTCGTTCTCGTCCGTGATTTCTATTTGTACCTTGCAGTGTGATACCAAACCCCCTCCGTCTCTCGCCTCCAGGCCGAAGATGTATTTATTCTTCTCCTCGAAATCGAGGGTTCCCAATGTCCTGATCTCGCCACTCTCGATGTCAATAGCGAACGATGCGAGGACGTCTTCTGGAACGTTGCTGAAGGAGTAAAATACGCGGCCATTGGTGCCCGCGTCTGCATCTGTGGCCTGCACCCGCAGCACAAGCGAGCCCGCTAGTACATTCTCGGCTACTCGCGCCTCGTAGACTTTTTTACTGAACACGGGCGGGTTGTCGTTGGCGTCTGTAACATTGACCCGAATCTGGACAGTTCCGGACCTCGCGGGTTCCCCACCGTCCACCGCTGAAAGAACAAGGTCAAAGAAGCTCTGCATTTCTCGGTCCAGCGCTTTCTCCAGCACTAATTCCGGCTGTTTGCTTCCGTCCGGGTTCTCAGTTAAGGCCAGTGAAAAGGACGGGTTCCTCTCGAGCTGGTAAGTCAGCAGCGAATTACTTCCTACATCCGCATCTCGGGCCATCTCCAAAGGAAAACGAGCACCAGGATGGATTAATTCACCAATCTCGAGGTCCAGAGAAGCTTTGCTGAAAACTGGGGAATTGTCATTCACGTCCTCGATGTCCACCTGGACGTGGAAAACGTTCAGCGGGTTGTGCACCAGCACCTCGAAGCTGACCGAGCAGGTCGGTGCCGCGCCGCACATCTCCTCCCGGTCCAGACGCTCGTTCACGTACAGGTTGCCGTTCTCCTCATTCACACTGAAGTATTGGAGCTGCTTCTTGCCGGCAGACGCCACCTGCAGCTTGCGCGCCGGCAGCTCGTGGGCGCTGAGCCCCAGGTCCCGCGCCAGCGGCCCCACGAGCGAGCCTGTGCGCAGCTCCTCGGCGATGGCGTAGCGGAGCCGCTCGCCCGCCGCCCGCCCCCACACGCACAGCAGCAGCGCGGCCAGCAGCGCTCGCCCGCCGCCCGGCCCGCGCCTCTGCCGCCGCCTCAGCGCCATTCTCTGCCGCGCACAGCAGCGCTCGCCGCGCTCCTGCCTCCTGCCGCTGCCCGGCCTCCCTTGCAGCCGCCCTTGCAGCCGCCGCAGCCAGGCCGCTCGGCCCGCCTGGCACGCCTTGGCTGCTCGCCGACAAGCTCTGGCCGCCGCAAGCTCTGGCCGCCGCAAGCTCTGGCCGCCGCTGCCGCTGCGGGCGGCGCCGGGCGAGCGAGCAGCCTGCGGGGGCAGGACGCTGCGGCGGCGGCGGCTCCAGCGCCGCTCGGCGGCGGCCAACAGCGACACCCGCAGGCGCCGCCGCGACACTGCAGCTGCTGCGCACAAAATCCCGGCGCATCTACAGCAGCGAGAAATGAGAATCGGGGGAACACAGAGACAGCTTTTGCTCGCTTTATAACATGCCTTGAATTGAACTCTCACTGACTCTGATGAATTAAGTTTAGATACTTATCAGCCTAAAGCCTTGTAAGAAACCCCGATGCCGAGTTAGCAGAAGAACATGTACTCTTTTTTGTTTTCTAATTCTTTAAATTGCTTCATCTGCATCTCCATGTTTGAGCGCCTGCCATGGGAAGTTCAAAGTTATCATGAGTCCTTCATAGATAGATCAAAACCTATTGGTAAAAAGCATGTTTTCAGTTTCCAGCTTCCACTTTTCTGTAAAGGTCATTTAATACACACTTGTACCAAGAGTAGAAACACTTGATACTAGACCTCAAAGTTGGAGGTATAGAGAAAATTTCTCGGGGCAATATGGACCATTTTCTCATAACCAACACGGTAAAGCTTTCTCTTAGTCAACACTACTCGTTGTTCAGTTAAAAACAGTTGTCTGCTGATCTATAACCACAGGCTCTGGTAAATACAGCTCAGTCCACATTGCCTATAAGTTCATACATAAATTGAAACAGCAAAAAACTTTGAAAAATCCTCACACAGGTATCTTTTCTCCATGCCTTCAGACCCCTTGCATGGCAGAGATGCTCCAACCCTCAGAGCACTCCCATGATCCTTCTCAGCACTCCAGCATGTCCATTTGGGATATCGGCCCTAGATCCGCATGCACTCTAAATTCTCACAACAACAGTTCCCATGGGGGAAGGAGCTCCCTCGCCCTGCTGGCCACAGTGCTAGTTCTGCACTGCAGGACACCGTTGCAGCAGCAGGTGCCCATTGGCAGCTCATGTCCCATCTGATCACCCACCCAGAGCCCAAAGCACTTCTCTGCAAAGCTCTTCCCTCTCCCCTACTTTCGCTTTAAACTGGCCATTGCCCTAAGCCCGGGCTGGCACCTTGCACTTGGCCCTGCTCAAGCTCAGGATGTTTGCACGGGGCCACTTCTCCAGCCCAGCCCTCGCTGGCTCCTCTGCCTGCTCGAGAACCAACTGCAGTTGGGCTCAGCCGCACGTGCTCTGCAGGTTCCCTCACTCCACTCTCCAGGAAGGGACTGAGCACTACTGGTCCTGCAAGGACCCTGCAGGGCCCACACAGCTCACTGCTCTCCACCTGGACATGGGGCCACCCTCTGCAACTCCTGGGGGGACTCCCCAGCCTGTTCCTCAGCCATTTCTCAGCCTCCAGCCGTGTGCCCAGCATGTTCCTCGGGCTGATGCCCTGGGGGACACTGCACACGTTCTCCCGCCGGCCCCTGCGCTGCTCATGCAAACCTTGGCTGGGCTGGGTGGCCGCTCGGCACTTGGACCACTGCAGCAGAGAGGCTGCTGCATTTTGACACTACCAAGTGTTGACAGGGGAGCATACGGGGGCTTTTGGAACCCTTCCTCTTTACAGCTGTAAACAGCTCAGGCCGTGTGGGAACTGCACCTGCACTCGCACAGCTGGCACACAGGACACCTTCCACAGAAGAGCAGACACGCTGAGCTTCAGCTCATGCCAACAGCAAGGCAAGAGTTAAAACAGATGGAAATTAACAGAGGCAATAACATTTTGTAGTTCTCGATCTACAGAAGCAGCTCCACTCACACTGTGCTCCATCAGGCACTGCCTTGGGTTATCTCTGACACAGGGCAAGCAGGGCAAGCACCGAGTTCATCTCCTGCCTCTCACTCAGAGCTCCCCTGGCTCCTTTGCCTTCTCCACCAGGCAACTGCAAGGTTTGGCTTGTGGCCATCTCCACACGGGTCAAATTTATCAGGAGAGGAGAATGCACCACAGGCACACCCAGAAGGGAGGCACATTTGTCTGCTCAGCACCGTTATCAGAAGGAACTGAAGAATTCTAAATGATAAACAACCACACGAAAAGATAAGCAGTCATCCAGCAGAGAATGGCTCATCAAACCATTGGCTCAGAAGAAACCACCTCCCCATCCTCACCACAAGCTCTGTGCCATGTAGACATGCAATGGCTACTAAAGTCATATTTACATCTCTTTCTCCCAACAGGAACAGAACACGAAGTCACTCTCATATCTCCTGCGTTCCACTCCCACTGGAAAAAGAGCAGGAGACATTAACACACCATGCAGTGCTAAAAAAATAGGGTGTTGAGAATTGTATGTGTACTCACAGAGAGAGGAAATTAAGGAAAATAAAGCAAAGAAACTCCATAGAAAAACCCAAAACGTGAATAAGATAAGGCAAGATAAGATAAGGCATTAGAAATCTTGAATCAGATAAGGCATTAGAAGGCAACAAGTTGTCAGAGATGCTTGCAGGGAAGTCTTCGAGGTTTTTCATTCCAGCCTTGAAATTCATCCCTGACAATACCCAGAACACACTGAGCTCTCAAGCTGCAAGGGTGGCCCCAAAGACTTACACTGAGAATAGGACAGGGGGATTCATTGGAAGAATTCCTCCTCTCCTCACCAACCTTTTCCTACTGCATGCTCTGCTCACCCAGCAGCCAGCCAAGGATTACGGGGGCACAGGAACAGTTCCTGTGGAGAATGTTCCTGCTGCAGGACTGTCATTGTCTGTCACAACACAGAAACCAGCAGCAGCACAGAACAGGAATGGCTCTGCCTTTGGCACCAAGCACGAAAACAAACCATTCCTCAGCCAAAGCCACACGGATTCACCCATTTTCCTGTCACACAACGCAGCTCTCACCTCCTCACTCTGCATCCACAGCCTTGAGTTTCACCACCAACACACACCAAGATTTTGGGTGTATGCTGGCCACAGAGAAAACTACATCTTGGGGAAACCTAGATTGATGAAGTTGTATTTCTGGAAGGAACTCTGCAAGGTCAGGCTGGGTGGGGCTCTGAGCAGTCTGCTCTGCTGGAATGTCCCTGCCCATGGCAGAGCAGTTAGAACATTCTGATCCTGAAGTTCCTTCCAGCACCAAACATTCCATGAATCTGTGTTTCTGTGATTCTGAGATTACATGGACAGCTTCAAAGAATGGTTAGGAGATTTTCTTCCTGCTGGATAATTCTATGATTTGGAGTTTGCAGGATTGCCAGACACAATGAGGATCAAGTTGAATCCTTGACAAGAAAACAAACAAACAAACAAACAACCATACCCAAGCCAACCCAACCCGAACAAAACCAATCCAAATATAATCATACCAAACCAAACATTAAAAACCCAACCCTAAGTCAACCCAAATAAGAATGGGAAAATACCAGAAGAGTATCAGTCATGGCCTCACATTTCACATTGTCACACCTGTAGTATACACACAACACAGGAAACTCGACCACAATGAATGCACAGGAGGCCTCACACAGGAGCTCACTACACAGACCCCACACTCAGCTCTCCTGCCACAGCAAGAGAAAGAAAAACCTTGGAACCACAGCTGTAGGCCTCATCTAACTCCTAGGACAAACAGGACACGGCACAATTCATTCATTCATTTGGAACTACATCCCACTGAACTCCAGCACCAGCCCTGGCTCTGCACACACGCACACCTCTTCTCTCTGCCCAAACACAAGAGTAAAGATAATTTGTGTACAGACATCATTTTTAGGAAAGTTGTGTGCACAGCTGCTCAGATCCCAAGCATCACTATTAAGATTATTCACTTCACCCCCATTATTTGAACAAGTCTAAAATGTTCTAGAGGCCATCAATTATTGCCAGCCCCATCTCAGGCCCAGCCACCCAAGGGGCAGCTCAAAGGCAACATCACCATTCTTCAGCACGGGGACTCCCCACCAGATGTGTCACTGCCACTCTTGATACCAAACGATGTGGAACCCAAACGAGGCCATTGGAGTCCAAAGCACACAATTTACAATCATCAGGCTCCTCCTGACTCATTTGCACAAGGCCACCAACAGCCCTGGGGATCAACCAAACACACGCCATGTCTCCAGCAGGACCTCCTCACACCCCACACCCCCAGCACTCCCCCTCACAGGGTTACCACACATCTGCAGAATTTACAGAGGCTCCACCAAGACAAAAGTTGCTCAGACAGTCTCTCCTTACCATGGATATCATTTGACTCCTCACCCACCATTGCCATGGGACAAGAAAAATCATTTATTGCAGAGACAGTTTAAAATAACACGTCTAGGAAAGTCTCTCTCCTTTCACCTATAAACATGAAAGAACCATCTTCAGATCATCAGAAGAGCCAGACAGAAAGGTGACACCTGCAGAACTGAGGAGCTCACAACACTCTTGTGGGTGAGGAAACTCAGAGCAGAGGATTCATAACATTGTCTGCAGGCACCCAATCCATCCCCTGCCCTCCCCATACAGCATCTGGCATCAGCACAAAGTGAAGCTTTTCAGGGACACAATCAGGAGGACATGCAAATACTCAGTAAGGACCTGCCAGGCTGCTCCAGGCAGCTGCAATACAGATCTTCCAGACAATAAGTTTGGGAAGAAAACCTCACACTGCACAGGGACCAGAGACTGGAAATGCCCAGGGAATGGAGGAACACATTCCCTTGACTCTGCCAGCAGACATTCACACACAGCTCACAGCACTCACATTTCAAACCCTTCCCATCAGCCAGGCTCTCCCTTCACCCACAGATCTCACAAACATGGGACACTGCAGGCCCAGTTCCCCAGAACGTTTCCCTTCCCACCACCAATCTCACACAGCCACCTTCACAGCTCTGCACTGCTCTGGAAGCTGCATTTGCCTGCTCACTGAAATTCTGTGCAGAGACTCCATCGATCAAAAAGGAAAAGCCCAGTTGTCTGACAAGAGAGACTAACAGAATATCTGCCCAGGGGCAATGATGCCCACCTCATAGCTCCAGCAGCACCTTGAATCTCGCCCTTCCCAGCCAGGCAATTCCCTTGTCATGCTAAATATTTTATAGCTGATGAACATCCACCTCCATTTGACACTGCTGGAAATTAAAAAACCAAGAAAACCCAAAGTTATTATACCATTTCCTCCTCCACTACCTCCTCCATATGAAGCCACCCACAGACTTTTCAAAGAAGCACAACTTCAAGAGGATCCTTCACCTTCCTAACAGGCACACACACATCAGCAAGGATCACTTGCTGACCGGACCAATCCTCTGTGGGAGACAGAGATCAAAGCACGGATGAAGCAATCACTTTTCCTGAGGACCTCCCCCGTGTATCATGGACAAGAGAAAGGCTGAGAACGACCTGCAGAGAAGTTCCACCCAAAGCCATCGGCATTTTGGTCAAGACACATTCAACCTATTCAAGCACATGTGCTGTTCAGAAGACACATGAGCCTGACAAAAAGAGTTATTTCTTAATGATGAGATACATCCAGGCAGATGTTCAAATACTAACAAGAAGAGAGATTCTACAGAGCACAGGGGATAGAGGGGAAAAAAACCCTGGAACCGCATCAATACCCAAACTTCAGAGCTAATGAACAGCCTGCCAGCAGCAGCCTTCTCCCTCCGACCTTATTCTGTAACTGGAAGGCTGAGACCGATCCAATGTTCAGAAAATGACAGCAACCGGCACCAGCTGTCATTGGAACGTCACCGAAGGAAACTTGACCTGCCTTTCCAATACAATCTCCTACGCAAGACAAATAACACGGCGGGGAAATAAAAAATCTAGACAGAAAAACTCACCGAGGGAACATCGGCTGGGTCCGAGGGGGGGGCGCCTGGGGGCTCCTGGTCCCCGAGCAGCGGCGCGGGCTCGTCGGGCAGCGGCCGGGCCGGGAGGGTGTCGCAGCAGCTGTGGGCCGAGAAGCGCAGGTGGCTCTTGCGCGAGTCGGCCGTGAGCGACACGTCGTGCGAGTAGGAGTGCAGGAAGGCGCGCACGCCGTCGATGCCCACGAAGTGCGAGACGGGCACGCCGCGCAAGGCGCCGCTCGGGGCCCGCAGCAGCTGCTGTTGGCGCCAGCGGCGCAGGCGCAGCGCCAGCAGCAGCAGCAGGAAGGCGAGGAAGAGGCACGAGACGGCGGCCACGGCCAGCACGAGCCAGCGCGTCAGGCTGCCGGCCGGCTCGCCCGGCAAGGCCGCCGCCTCCTGCTCGTGGGCCGCGCTGCCCAGCTCGGCCAGCAGCTCGGCCACGCTCTCGGCCAGCAGCACGCTCAGCGTGGCCGTGGCCGACAGCGCCGGCCGCCCGTGGTCCTTCACCAGCACCACGAGGCTCTGGCGCGCCGCGTCGCGGGCCAGCGGCGAGCGCGCCGTGCGCACCTCGCCGCTGTGCAGCCCCACGCGGAAGAGCCCCGGCTCCGTGGCCTTGGCCAGCTCGTAGCACAGCCACGCGTTCTGCCCCGCGTCCGCGTCCACCGCCACCACCTTGGCCACCAGCGCGCCGGCCTCCGACCAGCGCGGCGCCAGCTCCACGCCCCGCCACGGCCCGCCCGAGCCCGCCGCGCCGCCCGCCGGCGGGTACAGCACCTGCGGCGCGTTGTCGTTCTCGTCCTCGACCAGCAGCCGCACCGACACGTTGCTGCTCAGCGCCGGCGCGCCGCCGTCCTCCGCACCCACCCACAGCCGCAGCTCGCGCACCTGCTCGTAGTCCAAGGAGCGCAGCGCGTACAGCGCGCCCGTCTCCGCCTGCACCGACACGTACGACGACAGCGGCGCGCCCCGCACCCGCCCCTCCCACAGCCGGTAGCGCACGCGCGCGTTCTGACCCCGGTCCGCGTCCCTCGCCAGCACCCTCAGCACCAGCGCGCCCGCCCCGTTGTTCTCCCGCAGCCGCGCAACGTAGCGCTCCTCCGCGAACACCGGCGCGTTGTCGTTCACGTCCAGCACCCACAGCCGCAGCACCGCGCTGCTCTGCAGCGCCGGACGCCCGCCGTCGGCCGCCCGCACAGTCACGTTGTACTCCGACACCTGCTCGCGGTCCAGCTCTCCCGATGTCACTACACGGTAGTAATCTTCATAGGTCTTCTCCAGCCGGAAGGGAACGCCCTCGTCCAGCGAGCAGCGCACCTCGCCATTCGCCCCCGAGTCGCGGTCCTTCACGTGCAGAAGAGCTACCACGGTCTCTGTCGGGGCATCCTCCGAGATCTCAGTTAGCGCCGACGACACTGTCAGTTCGGGGGCATTGTCGTTCACATCTGTCACGGTGATCGAGATTTTTGCCGTGTCGAAAAGGCCTCCCCCGTCATGGGCCTGCACCTCCAGTTGGTAGGAATCGTCTTCCTCGAAGTCCAGAGTACGTAGAAGGGTGACTGCGCTCGTGTCGCAGTCCAGTTGGAAAATCTGTGAGGCTTTCTCGGTGACTTTCTGAATCGAGTATTTCACTTGTCCGTACGGACCCTCGTCCTCGTCGGTGGCCGTGAGGGTGACGAGCACGGAGCCCACGGGCACGTCCTCGGGCACACGCACCGTGTACTCCGCCTGGCTGAACACGGGCGCGTTGTCGTTCGCGTCCAGCACTGTTACTCGGATGCGAGTCGTGCCCGTGCGGGCCGGATCGCCGCCGTCGCTCGCCCTCAGCACCAGCTCGTGAAACGCCGCCTCCTCCCGGTCCAGCGCCTTGGCCAGCACCAGCTCGGGACGCTGATCGCCGCCGGGGCCCGCCTGCACGGCCAGCGAGAAGTGCTCGTCACCGCTCAGCTCGTAGCTCTGCAAAGAATTCCGGCCAGAGTCCGGATCATGAGCGTCTGGCAGGGGAAACCGCGACCCGGGGGCTGTCATCTCGCTCACTCTCAATTCTTTTTCTTCCACTCGGAAACTGGGTGCGTTGTCGTTAACATCCGTGATTTCCACCTGGATTCCATAAACCTGCATCTCTCCCTCCACTATCAGCTCACAGCGAAGCACGCATTTCTCCACCAGCCGGCACAGCTGCTCCCTGTCGATCCTCTCGGCCGTCACCAAATGTCCCGTCTTCCCGTGCAGAGCGAAATACTGCGTCCTACCTTCAGAAACAACGCGGACACCTCGATCACTGATCTCTGGCAGCTGCATCCCCAAGTTCTTGGCCACGTCGCCCACGAAGGAGCCCTTGGGCATCTCCTCGGGCACCGAGTAGCGCAGCTGCCCCCACGCCGCCTCCCACGCCCACAGCAGCACGGCCCAGAGCAGAGCTCGCTGCCGTCGGCCCCAGCGCCTCCCCGCCGCGATCATCGCCGCCCGGCACCGCAACACTGCCGCCTCTTCCCCGCCTCCGACTCCCGATCCGCCTCCTTCTTCAACTCCGGCCCTGGATCTGCGCTCCCGGCTTCTGCCGCCGCTCTTGCCGTCTCCTTGGAGCCCGGCTCCGCACCGCGGGGACGCTCGCAGCCCGCCCGCCGCCGAGCCTGACACGGAACAGCCGATGGAGCCGTTCGGCAGCGGGCGGGGCTGCAGCGCTCCGAGCTCCTCTCGCTCCTCTCGGTCAGCAGCGGCGCCCGCAGCCTCCTCCCGGCACTGCAGGCACCCAGCGCTGACCAGCGCTACCCGCATTCCCGCCTCCTCACCGGGCACGGAGACAACTTCTCCCCTGAATCAATGACCTCCTGCACTGGCTTTTCTCCCGCCCATCTCTGCTTTCATCCTCCAGGGTATCACGATCGCCAGGAAGGCAGAGGCAATCCGTGGGCCTGCGTCTTTAACCGCACGGGGTTCTAAACGCTTACTAATGTCATTATAAGTGTATTTAAACACATTTTTCGTATTTTACCCTGGAGCTTATTGATACTCTCACCCTTTTTGTTCAAAAGCATCTTCAACTACAGGCTCATAGAGGGAAAACGGGAAGATACAATATCCCGAAAGAACAGAGCTATCAGGTACAATAACACAAACGGGACGAGAGCAATTGCATTCTTCCTGAAGGCAGGGAGCGAAGTGTTACAGGATTGAATTACAGGTACAAATAAGATGCAGTTAAAACTATCATAGGAAAGTGTTAGGACTTCAAAAATTCTATATTCCTTCCTAAGACAAACCTAGTGTTTCCTTACCTTAAAAACATTTACATTTAAGCACGTCGTTCTAGGTTCCTTTTTTTTTTTTTTCTTAATTCGATCTGTAAAGTACTGAAGCTCATCCGTAAATTATTCATCTAAATATTTCCTTAAGGTGTTGGTACAATATGTTTTCAAGTAAAAAATTCTTGAACTGTAAAATAAAAATACAACTGTGCTCTCGAAATTGTCATGTCCACTAATCAGTGTGGTCAACACAAATGGGCTTGATTCAAGCGCCTAAACCGTCGCTTGGCCAGTCTCCTTGATACGTGATCCCTTCGTATCTCAGATGTCTATCCTAGTTAACTGAATTGCAAAAATTTGCCATTCTCCATACAGTCGAGCTCTCCTAAATTCCCCAAACTCTCTATGTAAAGAGCATAGCATAAAAAAGAAAAAGATAAAAATGCTCCGAAATACAAATCATTCAATACTCTCACCAGTGTATGATATAAGTTCATGAAGAAGGAAACAGAGCAAACTGCCAGCCAGGATGCATAAAGGGAGCCATCGAGTCCCACCACTGCACTCCCCGCCAAAACGGACGACACACACTTCTTTAAGTGGGGATGGTGACTGGAATATTGCACACAAGTTTCCTTTCAAAGACTAGTAGTGACAAAGCAAATTTTAACGAAGTGGCTTGTGTAAAGCTCTACACCATTTCCAAGCACACCCTTTGTGGACAAATCAATCGATGAGAAAACAGCTCCAACACCAAGAATCACAGCTTCTCTCTTTTTCTCCGACCCTGTAATGCAGAATCAGCCGTTCTCCTTCCACAGAACACGAAGCTGCTTTCAATATTGTAACGCATTCTAAATTCTAGAGCTCAAGTGATGAAGACAGTAATAACTGCGCTGAAGTTGAAACTTGGACCAATAAGGAACCAAATGATTCCTGCTCTCCATGGATGGGGGATAATCCCTACCTCATTTCAGTCCACCACGGAGACATTAAAGTACAACTCAGAAGAACAAGACATCGGAAAACGTGAAATACAACTGCTACAAGCTCAAGGGGGAGTTATGGTCCAACCATCTCAGCTGAAGCTGCTACCAAGAAGAAAAAGCTTCCGCCGCTACACGGACACAAAGAAAAGGACTCCCATTTAACACCACCCAAAAAAGAACCGAAGCAAAAGGGAGAACCTTCCTGACAGCCTCATAAAGAGAAGGAGCCCACACTTTACAGACCTGAGGTACGTCCGGGTCGGAGGGCGCTTCTCCCTCAACGGCGTTATCACTCGGCCTCGGCTTCTCGCAGCAATCGCCGCCCAGAAGCTCCTCCGCCGACAGCACGGGCACCGGCAGCGGCATCGGCGGCGGCGGCCAAGCGGCCTCGGGCAGGGCGCGGTCCGGCGGCGCCACGCACAGGTTGTAGGAGTAGGGCAAGGTGCCCTCGCAGAAGTCGGCCGGGAAGGCGGCGCCGGGCAGCGAGAAGCGCTGCGCGCCCAGGCAGCGCAGCACGGCGGGCGGCCCGGCCCGGCGCAGCCGCGCCAGCACGGCCAGCGCCACGCTCAGCACCAAGAGCGCCGACAGCAGCGCCAGCGCCAGCACCAGGTAGAACTGCAGCTCGGCCGCCGCCGCCGCCGCCTGGGCGCCCGCCGGCCGCTCGCTCAGCTCCGGCAGCGCCTCCTGCAAGCTCTCGGCCAGCACCACGTGCAGCGTGGCCGTGGCCGACAGCGCCGGCTGCCCGTGGTCCTTCACCACGGCCACCACACGCTGCTTGGCCGCGTCCCGCTCGGACACGGCGCGCGCCGTGCGCACCTCGCCGCTCTGCAGCCCCACGCGGAACAGCGCCGGCTCCGACGCCTGCACCAGCTCGTACGACAGCCACGCGTTGCGCCCCGCGTCCGCGTCCACCGCCACCACCTTGCCCACCAGGTAGCCGGCCTCGGCCGAGCGCGGAACCACCTCGAACGCCAACGAAGATGCTCCCGACGCCGCCTCTGCCGCCGCCGCCGGCCACAGCACCCGCGGCGCGTTGTCGTTGCGGTCCAGCACAAAGACGCGCACCGTGGCCGTGGAGCTGCGCGCCGGCGCGCCGCCGTCCTGCGCCCGCACCGCCACGGCGAACTCGCGGCACTGCTCGTAGTCGAAGGAGCGCTGCGCGTACAGCGCGCCGCTCCGCGCCTCCACCGACACGAGCGGCCCCGCGCCCGCCGCGCCCGCGCTGCCGCCCGCCAGCCAGTAGCTCACGCGCCCGTTGGCGCCCGCGTCCGCGTCCCGCGCCTGCACGCGCAGCACCAGCGCGCCCGCCGCGTTGTTCTCCGCCACGTACGCGCTGTACGCCGCCTCCTCGAACACCGGCGCGTTGTCGTTCACGTCCGACACCTCCAGCACCAGCTCCCTGCTGCTCCAAAGCGCCGCACGGCCCCGGTCCCGGGCCACCACCGTCACGCGATGCTCGCTCGCCTCCTCGCGGTCCAGCGCGCTCGCCGTCACCACCTTGTACGAGCCGCCCGACGACGCCACGAGCGACAGCGGCGCCTCGCCCGACAGCTCGCACGATACCTCACCGTTCTCGCCCGAGTCCGGATCGTCCACGTTCAGTAGGGCCACCACGGTGCCGACCGGGGCGTCCTCGGGCACGGGGCTCGACAGCGACAGGATGGTTATCTCGGGGGAGTTGTCGTTCTCGTCCGTGATTTCTATTTGTACCTTGCAGTGTGATACCAAACCCCCTCCGTCTCTCGCCTCCAGGCCGAAAATGTATTTATTTTTCTCCTCGAAATCGAGGGGTCCCAACGTCTTGACCTCCCCACTCTCACTGTCAATAGCGAACAACGAGCTGATGGTTTCTGGAACGTTGCTGAAGGAGTAAAAGACTCGGCCATTGTTGCCTTCGTCCGCATCTGTGGCGTGCACCCGCAGCACCAGGGACCCCGCTGGCAGATTCTCCGACACTCGCGCCTCGTAGACTTTTTTGTTGAACACGGGCGGGTTGTCGTTGGCGTCTGTAACATTGACCCGAATCTGGACAGTTCCGGACCTCGCGGGTTCCCCGCCATCCACCGCTGAAAGAACAAGGTCAAAGAAGCTCTGCATTTCTCGGTCCAGCGCTTTCTCCAGCACTAATTCCGGCTGTTTGCTTCCGTCCGGGTTCTCAGTTAAGGCCAGTGAAAAGGACGGGTTGCTTTCGAGCTGGTAAGTCAGCAGCGAATTACTTCCTACGTCCGCGTCTCGGGCCATCTCCAAAGGAAAACGAGCACCGGGAAGCGTCCATTCCCCAATCTCGAGGTCCAGAGCAGCTTTGCTGAAAACTGGGGAATTGTCATTCACGTCCTCGATGTCCACATCAACGTGGAAAACGTTCAGCGGGTTGTGCACCAGCACCTCGAAGCTGACCGAGCAGGTCGGTGCCGCGCCGCACATCTCCTCCCGGTCCAGACGCTCGTTCACGTACAGGTTGCCGTTCTCCTCATTCACACTGAAGTATTGGAGCTGCTTCTTGCCGGCAGACGCCACCTGCAGCTTGCGCGCCGGCAGCTCGTGGGCGCTGAGCCCCAGGTCCCGCGCCAGCGGCCCCACGAGCGAGCCTGTGCGCAGCTCCTCGGCGATGGCGTAGCGGAGCCGCTCGCCCGCCGCCCGCCCCCACACGCACAGCAGCAGCGCGGCCAGCAGCGCTCGCCCGCCGCCCGGCCCGCGCCTCTGCCGCCGCCTCAGCGCCATTCTCTGCCGCGCACAGCAGCGCTCGCCGCGCTCCTGCCTCCTGCCGCTGCCCGGCCTCCCTTGCAGCCGCCCTTGCAGCCGCCGCAGCCAGGCCGCTCGGCCCGCCTGGCACGCCTTGGCTGCTCGCCGACAAGCTCTGGCCGCCGCAAGCTCTGGCCGCCGCAAGCTCTGGCCGCCGCTGCCGCTGCGGGCGGCGCCGGGCGAGCGAGCAGCCTGCGGGGGCAGGACGCTGCGGCGGCGGCGGCGGCGGCTCCAGCGCCGCTCGGCGGCGGCCAACAGCGACACCCGCAGGCGCCGCCGCGACACTGCAGCTGCTCCGCACAAAATCCCGGCGCATCTACAGCAGCGAGAAATGAGAATCGGGGGAACACAGCGAGAGATTTTGCTCGCTTTATAACATGTCTTGAATTAAAGTTACAGTACCTGTGATGAATTAATTTTGCATTCTGATAAGGCTAAATCAATGTAAGCATCCCCTATGCGAAAAAAGCAGCACAATATTTACTCTTTACTTTCTAATTCATTAAAATTGCTTCATCGGCATCTCCTTGTCTGAGCGCCTGACAAGGGAAAGTGCAAAGTTACCCTGAGTCCTTCATAGAGCAAAGCCTATTGGTAAAACCATGTTTTCAGTTTCCATCTTCGACTTTTCTCTAAAGGTTTTTAAACCAAACTTCTGCCACTAGTAGAAACACTTTGTGCTAGACATCACTGTTGGAGATATATCCAAAATTTCTCTGGGCAATATGGCCCATTTTCTCATAATTAACACAGTAAAGCTTTCTCTTAGTGAACAGCGCTCCTCTTTCAGTTAAAAGTACTTGTCTGCTGTCTTATGAACACTGGCTCTGGTAAAAACTGCTCAGTCCACACTGCCTATAAGCTTATGCATAAATTGAAAAACGAAAAATAAGCTTTAAGAAGTCTAAACAGAGGTATGTTTCTCCATGCTTGAAGACCTAAACTCCTTCGGTCCAACTGCAAGGCAGAGATGTTCCAACCCTCAGAGCACTCCCATGATCCTTCTCAGAACTCCAGCATGTCCATTTGGGATATTGGCCCCAGATCTGCATGCACTCTACGTTCTCACACAAACAGTTCCCATGGGGGAAGGAGATCCCTCGCCCTGCTGACACAGTGCTTGTTCTGCACTGCAGGACACCATTGCAGGAGCAGGTGCCCATTGGCAGCTCATGTCCCATCTGATCACCCACCCAGAGCCCAAAGCACTTCTCTGCAAAGCTCTTCCCTCTCCCCTACTTTCGCTTTAAACTGGCCATTGCCCTAAGCCCGGGCTGGCACCTTGCACTTGGCCCTGCTCAATCTCAGGATGTTTGCACGGGGCCACTTCTCCAGCCCAGCCCTCGCTGGCTCCTCTGCCTGCTCGAGAACCAACTGCAGTTGGGCTCAGCTGCAGATGCCCTGCAGGTTCCCTCACTCCACTCTCCAGGAAGGGACTGAGCACTACTGGTCCTGCAAGGACCCTGCAGGGCCCACACAGCTCACTGTTCTCCACCTGGACATGGGGCCACCCTCTGCAACTCCTGGGGGACTCCCCAGCCTGTTCCTCAGCCATTTCTCAGCCTCCAGCCGTGTGCCCAGCATGTTCCTCGGGCTGATGCCCTGGGGGACACTGCACACGTTCTCCCGCCGGCCCCTGCGCTGCTCATGCAAACCTTGGCTGGGCTGGGTGGCCGCTCGGCACTTGGACCACTGCAGCAGAGAGGCTGCTGCATTTTGACACTACCAAGTGTTACCGGGGCAGCACATGGGGGCTTTTGGAACCCTTCCTCTTTACAGCTGTAAACAGCTCAGGCCGTGTGGGAACTGCACCTGCACTCGCACAGCTGGCACACAGGACACCTTCCACAGAAGAGCAGACACGCTGAGCTTCAGCTCATGCCAACAGCAAGAGTTAGAAACACATGGAACTGTACAGACCAGGTGTAAAAACATTCTGTGGGCTACACTTCCTGAGCAAATGCAATTCCAATTGCATGGCACTCCATCAGGCACAAGCCTGTGTTATCCCTGACATACAACAAGCAAGGGAAATCACCATCTGCTCTTCTCTACTCTCATATACAGGGGTCTCCTGCCTTCTCTCCAACGCTGCACAGCTGTTTTTTTCTAACTGCCCCTTAAGAAAACAGGCAAAATTCATCATGACGGAATCAAGCACCATGGTCACATCAAGAAGGAAGGTTAACTTATCTGCTTGCCAGCATTCTGAGAAGAAACTGGAGGATTCTAAAACACAGGAATGAGAAACAACCAACTAAAAGATTAGCAGTCATCCAACAGAGAATGGCCCATCTAACTCATGGCCCAGAGGAAATCTCCTGCCCTCTTTTATCACACAGCGTTCCACAGAGATACTGCTAAGGTGATGTTTACCTCCCTTCCCCACAACAGGAACACAACTCCAAGGTACCCTCACCTCTCCTGCCTTTCACACTTGCTGGAGCACGAACCAGAGTCACTGATACAGGATGCAAGGCTGAGAATTACAAGGAGACATTCACAGAAAGAAAGCCAAGAATCAAAACCCCAAACCAAAACAGACACCAAACTAGCAAGGCAAGGAAGCATTAGAAGATGAGGGGCAGTCAGAGAAATTCACCAGGAAATCTTCTTGGTCTTCAGTGTGGGCATTGGAATTCATCTCTGTGAACCCCTGGAAGTCACTGAGGCCTCAAGGTGCAAGTGCAGCCCTTGAGTCTTACAATGCACTGTGGAGTCGTGGGGTTATTTATAAAAAAGAGTCATCAACTCTCAGAAATTCTATTAGGACACCTCCCAAAAATATGAAATATCTGAGGCCTATTTCCCAAATTCACCTTTCAAAGAAATTCCAACAGATTCACTTTTTCCTTCACATTCCTCACACATAAATTTTTTTCCATGGTAGTTGAATTAGGTATCTGCTGCCAAACCAGAGTCATAACTTCAGAAGAAGAAACCACGGATAGATAAAAAGAGCAGGACTTTACAGGAAGCAAAGACCTGAAAGTCTAATTGCAGCTAATAAGACACATTACACCACTGTGTTCCTGGGAGTTACAAATCAATAATGAATTTTTCAGACAGGGATTCGAAGCCATTCCACACAAGCATCATGTCCCTACCTGTACAGTTCTTCAGGAAATGCTTTCCTGCTGGAGGACTGGCATTGCCTTTCAGGACAGGGATACCAGGATCAAAGAAAACAGCATGGGTCTTGGCAAGGACCTTGGCATCAGCCCTGAAATCAACTCCTTTTCCAGACAAAGCCACACTGACCCATTGATTTTCTGAATTCCAATCCAGTTTCTCAGTCTCCTGGCACTGCATTCACTGCCTTCTTTTTGCATCATGGACAACACCCAGCTCCTGACAACGTATCAGCCACAGGGAAAAGAGCATTTCATTCAGTCCCATTTGAGGGGAACATGAATGGAGCTGATGTCCACCTTCAAGGCATGAGGCATGGATGAGAACTACTCTCCACACAGATAATTATAAGACATCTTTTGGTGTTTCACACAATCACATAATCATCGATGTTGGAAGAGACCTTCAAAGTCATCCAATCCAGGCCAGCACCACCATCATCACCCTTGAACAATCTCTCCAAGCACCACACCCAGAAGCTTCTCAAACACTTCCAGAGATGGTGACTCCAGCACCTCTCTGGACACAATGCCTGACCATTCTGTCAGAGAAAAACATTCAAATATCTGACCTGAACTTCCCCTGGCACAAGTTAAGGCCTTTTCCCCTTGACCTTTCACTTGAGACATGGCAGAAGAGACCAACCCTCACCTCACTACAACCTCCTTTCAAATGATTGTGGAGAGCAATGAGGTCCTCGCTGAGCCTCCTTATTTCAAAACTAAATAACTCCTGTTCTCCTCATAAGCTTCACCAGCTTTTATTTCTTTGTAGGATCTTGTTTGCAGGCAAAATGAGGTCCAGCTTTACTCCTGCACAGGTAACAAACAAATAAAACACTGAAAGACTGAGAAATCATCAGAAGTGTGTGAACCATAAATTCACATTTCAGACCATGTCACCTGCTGTCGGTACACAAAGGAAATTAGTTTGTAAGTATTCAGGATGCTCACACAGGGGTTCACACCATACACCCCAGACACACTCCTATCTTAGGCCTCAAAAACAAAAACCTTACAGCCACAGCTGTGGGCCTCCTCGAAAATCCAGCACAAACTGGGCCTGCACACCTTGCTTTCAGCCACTTCACCCTCCTGCACACGCCCTGCCTATGGAGAGATGAAACTCTTGCCCCACTCCAAACACCACACAAAAGGGAAGTTCAATCTGCAGACAAATTCTGTAGCAAGAAACGCAGCACACACAACTTCTCGGATCCCAAGCATCACCACCAAGATTATTCTGTTCCTCCCAATAAATTCGAGCAATGTAAAATGCTATAAAGACCATAAGTTATTACCAGCTCTGTAAAAGACCCAGTCATCAGAGGATCAGCTCGAAGAACACATCACACATGAGCTCTCTGAAGGCTCTGTGTGGGACTTCATCACTCTTAATGCAAAAGAAGACTGAACCCAAAACTAAACCCTTTGAGTCCAAAACACGCAATGTTAAAAATACACTTCTCCTTCAGAGTTATTTTCAGAAAGACAGGTTGGAATCCTAGGACTCAACAGAACACTGGCCATGTTTCCACCAGCACCTCCTCATACAGTGCCCACCCAGCAATCCCCTCAAACTCCTCACAGCTCCCAGGGTTACCACAGATCCTCAGAACTGGCAGAGACTCCACCAGCAGAAAAGCTGCTCAGATGTCTCCTTAGCATGGCTAAGATTGCACTGTTCACCCTGGGCATCGCAAGCAAGAGTTTTTATTCCAGACACATCTTAAAGAAACGTCTCTGGAAGTCTCTTTACAGCTGTGAACAGGAAAGGCCTGTACAGAACAGCCAGGAAAATACAACAGACCCGATCTTCCACACACTTGCAGAGAGCCAGAACCATCTTCAGATGGTCACAGAGCAAGGAAGGGAACAAACAGCTACAGAAGGGAAGAGATCATGACACACCCTTCCTGAATATGTAACTAAGAGCTGGTAATTAATAGAGGGGTTTACTAGACAGTGAATGCACCCACTGCTCTTCCCAAAGCTCCCACATGACCTTGCTCATGAGCACATAATTCAGCTGTTGACTTACACAATTATGATCACTTGTAAACACACACAAACAACTTCCCAGGGCATCCCCTACAGCTGCAGTTATATGTCTTCTTGCTGAATATTTAGGGAAGGAGGACATCACATTGAATGACACTACGGGTGGGTAATGGAAAGATAAACGAGAAAAGTGTTCCCTTCTGTCCTTCAACAGATCCTCCTGTAGAACTACAGCACTCAATTCTCCAATCCTTGACAATGCCCAGGGTGCTCTTTGACCCATCTGATTTACATGCACATGACACAGGAGGCCCACTTTCGCAGACCACTTCCTTTCACACCAACTATACACAGACACCTTCACCTCTCTGTATACAGGGAGCTGCATTGCTCTGCTCACTGCTCTTCTGGGAAGAAACCCCAGACTCCTAAAATGAAAAGAGGAACAGTGCTCCAGGAGAGCCTGGGTCAGTGAATGTCTGTGCAGGGGCAATCACCCTCTCCTTATGATGAACTCTGAACCTCGAATCCTTCCCCTCCCACCCTGGCCATGGCTCTTGCCATGACCTGTGTTTTACAGCCAAGGCACACCCAGTTCAACTTGAGTTAGCTCAGGCTTTGGAGACAGCAAAGCAACAAGGCAATTCTTATATTTCATCCTGCATTTTCCTCCTCCACATGAAGCCAGAAACAGACTTTTCAAAGAAACACAACCAGAAGAGGATCCTTCACCTTCCGAACAGGCACACACACATCAGCAAGGATCACTTCCTGCACATATGAATCCTCTGTGGGAGACAAAGATCAAAGCATAGATGATGCGGAGACTTTTCCTGGAGATCTCCCCTGTGAATCATGGAGAACGGGAAAGGCTGAAAATAACCTGCAGAGAAGTTCCACGCAAAGCCATCGGCATTTTGTTAAAGACACATTCAACGTATTCAAGCACATGTGCTGTTCAGAAAACACATGAGCCTGCGAAAAGGAACTATTTCTTAACGATGTGATACAACCAGGCAGATGGTCAAATCCTAACAAGAACACAGATTCTACACAGCACAGGGGATAGAGGGGAAAAACACCTGGAACCGAATCAATACCCAAACCTCCGACCTAATGAACAGCCTGCCTGCAGCAGCCTTCTTCCTCCAAACTTATTCTCTAACTGGAAGGTTGAGACCGACCCAATGTTCAGAAAATTACGGCAACCGGCACCAGCTGTCATTGGAACGGCACCGAAGGAAACTTTACTCTCCTTATCAATACAACCTCCTCTGCAAGAAGCCAGAGAACACGGCATGGGTAAAACAAATCTGGACATATAAACTCACCGAGGGAACATCGGCTGGGTCCGCAGGGAGGGCGCCTGGGGGCTCCTGGTCCCCGAGCAGCGGCGCGGGCTCGTCGGGCAGCGGCCGGGCCGGGAGGGTGTCGCAGCAGCTGTGGGCCGAGAAGCGCAGGTGGCTCTTGCGCGAGTCGGCCGTGAGCGACACGTCGTGCGAGTAGGAGTGCAGGAAGGCGCGCACGCCGTCGATGCCCACGAAGTGCGAGACGGGCACGCCGCGCAAGGCGCCGCTCGGGGCCCGCAGCAGCTGCTGTTGGCGCCAGCGGCGCAGGCGCAGCGCCAGCAGCAGCAGCAGGAAGGCGAGGAAGAGGCACGAGACGGCGGCCACGGCCAGCACGAGCCAGCGCGTCAGGCTGCCGGCCGGCTCGCCCGGCAAGGCCGCCGCCTCCTGCTCGTGGGCCGCGCTGCCCAGCTCGGCCAGCAGCTCGGCCACGCTCTCGGCCAGCAGCACGCTCAGCGTGGCCGTGGCCGACAGCGCCGGCCGCCCGTGGTCCTTCACCAGCACCACGAGGCTCTGGCGCGCCGCGTCGCGGGCCAGCGGCGAGCGCGCCGTGCGCACCTCGCCGCTGTGCAGCCCCACGCGGAAGAGCCCCGGCTCCGTGGCCTTGGCCAGCTCGTAGCACAGCCACGCGTTCTGCCCCGCGTCCGCGTCCACCGCCACCACCTTGGCCACCAGCGCGCCGGCCTCCGACCAGCGCGGCGCCAGCTCCACGCCCCGCCACGGCCCGCCCGAGCCCGCCGCGCCGCCCGCCGGCGGGTACAGCACCTGCGGCGCGTTGTCGTTCTCGTCCTCGACCAGCAGCCGCACCGACACGTTGCTGCTCAGCGCCGGCGCGCCGCCGTCCTCCGCACCCACCCACAGCCGCAGCTCGCGCACCTGCTCGTAGTCCAAGGAGCGCAGCGCGTACAGCGCGCCCGTCTCCGCCTGCACCGACACGTACGACGACAGCGGCGCGCCCCGCACCCGCCCCTCCCACAGCCGGTAGCGCACGCGCGCGTTCTGACCCCGGTCCGCGTCCCTCGCCAGCACCCTCAGCACCAGCGCGCCCGCCGCGTTGTTCTCCCGCAGCCGCGCAACGTAGCGCTCCTCCGCGAACACCGGCGCGTTGTCGTTCACGTCCAGCACCCACAGCCGCAGCACCGCGCTGCTCTGCAGCGCCGGACGCCCGCCGTCGGCCGCCCGCACAGTCACGTTGTACTCCGACACCTGCTCGCGGTCCAGCTCTCCCGATGTCACCACACGGTAGTAATTGTCAAAAGTCTTTTCCAGTCGGAATGGGAGGTCCTCGTCAAGCGAGCAGCGAACCTGGCCATTCACTCCCGAGTCGCGGTCCTGCACATGCAACAAGGCGACAACAGTCCCTGCCGGGGCATCCTCAGAGACCTCACTCAGCGCCGACGACACCGTCAGTTCGGGGGCATTGTCGTTCACATCTGTCACGGTAATCACAATTTTAGCTGTGTCGGAAAGGCCACCCCCGTCACGGCCATGCACGTCCAGTTCATAGGTATCGCCTTCCTCAAAGTTCAGGCTCCGTAAAAGTGTGATTGCTCCCGTGTCGCTGTCCAGTTGGAAAATCTGTGCTGCTCTTTCTGTAATTTTATGTACCGAATATTTCACTTGTCCGTTCGGCCCCTCGTCCTCGTCGGTGGCCGTGAGGGTGACGAGCACGGAGCCCACGGGCACGTCCTCGGGCACACGCACCGTGTACTCCGCCTGGCTGAACACGGGCGCGTTGTCGTTCGCGTCCAGCACCGTCACTCGGATGCGAGTCGTGCCCGTGCGGGCCGGATCGCCGCCGTCGCTCGCCCTCAGCACCAGCTCGTGAAACGCCGCCTCCTCCCGGTCCAGCGCCTTGGCCAGCACCAGCTCGGGACGCTGATCGCCGCCGGGGCCCGCCTGCACGGCCAGCGAGAAGTGCTCGTCACCGCTCAGCTCGTAGCTCTGCAGAGAATTCCGGCCAGAGTCCGGGTCGTGAGCCTCGGCCAGGGGAAACCGCGACCCGGGGGCTGTCATCTCGCTCATTCTCTCATCCAGCTCAACTTCCTTGAAGCCTGGGGCGTTGTCGTTAATGTCCGTGATTTCCACTTCTATTTCATAAAACTTCATTTCCCCCTCCACTATCAGCTCACAGCGCAGCACGCATTTCTCCACCAGCCGGCACAGCTGCTCCCTGTCGATCCTCTCGGCCGTCACTAAATGTCCCGTCTTCCCGTCCAGAGAGAAATACTGAGTCCTACCTTCGGAGACAACGCGGACACCACGATCGCTGATCTCTGGCAGCTGCATCCCCAGGTCCTTGGCGACGTCGCCCACGAAGGAGCCCTTGGGCATCTCCTCGGGCACCGAGTAGCGCAGCTGCCCCCACGCCGCCTCCCACGCCCACAGCAGCACGGCCCAGAGCAGAGCTCGCTGCCGTCGGCCCCAGCGCCTCCCCGCCGCGATCATCGCCGCCCGGCACCGCAACACTGCCGCCTCTTCCCCGCCTCCGACTCCCGATCCGCCTCCTTCTTCAACTCCGGCCCTGGATCTGCGCTCCCGGCTTCTGCCGCCGCTCTTGCCGTCTCCTTGTAGCCCGGCTCCGCACCGCGGGGACGCTCGCAGCCCGCCCGCCGCCGAGCCTGACACGGAACAGCCGATGGAGCCGTTCGGCAGCGGGCGGGGCTGCAGCGCTCCGAGCTCCTCTCGCTCCTCTCGGTCAGCAGCGGCGCCCGCAGCCTCCTCCCGGCACTGCAGGCACCCAGCGCTGACCAGCGCTGCGCTCCTGCTTTGCTCACGGGCTGCTCGTGGGGACGGGACATTCGCACGGAGACATCGACCCGGTTTCGGCTTTTCTCCAGACGATCCCCGACCCCTAATTGATCATCACCAAGAAAAACGTAGAGTCCCCCTGTGTTTATGCTATTTCTGCCACTCGGGAAATGTCGCTTACTAATGTGGCTATATCTTAGGTCAAAAAGATTCTCAGAATATGATGCGAATGGTATTATGAATTTTAGCTTACTAAAACAAAAGTACAATCTCCATCAAGAATGTTTGTAGCAATCATTATTGAATACAGCAAAGAAACAGGATCTGAGGTAGGAAATGTGATATTCACACCCTCCCCAGGATAATTACAGCTATCAGGTTCATAACACATATTTGCCTTAAACACACAACGACTATTGCTTTAAGTCCTTCGTTTCTATCCCACTCTCTGCTTTCAGGGAACCCGAAAAAAGAAACCCCACCAAACAACTGCAGACTAAAACGAATGCCCGGGATAAGTAACCAGTCTGGGCCACAATTTTTGCAGACACTTTATCTTAACACAGGCCTCCAATCTCCTCCTTCAGCAGGGAGGAAAAGCCAATAACTTACGCGTAGTCAAGAGAACGTGTATATTGCATCAAGGAAAAAAAACCCAAAACCTCCAGCACCAAGCATCAATTCCATTTTCCTATTCTGTCATTCAAAATCATGGTATCTGATTCACAGAATTCACGGAATGACCAGGCTGGAAGAGACCTTCAAGAACATCGAATCCAACCCAGACCTAACACCACAACTAGACCACGGCACCGAGTGCCACAGCCAGTCTTTTTTAAAACACAAACAGGGATGGTGACTCCACCATCCCTGGCAGACCACTCCAGTACTTTATTACTCTTTCGTGAAAAATTTTTAAATTAGTGTTCAATATTAAAATGAAAAGCTATATGTAGAACTACGAACAATCATGTCTGGATAAAATCTATCAATCGCATTATCGCTGTCATCTATGTAGGAGCACTGTGCAAAACACTCCTGGGTATAATCTATCCATCCCAATACTGCTGTCATTTCTGCAGTAGCCTTCTGCAACAGAGGAAAGAAACACAGCAGAATTGGAAATACTCCCGAGGGAGGAACAATCTACAACATTTACATGGCGGCACCAGTGCCAACCAATTGGCATCAGAGAAATAATTCCTCGATAATGATAGCCACCCTCAGTAAAGCTACCATTTCTACAGCAGCACACTGAAAAAACATGGGAGGATAAGGAGAAGTGAGCTAGGAACCATGGTTAACTTCCTGCTGCATGGAGTCACAGGAACGGTTTCCGTGGCTGTCCTACACCGAAACTGCATTAACGACCCAGCTGAAAGAGATCCACTACATGAATGTGAGGAAACAGGGAACGAAGGAAAAATCTCCAACACCATTAATTTACCACCTGCACAGACACAAATATAAATGGGAGAGGTAGCCAAACTCACTAAACAGAAAGAGAAATTGTAACCAAGGAAGGAGAGTGGAAGCTCTCGGCATCCCACAAAGAAACATCACAGCGCAATAGAGGGAAAGGAAGATAAGGTTTAGAAATGCTAAATTCGAACGGCGCAAACGAGAAGATCCACAAACCTGCGCTGCGTCGGTGTCTGCGGACGCCTCTCCCTGGACGGCGCCGCTGTTCGTGCTCGAATTCTCGCAGCAATCGCCGCCCGGAAGCTCCTCCGCCGACAGCACGGGCACCGGCAGCGGCACCGGCGGCCAAGCGGCCTCGGGCAGGGCGCGGTCCGGCGGCGCCACGCACAGGTTGTAGGAGTAGGGCAAGGTGCCCTCGCAGAAGTCGGCCGGGAAGGCGGCGCCGGGCAGCGAGAAGCGCTGCGCGCCCAGGCAGCGCAGCACGGCGGGCGGCCCGGCCCGGCGCAGCCGCGCCAGCACGGCCAGCGCCACGCTCAGCACCAAGAGCGCCGACAGCAGCGCCAGCGCCAGCACCAGGTAGAACTGCAGCTCGGCCGCCGCCGCCGCCGCCTGGGCGCCCGCCGGCCGCTCGCTCAGCTCCGGCAGCGCCTCCTGCAAGCTCTCGGCCAGCACCACGTGCAGCGTGGCCGTGGCCGACAGCGCCGGCTGCCCGTGGTCCTTCACCACGGCCACCACACGCTGCTTGGCCGCGTCCCGCTCGGACACGGCGCGCGCCGTGCGCACCTCGCCGCTCTGCAGCTCCACGCGGAACAGCGCCGGCTCCGACGCCTGCACCAGCTCGTACGACAGCCACGCGTTGCGCCCCGCGTCCGCGTCCACCGCCACCACCTTGCCCACCAGGTAGCCGGCCTCGGCCGAGCGCGGAACCACCTCGAACGCCAACGAAGATGCTCCCGACGCCGCCTCTGCCGCCGCCGCTGGCCACAGCACCCGCGGCGCGTTGTCGTTGCGGTCCAGCACGAAGACGCGCACCGTGGCCGTGGAGCTGCGCGCCGGCGCGCCGCCGTCCTGCGCCCGCACCGCCACGGCGAACTCGCGGCACTGCTCGTAGTCGAAGGAGCGCTGCGCGTATAGCACGCCGCTCCGCGCCTCCACCGACACGAGCGGCCCCGCGCCCGCCGCGCCCGCGCTGCCGCCCGCCAGCCAGTAGCTCACGCGCCCGTTGGCGCCCGCGTCCGCGTCCCGCGCCTGCACGCGCAGCACCAGCGCGCCCGCCGCGTTGTTCTCCGCCACGTACGCGCTGTACGCCGCCTCCTCGAACACCGGCGCGTTGTCGTTCACGTCCGACACCTCCAGCACCAGCTCCCTGCTGCTCCAAAGCGCCGCACGGCCCCGGTCCCGGGCCACCACCGTCACGCGATGCTCGCTCGCCTCCTCGCGGTCCAGCGCGCTCGCCGTCACCACCTTGTACGAGCCGCCCGACGACGCCACGAGCGACAGCGGCGCCTCGCCCGACAGCTCGCACGATACCTCACCGTTCTCGCCCGAGTCTCTGTCCTTGACGTTCAGCAGCGCCACCACGGTGCCAACGGGCGCATCCTCTGGTATTGGGCTCGACAGTGACAGGATGGTGATCTCGGGCGCGTTGTCGTTCTCGTCCGTGATATCAATCTGCACCTTGCAGTGTGATACCAAACCTCCGCCGTCTCTCGCCTCCACGCTGAAGACGTATTTACTCTTTTCCTCGAAATCGAGGGGACCTACTGTCCTCACCTCTCCACTCTCCCTTACTACAGCAAACAAGGCGCTGATAGTGTCCGGGACGTTGCCGAAGGAGTAGCAGACCTGCCCGTTGGTGCCCGCGTCTGCATCCGTTGCCTGTACCTGTAGGACCAGCGACCCCACTGGAAGATTCTCCGCTACTCTCGCTTGGACGAGGCTTTTGCTGAACACGGGTGGGTTGTCATTAGCGTCCGTCACGTTGATTCGAATCTGGACAGTCCCAGACCTCGGGGGGTCTCCGCCATCCACCGCTGTCAGCACCACCTCGAAGTAGCTGTGCTTCTCCCGGTCCAATGCTTTCTCCAGCACTAATTCTGGCTGCTGGCTCCCGTCGGGACTCTCCTTTATGGCAAGAGAGAAAGACGGGTTGCTGGTGAGCTGGTAAGTCAGCAGGGAGTTGCTTCCTACGTCCGCGTCTCCGGCTGACTCCAGGGGAAAACGAGCACCGGGAGGGATCCATTCACCGATCTCGAAATCCAGAGCAGCATTGCTGAAAACTGGGGAATTGTCATTCACGTCCTCGATGGACACCTCAACGTGGAAAATGTTCAGCGGGTTGTGCACCAGCACCTCGAAGCTGACCGAGCAGGTCGCCGACTCGCCGCACATCTCCTCCCGGTCCAGACGCTCGTTCACGTACAGGTTGCCGTTCTTCTCATTCACACTGAAGTATTGCTTCTCCTCGCTCAGGTGCAGCTTGCGCGCCGGCAGCTCGTGGGCGCTGAGCCCCAGGTCCCGCGCCAGCGGCCCCACGAGCGAGCCTGTGCGCAGCTCCTCGGCGATGGCGTAGCGGAGCCGCTCGCCCGCCGCCCGCCCCCACACGCACAGCAGCAGCGCGGCCAGCAGCGCTCGCCCGCCGCCCGGCCCGCGCCTCTGCCGCCGCCTCAGCGCCATTCTCTGCCGCGCACAGCAGCGCTCGCCGCGCTCCTGCCTCCTGCCGCTGCCCGGCCTCCCTTGCAGCCGCCCTTGCAGCCGCCGCAGCCAGGCCGCTCGGCCCGCCTGGCACGCCTTGGCTGCTCGCCGACAAGCTCTGGCCGCCGCAAGCTCTGGCCGCCGCTGCCGCTGCGGGCGGCGCCGGGCGAGCGAGCAGCCTGCGGGGGCAGGACGCTGCGGCGGCGGCGGCGGCGGCTCCAGCGCCGCTCGGCGGCGGCCAACAGCGACACCCGCAGGCGCCGCCGCGACACTGCAGCCGCCGCACGGCCGCGCTCCGGGGGTCCCGGCTGAGCCGGCGCCCGCAGCCTTCACGGCATTTCAAATGCCATTAAAACCTAGGAGCGCTTTTTAATGATTTGAGGTCATTTTTGGAGTCGCAATGAATATAGAGAAGCAAATGCTTATGGCAAAGAAATAAACAAAGGAACTCACATTGTCTTAACAACACCAAGGAACAATTAAAGAAACAGGAAACAATATAAATCTGTAACAAGGGAAATTTATAAGTACTTTCTCATGTATATTCAATTCTACTTTCCTGTATTGGGTCGAATTAAGTACAGGTACAATATAGACTAAAGCAATGTCTTTTTCTTTATGCTAGCCATGACCTTTGCCTTTGGTTTCTGGTTCAGAAAATACACTTCATTGGCATCTCCATACTGAGAACCTGATGATAGAAATGCAAAACCACCATGAGTCTTTTATAAACCCCCAAGAAGTCTGTGAGTTGAATGGATCCTTTAAAATGATTGAATCCACTCATCAGTCTTGCGCAGGGACATCCTTCACCAGACCAGGTTACTGAAGGGCCAATCCAACCTCTCCTCGAAGCCCAAAATGGTGGCACATCCAGAATATTTCTGGGCACCTCATTCTACTGTCTCATCATCCTCATGATGAAGCATTTTGTTGAATTTACCCTAAAAAAATCTCTTTTAATCTTCAGCATAAAGATCATTTATAAATTGAAAAGACACAACAAATTCTACTCAAAGCTTACTTTTCTCAGGCTAAAGGACCTGACTTGTGTAAGAGCGTCTTCACAACACACATGTTCCAGATCCTTGACAATCTGTGTAGTCAAAGATGTAGAGAGGGAGAGGACCACCAACCTCTCCTTCCTGGTCATCCTACTCGTTATGCAACCCTCACATCTCCTGCCTGTCACACCTGCTGGACCACGAACCAGAGGCACTGATACGGGATGCAAGGCTGAGAATTCCAAGGAGACATTCACAGAAAGAAAGCCAAGAATCAAAACCCCAAACCAAAACAGACACCAAACTAGCAAGGCAAGGAAGCATTAGAAGATGAGGGGCAGTCAGAGAAATTCACCAGGCAATCTTCTTGGTCTTCACTGTGGGCACTGGAATTCATCTCTGTGAACCCCTGGAAGTCACTGAGGCCTCAAGGTGCAAGTGCAGCCCTTGAGTCTTACACTGCACTTCACAGTAGTGGGGTTCTTCATAAAAAAGAGTCATCAGCTCTCAGAAATTCAATTATGGCACCTCCCAAAAATATGAATTATATGAGGCCTATTTCCCAACTTCACCCTTCTAAGAAATTCCAACAGATTCACTTTGTCCTTTTCCTTCACATTCCTCACACACTAAATTCTGTCCTTGGTATATGAATTAGGTATCTGCTGCCAAACCAGAGTCATAACTTCAGAAGAAGAAACCACGGATAGATAAAAAGAGCAGGACTTTACAGGAAGCAAAGACCTGAAAGTTTACTTGCAAGTAGGAAGACACATTACACCACTGTGTTCCTGGGAGTTACAAATCAATAATGAATTTTTCAGACAGGGAATCGAAGCCATTCCACACAATCATCATGTCCCTACCTGTACAGTTCTTCAGGAAATGCTTTCCTGCTGGAGGACTGGCATTGCCTTTCAGGACAAGGATACCAGGATCAAAGAAAACAACCTGGGTCTTGGCAAGGACCTTGGCATCAGCCCTGAAATCAACTCCTTTTCCAGACAAAGCCACACTGACCCTTTGATTTTCTGCATTCCAATCCAGTTTCTCAGTCTCCTGGCTCTGCATTCACTGCCTTCTTTTTGCATCATGGACAACACTCAGCTCCTGACAACATATCAGCCACAGGGAAAAGAGCATTTCATTCAGTCCCATTTGAGGGGAACATGAATGGAGCTGATGTCCACCTTCAAGGCATGAGGCATGGATGAGAACTACTCTCCACACAGATAATTATAAGACATCTTTTGGTGTTTCACACAATCACATAATCATCGATGTTGGAAGAGACCTTCAAAGTCATCCAATCCAGGCCAGCACCACCATCATCACCCTTGAACAATCTCTCCAAGCACCACACCCAGAAGCTTCTCAAACACTTCCAGAGATGGTGACTCCAGCACCTCTCTGGACACAATGCCTGACCATTCTGTCAGAGAAAAACATTCAAATATCTGACCTGAACTTCCCCTGGCACAAGTTAAGGCCTTTTCCCCTTGACCTTTCACTTGAGACATGGCAGAAGAGACCAACCCTCACCTCACTACAACCTCCTTTCAAATGATTGTGGAGAGCAATGAGGTGCTCCCTGAGCCTCCTTATTTCAAAACTAAATAACTCCTGTTCTCCTCATAAGCTTCACCAGCTTTTATTTCTTTGTAGGATCTTGTTTGCAGGCAAAATGAGGTCCAGCTTTACTCCTGCACAGGTAACAAACAAATAAAACACTGAAAGACTGAGAAATCATCAGAAGTGTGTGAACCATAAATTCACATTTCAGACCATGTCACCTGCTGTCGGTACACAAAGGAAATTAGTTTGTAAGTATTCAGGATGCTCACACAGGGGTTCACACCATACACCCCAGACACACTCCTATCTTAGGCCTCAAAAACAAAAACCTTACAGCCACAGCTGTGGGCCTCCTCGAAAATCCAGCACAAACTGGGCCTGCACACCTTGCTTTCAGCCACTTCACCCTCCTGCACACGCCCTGCCTATGGAGAGATGAAACTCTTGCCCCACTCCAAACACCACACAAAAGGGAAGTTCAATCTGCAGACAAATTCTGTAGCAAGAAACGCAGCACACACAACTTCTCGGATCCCAAGCATCACCACCAAGATTATTCTGTTCCTCCCAATAAATTCGAGCAATGTAAAATGCTATAAAGACCATAAGTTATTACCAGCTCTGTAAAAGACCCATTCATCAGAGGATCAGCTCGAAGAACACATCACACATGAGCTCTCTGAAGGCTCTGTGTGGGACTTCATCACTCTTAATGCAAAAGAAGACTGAACCCAAAACTAAACCCTTTGAGTCCAAAACACGCAATGTTAAAAATACACTTCTCCTTCAGAGTTATTTTCAGAAAGACAGGTTGGAATCCTAGGACTCAACAGAACACTGGCCATGTTTCCACCAGCACCTCCTCATACAGTGCCCACCCAGCAATCCCCTCAAACTCCTCACAGCTCCCAGGGTTACCACAGATCCTCAGAACTGGCAGAGACTCCACCAGCAGAAAAGCTGCTCAGATGTCTCCTTAGCAAGGCTAAGATTGCACTGTTCACCCTGGGCATCGCAAGCAAGAGTTTTTATTCCAGACACATCTTAAAGAAACGTCTCTGGAAGTCTCTTTACAGCTGTGAACAGGAAAGGCCTGTACAGAACAGCCAGGAAAATACAACAGACCTGATCTTCCACACACTTGCAGAGAGCCAGAACCATCTTCAGATGGTCACAGAGCAAGGAAGGGAACAAACAGCTACAGAAGGGAAGAGATCACGACACATCCTTCCTGAATATGTAACTAAGAGCTGGTAATTAATAGAGGGGTTTACTAGACAGTGAATGCACCCACTGCTCTTCCCAAAGCTCCCACATGACCTTGCTCATGAGCACATAATTCAGCTGTTGACTTACACAATTATGATCACTTGTAAACACACACAAACAACTTCCCAGGGCATCCCCTACAGCTGCAGTTATATGTCTTCTTGCTGAATATTTAGGGAAGGAGGACATCACATTGAATGACACTACGGGTGGGTAATGGAAAGATAAACGAGAAAAGTGTTCCCTTCTGTCCTTCAACAGATCCTCCTGTAGAACTACAGCACTCAATTCTCCAATCCTTGACAATGCCCAGGGTGCTCTTTGACCCATCTGATTTACATGCACATGACACAGGAGGCCCAGTTTCCCAGACCACTTCCTTTCACACCAACTATACACAGACACCTTCACCTCTCTGTATACAGGGAGCTGCATTGCTCTGCTCACTGCTCTTCTGGGAAGAAACCCCAGACTCCTAAAATGAAAAGAGGAACAGTGCTCCAGGAGAGCCTGGGTCAGTGAATGTCTGTGCAGGGGCAATCACCCTCTCCTTATGATGAACTCTGAACCTCGAATCCTTCCCCTCCCACCCTGGCCATGGCTCTTGCCATGACCTGTGTTTTACAGCCAAGGCACACCCAGTTCAACTTGAGATAGCTCAGGCTTTGGAGACAGCAAAGCAACAAGGCAATTCTTATATTTCATCCTGCATTTCCTCCTCCACATGAAGCCAGAAACAGACTTTTCAAAGAAACACAACCAGAAGAGGATCCTTCACCTTCCGAACAGGCACACACACATCAGCAAGGATCACTTCCTGCACATATGAATCCTCTGTGGGAGACAAAGATCAAAGCATAGATGATGCGGAGACTTTTCCTGGAGATCTCCCCTGTGAATCATGGAGAACGGGAAAGGCTGAAAATAACCTGCAGAGAAGTTCCACGCAAAGCCATCGGCATTTTGTTAAAGACACATTCAACGTATTCAAGCACATGTGCTGTTCAGAAAACACATGAGCCTGCGAAAAGGAACTATTTCTTAACGATGTGATACAACCAGGCAGATGGTCAAATCCTAACAAGAACACAGATTCTACACAGCACAGGGGATAGAGGGGAAAAACACCTGGAACCGAATCAATACCCAAACCTCCGACCTAATGAACAGCCTGCCTGCAGCAGCCTTCTTCCTCCAAACTTATTCTCTAACTGGAAGGTTGAGACCGACCCAATGTTCAGAAAATTACGGCAACCGGCACCAGCTGTCATTGGAACGGCACCGAAGGAAACTTTACTCTCCTTATCAATACAACCTCCTCTGCAAGAAGCCAGAGAACACGGCATGGGTAAAACAAATCTGGACATATAAACTCACCGAGGGAACATCGGCTGGGTCCGCAGGGAGGGCGCCTGGGGGCTCCTGGTCCCCGAGCAGCGGCGCGGGCTCGTCGGGCAGCGGCCGGGCCGGGAGGGTGTCGCAGCAGCTGTGGGCCGAGAAGCGCAGGTGGCTCTTGCGCGAGTCGGCCGTGAGCGACACGTCGTGCGAGTAGGAGTGCAGGAAGGCGCGCACGCCGTCGATGCCCACGAAGTGCGAGACGGGCACGCCGCGCAAGGCGCCGCTCGGGGCCCGCAGCAGCTGCTGTTGGCGCCAGCGGCGCAGGCGCAGCGCCAGCAGCAGCAGCAGGAAGGCGAGGAAGAGGCACGAGACGGCGGCCACGGCCAGCACGAGCCAGCGCGTCAGGCTGCCGGCCGGCTCGCCCGGCAAGGCCGCCGCCTCCTGCTCGTGGGCCGCGCTGCCCAGCTCGGCCAGCAGCTCGGCCACGCTCTCGGCCAGCAGCACGCTCAGCGTGGCCGTGGCCGACAGCGCCGGCCGCCCGTGGTCCTTCACCAGCACCACGAGGCTCTGGCGCGCCGCGTCGCGGGCCAGCGGCGAGCGCGCCGTGCGCACCTCGCCGCTGTGCAGCCCCACGCGGAAGAGCCCCGGCTCCGTGGCCTTGGCCAGCTCGTAGCACAGCCACGCGTTCTGCCCCGCGTCCGCGTCCACCGCCACCACCTTGGCCACCAGCGCGCCGGCCTCCGACCAGCGCGGCGCCAGCTCCACGCCCCGCCACGGCCCGCCCGAGCCCGCCGCGCCGCCCGCCGGCGGGTACAGCACCTGCGGCGCGTTGTCGTTCTCGTCCTCGACCAGCAGCCGCACCGACACGTTGCTGCTCAGCGCCGGCGCGCCGCCGTCCTCCGCACCCACCCACAGCCGCAGCTCGCGCACCTGCTCGTAGTCCAAGGAGCGCAGCGCGTACAGCGCGCCCGTCTCCGCCTGCACCGACACGTACGACGACAGCGGCGCGCCCCGCACCCGCCCCTCCCACAGCCGGTAGCGCACGCGCGCGTTCTGACCCCGGTCCGCGTCCCTCGCCAGCACCCTCAGCACCAGCGCGCCCGCCGCGTTGTTCTCCCGCAGCCGCGCAACGTAGCGCTCCTCCGCGAACACCGGCGCGTTGTCGTTCACGTCCAGCACCCACAGCCGCAGCACCGCGCTGCTCTGCAGCGCCGGACGCCCGCCGTCGGCCGCCCGCACAGTCACGTTGTACTCCGACACCTGCTCGCGGTCCAGCTCTCCCGATGTCACCACACGGTAGTAATTGTCAAAAGTCTTTTCCAGTCGGAATGGGAGGTCCTCGTCAAGCGAGCAGCGAACCTGGCCATTCACTCCCGAGTCGCGGTCCTGCACATGCAACAAGGCGACAACAGTCCCTGCCGGGGCATCCTCAGAGACCTCACTCAGCGCCGACGACACCGTCAGTTCGGGGGCATTGTCGTTCACATCTGTCACGGTAATCACAATTTTAGCTGTGTCGGAAAGGCCACCCCCGTCACGGCCATGCACGTCCAGTTCATAGGTATCGCCTTCCTCAAAGTTCAGGCTCCGTAAAAGTGTGATTGCTCCCGTGTCGCTGTCCAGTTGGAAAATCTGTGCTGCTCTTTCTGTAATTTTATGTACCGAATATTTCACTTGTCCGTTCGGCCCCTCGTCCTCGTCGGTGGCCGTGAGGGTGACGAGCACGGAGCCCACGGGCACGTCCTCGGGCACACGCACCGTGTACTCCGCCTGGCTGAACACGGGCGCGTTGTCGTTCGCGTCCAGCACCGTCACTCGGATGCGAGTCGTGCCCGTGCGGGCCGGATCGCCGCCGTCGCTCGCCCTCAGCACCAGCTCGTGAAACGCCGCCTCCTCCCGGTCCAGCGCCTTGGCCAGCACCAGCTCGGGACGCTGATCGCCGCCGGGGCCCGCCTGCACGGCCAGCGAGAAGTGCTCGTCACCGCTCAGCTCGTAGCTCTGCAGCGAATTCCGGCCAGAGTCCGGGTCGTGAGCGTCTGGCAGGGGAAACCGCGATCCCGGCGATGTCGTCTCACTCACTGTCAATTCGTTTTCTCTCTCCCGGAAGCTGGGTGCGTTGTCGTTAATGTCCGTGATTTCTACTTGGATTCCGTAAACCTGCATCTCTCCCTCCACTATCAGCTCACAGCGCAGAACACATTGCTGCACACGCTCGCACAGCTGCTCTCTGTCGATCCTCTCGGCCGTCACTAAATGTCCCGTCTTCCCGTCCAGAGAGAAATACTGCGTCCTACCTTCGGAGACAACGCGGACACCACGATCGCTGATCTCTGGCAGCTGCATCCCCAGGTCCTTGGCCACGTCGCCCACGAAGGAGCCCTTGGGCATCTCCTCGGGCACCGAGTAGCGCAGCTGCCCCCACGCCGCCTCCCACGCCCACAGCAGCACGGCCCAGAGCAGAGCTCGCTGCCGCCGGCCCCAGCGCCTCCCCGCCGTGATCATCGCCGCCCGGCACCGCAACACTGCCGCCTCTTCCCCGCCTCCGACTCCCGATCCGCCTCCTTCTTCAACTCCGGCCCTGGATCTGCGCTCCCGGCTTCTGCCGCCGCTCTTGCCGTCTCCTTGGAGCCCGGCTCCGCACCGCGGGGACGCTCGCAGCCCGCCCGCCGCCGAGCCTGACACGGAACAGCCGATGGAGCCGTTCGGCAGCGGGCGGGGCTGCAGCGCTCCGAGCTCCTCTCGCTCCTCTCGGTCAGCAGCGGCGCCCGCAGCCTCCTCCCGGCACTGCAGGCACCCAGCGCTGACCAGCGCTGCCCGGCCCACGGGCAGATGGACGGGAAGGAGACACTCGCCGCAGACACCTCCTGCTTTTCTCTCGCCCATCTCTTCTTTTATGCTCGAACACGTCACGACCGTGAGGGAAGCAGAGGTGTCTCGTGAGTGGGACGTTTCTAACTCACAGTAAAATACAATTTGCTACCCGCGATATAGGTAAAGTAAAATATTTTGGCTGATTTTGTTGTGTAGATTACTCTCAGTCCTATCTTTTTCATCTAAAAACACCAGGTCAAGCCGTGCTGCTTGAATCACTGGTCGTACAACAGCAAATGCAAAGAGGCTCACGAATACACGTCGTGATGATCAAACACACAAAAAATAGGAGGACAATTGAAATAAGGTAAAAAGTATCCTCTCTTTCTGTACAAAGCACAGAGAAAGAAATCTAGCTCTATTTTTTTGTTTGTTTGTTTGGGGTTTTTTTGGGCTTTTTTTTTTTTGGTTTTTACACCTTCTACATTTCCACTTGTGAATGAAAGAAAGATCAGGAATGTTAAACAAGATATAAGTACCAGGCAGGAGGGAAAAACACGGGTAACAACAGTGAAATGCTCCCACTACTGTTGCAATTCCTGACAATTCTACAGCGGAATTCCCCACACAATTGGCGACACTCCCATCTTTCACAACTGGTGGATTACCTGCCACACTCCTTTCATGTAATCCCAATCACTCTCCGGTTGCTTTAAAGAGTATAAAAATGAAAAGGAGGAATTAACACAAAGGTTTCTATCCTGCCATCAGCCAGAATCCCAAAGCCCATTATATCGAAAAAAAAAAAAATCAATAAGGAAATAAAACCCTCAGCACCAAGCGTCTATTTTATGATTCCCAAATCTATCACAGACAGGGCACATCTCCCACTACAGTGTATGGATTCGCCTTCACCATAACTATAAATACAATTTAAATCAACGTAAGAGTTCCACACAACGACTTGAAGTTGAATATGAAACCGTTACCACCAAAAACCAGAAAGTGCCACCATTACATGCGTACTCTTAGAGAGAGGAGGGACCCAGCCTTATCAGCCCGTCACGCAGAGACATAGCAGCACACCTCACCCATACAATCCCGGGAAAGTAATAGGAAAAAACGACAAGGTTTCAAAACAACTCAAGGACAGGGATGGCACCAATCAGATCTACAGACCTGAGCTGCGTCAGGATCGGCGGGCACCTCCCCCTCGACGGCGCTGCTGCTTGAGATCGGCTTCTACAAGGGCTCCGCACAAAGAAGCTCCTCCGCCGACAGCACGGGCACCGGCAGCGGCACCGGCGGCGGCGGCCAAGCGGCCTCGGGCAGGGCGCGGTCCGGCGGCGCCACGCACAGGTTGTAGGAGTAGGGCAAGGTGCCCTCGCAGAAGTCGGCCGGGAAGGCGGCGCCGGGCAGCGAGAAGCGCTGCGCGCCCAGGCAGCGCAGCACGGCGGGCGGCCCGGCCCGGCGCAGCCGCGCCAGCACGGCCAGCGCCACGCTCAGCACCAAGAGCGCCGACAGCAGCGCCAGCGCCAGCACCAGGTAGAACTGCAGCTCGGCCGCCGCCGCCGCCGCCTGGGCGCCCGCCGGCCGCTCGCTCAGCTCCGGCAGCGCCTCCTGCAAGCTCTCGGCCAGCACCACGTGCAGCGTGGCCGTGGCCGACAGCGCCGGCTGCCCGTGGTCCTTCACCACGGCCACCACACGCTGCTTGGCCGCGTCCCGCTCGGACACGGCGCGCGCCGTGCGCACCTCGCCGCTCTGCAGCTCCACGCGGAACAGCGCCGGCTCCGACGCCTGCACCAGCTCGTACGACAGCCACGCGTTGCGCCCCGCGTCCGCGTCCACCGCCACCACCTTGCCCACCAGGTAGCCGGCCTCGGCCGAGCGCGGAACCACCTCGAACGCCAACGAAGATGCTCCCGACGCCGCCTCTGCCGCCGCCGCTGGCCACAGCACCCGCGGCGCGTTGTCGTTGCGGTCCAGCACGAAGACGCGCACCGTGGCCGTGGAGCTGCGCGCCGGCGCGCCGCCGTCCTGCGCCCGCACCGCCACGGCGAACTCGCGGCACTGCTCGTAGTCGAAGGAGCGCTGCGCGTACAGCGCGCCGCTCCGCGCCTCCACCGACACGAGCGGCCCCGCGCCCGCCGCGCCCGCGCTGCCGCCCGCCAGCCAGTAGCTCACGCGCCCGTTGGCGCCCGCGTCCGCGTCCCGCGCCTGCACGCGCAGCACCAGCGCGCCCGCCGCGTTGTTCTCCGCCACGTACGCGCTGTACGCCGCCTCCTCGAACACCGGCGCGTTGTCGTTCACGTCCGACACCTCCAGCACCAGCTCCCTGCTGCTCCAAAGCGCCGCACGGCCCCGGTCCCGGGCCACCACCGTCACGCGATGCTCGCTCGCCTCCTCGCGGTCCAGCGCGCTCGCCGTCACCACCTTGTACGAGCCGCCCGACGACGCCACGAGCGACAGCGGCGCCTCGCCCGACAGCTCGCACGATACCTCACCGTTCTCGCCCGAGTCTCTGTCCTTGACGTTCAGCAGCGCCACCACGGTGCCAACGGGCGCATCCTCTGGTATTGGGCTCGACAGTGACAGGATGGTGATCTCGGGCGCGTTGTCGTTCTCGTCCGTGATATCAATCTGCACCTTGCAGTGTGATACCAAACCTCCGCCCGTCTCTCGCCTCCACGCTGAGACGTATTTACTCTTTTCCTCGAAATCGAGGGACCTACGTCCTCACCTCTCCACTCCCCTTACTACAGCAACAAGCGGCTGATAGTGTCCGGGACTTGCCGAAGGAGTAGCAGACCTGCCCGTTGGTGCCCGCCGTCTGCATCCGTGCCTGTACCTGTAGGACCAGCGACCCCACTGGAAGATTCTCCGCTACTCTCGCTTGGACGAGCTTTTGCTGAACCGGGGGTTGTCATTAGCGTCCGTCACGTGATTCGAATCTGGACAGTGCCAAACCTCGTGGGGCTCTCCGCCATCCACGCTGTCAGCACCACCTCGAAGTAGCTGGCTTCTCCCGGTCCAATGCTTTCTCCAGCACTAATTTGGCTGCTGGCTCCCGTCGGGACTCTCCTTTATGGCAAGAGAGAAAGCGGTTGCTGGTGAGCTGGTAAGTCAGCAGGGAGTTGCTCCTACGTCGCTCTGACCCGGCTGACTCCAGGGGAAAACGAGCACGGGAGGATCCATTCACCGACTCGAAATCCAGGAGTTGCTCTAGTCCCGTCTCGCATGGACCTCACGTGAAATCAGCTGGGAATTGTCATTCACGTCCTCGATGGACACCTCAACGTGGAAAATGTTCAGCGGGTTGTGCACCAGCACCTCGAAGCTGACCGAGCAGGTCGCCGACTCGCCGCACATCTCCTCCCGGTCCAGCCGCTCGTTCACGTACAGGTTGCCGTTCTTCTCATTCACACTGAAGTATTGCTTCTCCTCGCTCAGGTGCAGCTTGCGCGCCGGCAGCTCGTGGGCGCTGAGCCCCAGGTCCCGCGCCAGCGGCCCCACGAGCGAGCCTGTGCGCAGCTCCTCGGCGATGGCGTAGCGGAGCCGCTCGCCCGCCGCCCGCCCCCACACGCACAGCAGCAGCGCGGCCAGCAGCGCTCGCCCGCCGCCCGGCCCGCGCCTCTGCCGCCGCCTCAGCGCCATTCTCTGCCGCGCACAGCAGCGCTCGCCGCGCTCCTGCCTCCTGCCGCTGCCCGGCCTCCCTTGCAGCCGCCCTTGCAGCCGCCGCAGCCAGGCCGCTCGGCCCGCCTGGCACGCCTTGGCTGCTCGCCGACAAGCTCTGGCCGCCGCAAGCTCTGGCCGCCGCAGTTGCCGCTGCCGCGCGGCGGCGCCGGGCGAGCGAGCAGCCTGCGGGGGCAGGACGCTGCGGCGGCGGCGGCGGCGGCTCCAGCGCCGCTCGGCGGCGGCCAACAGCGACACCCGCAGGCGCCGCCGCGACACTGCAGCGCCGCACGAAACCCGCGCTCACAGGCGGGCCGGATGAGCGGCGCCCGAAGCCTTTCCGCTTTACACAATGTCTTAAAACTTCATTAGCCTTGCTTTAATTTTGAGGTTCAGTTTGGAGTAGCAATGAGAAGATAGCAGAACAAATGCTTATTCTAATAATTAAAAATGTTTCACATTGTCTCTAACAGCGCGACAAGGAACAAGTTATATTCAAGAAACAGGAAAACATTTTCGTGTAACAAAGGTTTAACAATTTATAGTAAAACATTTGTCTCATGTATATTCAATTCTTATATCTTTCCTAATTACACGTAAATTTTAGTACAGGTCCTTTCAGTTAAAAATGTCTTTTTCTTTATGCTAGTCCACACTGCCTTAGTTTGCTATTGAAAAGAAAATAACTTAAAATTAGGTATTTCTCCATCTAAAGAAACCTGATGAAGAAATGCCAACCCTCAGAGTCTTTTCTAAACTCCCAGAGGTATGAGTTGCATGCATCCTTTAAAAAAGTTCAGGGAATCCCCTCTACAGTCTTGTCTGCATGGACACCTTCAGAGACCATTGAGCTCATGTCCATCTGATACCCACCCAGAGCCAAAGCACTTCTGAAGCTCTTCCTACTTCCTTTACTGGCATCCCAACCCTGGCACCTTGCACTGCCCTGCTCATCTCAGATGTTGCAGGCACTTCTCAGCACTCGCTGGCTCCCCCTGCGAGAAAACTCTTCTCAGCTGCAGATGCCCTGCAGTTCACTACCACTCTCAGGAAGGGACTGAGCACTATGGTCCGCAAGACCCTGCACTCCAACAGCTCACTGTTCTCCACCTGGACTCCAAAACCCTCTGCAACTCCTGGGTGAATCAGCCTGTTCTCAGACCATTTCTCCAGCCTCACAGACCGTGTGTCCAAGCATGTTCCTCGGGTATGCCCATGGGGACACGCACCCACCCACGCGTCCCTGCCTGTCATCCAAACCTTGCTGGCTTAGTGCCGCTCGCACTTGACCACTGCAGCAAGAGGCCTGCATTTAACCACAACCAAGTGTTGACAGGGAGCACACGGCTTTGGAACCTTCCTCTTACAGCTGTAAACAGCTCAGAGCACGTTGGAACTGCAACCTGCACTCGCACAGCTGGCACACAGGACACCTTCGACAAAGCAGACACCAAGATTTCAGCCATGCCAACAGCAAGAGTTAAAACACAGGAACTTACAGACCAGGTAAAAACATTCTGTGGCTACACTTCTGGGCAATGAATTCCCATTCTGTGAACCTGAAGTCCATCAGGCATCAAGGTGCACATACAACAAGCAAGGGAAATCACCATCTGCTCTTCTCTACTCTCATATACAGGGGTCTCCTGCCTTCTCTCCTGCACAGCTGCACAGCTGTTTTTTTCTAACTGCCCCTTAAGAAAACAGGCAAAAATCATCATGACGGAATCAAGCACCATGGTCACATCAAGAAGGAAGGTTAACTTATCTGCTTGCCAGCATTCTGAGAAGAAACTGGAGGATTCTAAAACACAGGAATGAGAAACAACCAACTAAAAGATTAGCAGTCATCCAACAGAGAATGGCCCATCTAACTCATGGCCCAGAGGAAATCTCCTGCCCTCTTTTATCACACAGCGTTCCACAGAGATACTGCTAAGGTGATGTTTACCTCCCTTCCCCACAACAGGAACACAACTCCAAGGTACCCTCACCTCTCCTGCCTTTCACACCTGCTGGAGCACGAACCAGAGTCACTGATACAGGATGCAAGGCTGAGAATTACAAGGAGACATTCACAGAAAGAAAGCCAAGAATCAAAACCCCAAACCAAAACAGACACCAAACTAGCAAGGCAAGGAAGCATTAGAAGATGAGGGGCAGTCAGAGAAATTCACCAGGAAATCTTCTTGGTCTTCAGTGTGGGCATTGGAATTCATCTCTGTGAACCCCTGGAAGTCACTGAGGCCTCAAGTGCAAGTGCAGCCCTTGAGTCTTACACTGCACTGTGAAGTAGTGGGGTTTTCATAAAAAAGAGTCATCAACTCTCAGAAATTCTATTAGGCACCTCCCAAAAATATGAAATTATTGAGGCCTATTTCCCAATTCACCCTTCTAAGAAATTCCAACAGATTCACTTTTCCTATTTCCTTACACCCACAACTAAATTTGTTTTATATTGAATTAGGTATCTGCTGCCAAACCAGAGTCATAACTTCAGAAGAAGAAACCACGGATAGATAAAAAGACAGGACTTTACAGGAAGCAAAGACCTGAAAGTTAATTGCAAGTAGGAAGACACATTACACCACTGTGTTCCTGGGAGTTACAAATCAATAATGAATTTTTCAGACAGGGAATCGAAGCCATTCCACACAATCATCATGTCCCTACCTGTACAGTTCTTCAGGAAATGCTTTCCTGCTGGAGGACTGGCATTGCCTTTCAGGACAAGGATACCAGGATCAAAGAAAACAGCATGGGTCTTGGCAAGGACCTTGGCATCAGCCCTGAAATCAACTCCTTTTCCAGACCAAGCCACACTGACCCATTGATTTTCTGCATTCCAATCCAGTTTCTCAGTCTCCTGGCACTGCATTCACTGCCTTCTTTTTGCATCATGGACAACACCAGCTCCTGACAACATATCAGCCACAGGAAAAAGAGCATTTCATTCAGTCCCATTTGAGGGGAACATGAATGGAGCTGATGTCCACCTTCAAGGCATGAGGTCATGGATGAGAACTACTCTCCACACAGATAATTATAAGACATCTTTTGGTGTTTCACACAATCACAAATCATTGATGTTGGAAGAGACCTTCAAAGTCATCCAATCCAGGCCAGCACCACCATCATCACCCTTGAACAATCTCTCCAAGCACCACACCCAGAAGCTTCTCAAACACTTCCAGAGATGGTAAACTCCAGCACCTCTCTGGACACAGTGTCGTGACCATTCTGTCAGAGAAAAACATTCAAATATCTGACCTGAACTTCCCCTGGCACAATTAAGGCCTTTTCCCCTTGACCTTTCACTTGAGACATGCAGAAGGAGACCAACCCTCACCTCACTACAACCTCCTTTCAAATGATTGTGGAGAGCAATGAGGTCCTCGCTGAGCCTCCTTATTTCAAAACTAAATAACTCCTGTTCTCCTCATAAGCTTCACCAGCTTTTATTTCTTTGTAGGATCTTGTTTGCAGGCAAAATGAGGTCCAGCTTTACTCCTGCACAGGTAACAACAATAAAAACTGAAAGACTGAGAAATCATCAGAAGTGTGTGAACCATAAATTCACATTTCAGACCATGTCACCTGCTGTCGGTACACAAAGGAAATTAGTTTGTAAGTATTCAGGATGCTCACACAGGGGTTCACACCATTTCACCCCAGACACACTCCTAACTTAGGCCTCAAAAACAAAAACCTTACAGCCACAGCTGTGGGCCTCCTCGAAAATCCAGCACAAACTGGGCCTGCACACCTTGCTTTCAGCCACTTCACCCTCCTGCACACGCCCTGCCTATGGAGAGATGAAACTCTTGCCCCACTCCAAACACCACACAAAAGGGAAGTCCAATCTGCAGACAAATTCTGTAGCAAGAAAAGCAGCACACACAACTTCTCGGATCCCAAGCATCACCACCAAGATTATTCTGTTCCTCCCAATAAATTCGAGCAATGTAAAATGCTATAAAGACCATAAGTTATTACCAGCTCTGTAAAAGACCCAGTCATCAGAGGATCAGCTCGAAAGAACACATCACACATGAGCTCTCTGAAGGCTCTGTGTGGGACTTCATCACTCTTAATGCAAAAGAAGACTGAACCCAAAACTAAACCCTTTGAGTCCAAAACACGCAATGTTAAAAATACACTTCTCCTTCAGAGTTATTTTCAGAAAGACAGGTTGGAATCCTAGGACTCAACAGAACACTGGCCATGTTTCCACCAGCACCTCCTCATACAGTGCCCACCCAGCAATCCCCTCAAACTCCTCACAGCTCCCAGGGTTACCACAGATCCTCAGAACTGGCAGAGACTCCACCAGCAGAAAAGCTGCTCAGATGTCTCCTTAGCATGGCTAAGATTGCACTGTTCACCCTGGGCATCGCAAGCAAGAGTTTTTATTCCAGACACATCTTAAAGAAACGTCTCTGGAAGTCTCTTTACAGCTGTGAACAGGAAAGGCCTGTACAGAACAGCCAGGAAAATACAACAGACCTGATCTTCCACACACTTGCAGAGAGCCAGAACCATCTTCAGATGGTCACAGAGCAAGGAAGGGAACAAACAGCTACAGAAGGGAAGAGATCATGACACACCCTTCCTGAATATGTAACTAAGAGCTGGTAATTAATAGAGGGGTTTACTAGACAGTGAATGCACCCACTGCTCTTCCCAAAGCTCCCACATGACCTTGCTCATGAGCACATAATTCAGCTGTTGACTTACACAATTATGATCACTTGTAAACACACACAAACAACTTCCCAGGGCATCCCCTACAGCTGCAGTTATATGTCTTCTTGCTGAATATTTAGGGAAGGAGGACATCACATTGAATGACACTACGGGTGGGTAATGGAAAGATAAACGAGAAAAGTGTTCCCTTCTGTCCTTCAACAGATCCTCCTGTAGAACTACAGCACTCAATTCTCCAATCCTTGACAATGCCCAGGGTGCTCTTTGACCCATCTGATTTACATGCACATGACACAGGAGGCCCAGTTTCCCAGACCACTTCCTTTCACACCAACTATACACAGACACCTTCACCTCTCTGTATACAGGGAGCTGCATTGCTCTGCTCACTGCTCTTCTGGGAAGAAACCCCAGACTCCTAAAATGAAAAGAGGAACAGTGCTCCAGGAGAGCCTGGGTCAGTGAATGTCTGTGCAGGGGCAATCACCCTCTCCTTATGATGAACTCTGAACCTCGAATCCTTCCCCTCCCACCCTGGCCATGGCTCTTGCCATGACCTGTGTTTTACAGCCAAGGCACACCCAGTTCAACTTGAGTTAGCTCAGGCTTTGGAGACAGCAAAGCAACAAGGCAATTCTTATATTTCATCCTGCATTTCCTCCTCCACATGAAGCCAGAAACAGACTTTTCAAAGAAACACAACCAGAAGAGGATCCTTCACCTTCCGAACAGGCACACACACATCAGCAAGGATCACTTCCTGCACATATGAATCCTCTGTGGGAGACAAAGATCAAAGCATAGATGATGCGGAGACTTTTCCTGGAGATCTCCCCTGTGAATCATGGAGAACGGGAAAGGCTGAAAATAACCTGCAGAGAAGTTCCACGCAAAGCCATCGGCATTTTGTTAAAGACACATTCAACGTATTCAAGCACATGTGCTGTTCAGAAAACACATGAGCCTGCGAAAAGGAACTATTTCTTAACGATGTGATACAACCAGGCAGATGGTCAAATCCTAACAAGAACACAGATTCTACACAGCACAGGGATAGAGGGGAAAAACACCTGGAACCGAATCAATACCCAAACCTCCGACCTAATGAACAGCCTGCCTGCAGCAGCCTTCTTCCTCCAAACTTATTCTCTAACTGGAAGGTTGAGACCGACCCAATGTTCAGAAAATTACGGCAACCGGCACCAGCTGTCATTGGAACGGCACCGAAGGAAACTTTACTCTCCTTATCAATACAACCTCCTCTGCAAGAAGCCAGAGAACACGGCATGGGTAAAACAAATCTGGACATATAAACTCACCGAGGGAACATCGGCTGGGTCCGCAGGGAGGGCGCCTGGGGGCTCCTGGTCCCCGAGCAGCGGCGCGGGCTCGTCGGGCAGCGGCCGGGCCGGGAGGGTGTCGCAGCAGCTGTGGGCCGAGAAGCGCAGGTGGCTCTTGCGCGAGTCGGCCGTGAGCGACACGTCGTGCGAGTAGGAGTGCAGGAAGGCGCGCCACGCCGTCGATGCCCACGAAGTGCGAGACGGGCACGCCGCGCAAGGCGCCGCTCGGGGCCCGCAGCAGCTGCTGTTGGCGCCAGCGGCGCAGGCGCAGCGCCAGCAGCAGCAGCAGGAAGGCGAGGAAGAGGCACGAGACGGCGGCCACGGCCAGCACGAGCCAGCGCGTCAGGCTGCCGGCCGGCTCGCCCGGCAAGGCCGCCGCCTCCTGCTCGTGGGCCGCGCTGCCCAGCTCGGCCAGCAGCTCGGCCACGCTCTCGGCCAGCAGCACGCTCAGCGTGGCCGTGGCCGACAGCGCCGGCCGCCCGTGGTCCTTCACCAGCACCACGAGGCTCTGGCGCGCCGCGTCGCGGGCCAGCGGCGAGCGCGCCGTGCGCACCTCGCCGCTGTGCAGCCCCACGCGGAAGAGCCCCGGCTCCGTGGCCTTGGCCAGCTCGTAGCACAGCCACGCGTTCTGCCCCGCGTCCGCGTCCACCGCCACCACCTTGGCCACCAGCGCGCCGGCCTCCGACCAGCGCGGCGCCAGCTCCACGCCCCGCCACGGCCCGCCCGAGCCCGCCGCGCCGCCCGCCGGCGGGTACAGCACCTGCGGCGCGTTGTCGTTCTCGTCCTCGACCAGCAGCCGCACCGACACGTTGCTGCTCAGCGCCGGCGCGCCGCCGTCCTCCGCACCCACCCACAGCCGCAGCTCGCGCACCTGCTCGTAGTCCAAGGAGCGCAGCGCGTACAGCGCGCCCGTCTCCGCCTGCACCGACACGTACGACGACAGCGGCGCGCCCCGCACCCGCCCCTCCCACAGCCGGTAGCGCACGCGCGCGTTCTGACCCCGGTCCGCGTCCCTCGCCAGCACCCTCAGCACCAGCGCGCCCGCCGCGTTGTTCTCCCGCAGCCGCGCAACGTAGCGCTCCTCCGCGAACACCGGCGCGTTGTCGTTCACGTCCAGCACCCACAGCCGCAGCACCGCGCTGCTCTGCAGCGCCGGACGCCCGCCGTCGGTCGCCCGCACCGTCACGTTGTACTCCGACACCTGCTCGCGGTCCAGCTCTCCCGATGTCACTACACGGTAGTAATCCTTAAAAGTCTTCTCCAGTCGGAATGGGAGGCCCTCGTCAAGTGAGCAGCGCACCTCGCCGTTGACTCCCGAATCGCGGTCCTGCACATGCAACAGGGCGACAACAGTCCCTGCCGGGGCATCCTCAGAGACCTCACTCAGCGCCAACGACACCGTCAGTTCGGGCGCATTATCGTTCATATCTGTCACGGTAATCACAATTTTAGCTGTGTCGGAAAGGCCACCCCCGTCACGTCCATGCACGTCCAGTTCATAGGTATCACCTTCCTCAAAGTCCAGGCTCCGTAAAAGCGTGATTGCTCCCGTATCGCTGTCCAGTTGTAATAACTGTGCGGCTCTTTCTGTAATTTTATGTATCGAATATTTCACTCGTCCGTTCGGCCCCTTGTCTCCGTCGGTGGCCGTGACAGTGACGAGCACGGAGCCCACGGGCACGTCCTCGGGCACACGCACCGTGTACTCCGCCTGGCTGAACACGGGCGCGTTGTCGTTCGCGTCCAGCACCGTCACTCGGATGCGAGTCGTGCCCGTGCGGGCCTGATCGCCGCCGTCGCTCGCCCTCAGCACCAGCTCGTGAAACGCCGCCTCCTCCCGGTCCAGAGCCTTGGCCAGCACCAGCTCGGGACGCTGATCGCCGCCGGGGCCCGCCTGCACGGCCAGCGAGAAGTGCTCGTCACCGCTCAGCTCGTAGCTCTGCAAAGAATTCCGTCCAGAGTCCGGGTCGTGGGCCTCGGCCAGGGGAAACCGCGATCCCGGGGCTGTCGTCTCGCTCACTGTCAATTCGTTTTCTCTCTCCCGGAAGCTGGGTGCGTTGTCGTTAATGTCCGTGATTTCTACTTCGATTCCGTAAACCTGCATCTGTCCCTCCACTATCAGCTCACAGTGCATCACGCATTGCTGCACACGCTCGCACAGCTGCTCCCTGTCGATCCTCTCGGCCGTCACTAAATGTCCCGTCTTCCCGTCCAGAGAGAAATACTGAGTCCTACCTTCGGAGACAACGCGGACACCACGATCGCTGATCTCTGGCAGCTGCCTCCCAGGTCCTTGGCCACGTCGCCCACGAAGGAGCCCTTGGGCATCTCCTCGGGCACCGAGTAGCGCAGCTGCCCCCACGCCGCCTCCCACGCCCACAGCAGCACGGCCCAGAGCAGAGCTCGCTGCCGCCGGCCCCAGCGCCTCCCCGCCGCGATCATCGCCGCCCGGCACCGCAACACTGCCGCCTCTTCCCCGCCTCCGACTCCCGATCCGCCTCCTTCTTCAACTCCGGCCCTGGATCTGCGCTCCCGGCTTCTGCCGCCGCTCTTGCCGTCTCCTTGGAGCCCGGCTCCGCACCGCGGGGACGCTCGCAGCCCGCCCGCCGCCGAGCCTGACACGGAACAGCCGATGGAGCCGTTCGGCAGCGGGCGGGGCTGCAGCGCTCCGAGCTCCTCTCGCTCCTCTCGGTCAGCAGCGGCGCCCGCAGCCTCCTCCCGGCACTGCAGGCACCCAGCGCTGTCCAGCGCTGCCCGGCCCACGGGCAGATGGACGGGAAGGAGACACTCGCCGCAGACACCTCCTGCTTTTCTCTCGCCCATCTCTTCTTTTATGCTCGAACACGTCACGACCGTGAGGGAAGCAGAGGTGTCTCGTGAGTGGGACGTTTCTAACTCACAGTAAAATACAATTTGCTACCCGCGATATAGGTAAAGTAAAATATTTTGGCTGATTTTGTTGTGTAGATTACTCTCAGTCCTATCTTTTTAGTCTAAAAACACCAGGTCAAGCCGTGCTGCTTGAATCACTGGTCGTACAACAGCAAATCCAAAGAGGCTCACGAATACACAACGCGATGATCAAACACACAACTCTGTCCACAGGACTAGCAGAGATATCAGGCTCATTAACCCAATGCCACGAACTTCGCTTTAAATTTTTCCGTTCATACCGAAGACGATCTCAATTAACTCCAGCATTACGAGTGACTTAGAAGAGGCGTTCAAAGGCGGGAGAAGGTGCGGTCTAACACAGCCCCTTACAACTGCCGCGAACTTTGATTGCTCAGGCACCTGCCAGGGACTCTGCGCTGTCTATCTATAACACATGAATTGAAAGCAGAGGACAGAAGGAGATCCCCGGGCTACTCAAAGATCATTATCTCCTACCCCCCAATTTCAGACCGTAGGTCCCCCGAGCACTTTTCGCTGACTGTACTACAACTAACCCGGAATCAGGAAGTATCTGCAGTGAACCCTGCCACAATAATCTAAGTTAATACACACATTTAATAAGTTGTTCTGTAGCGACAAGAGTGGGGTTTCATTTTCTCAGAATCCAAGGTGCAAAGAATTGAAGCGTGTCAGTAAAATATGAATCTAATTCTTTGTTATTCACGTTGGCAAAACGTATTTTTAACAGAATAATGTAGAATAGTGGGAAAAGAGCTGAACGCCCTAAACGATGAGGACCATGGATAAATGTACAAATGAACTTGATTCAAGCACTTAAATCGTTATTTTGGCAGATCCCTTTGACATTTGATGAAAGTTTTCCCCGTATAACCCTTCGATCCTTGTAAAAACGGTTGTAACAACTACTGAAAAAATAGGAGGACAATTGCAATAAGGTAAAAAGTATCCTCTCTTTCTGTACAAAGCACAGAGAAAGAAAACTACCTCTATTTTTTTTTTTATTTTTTATTTCATTTTTTTACGCCTTCTACACTTCCACTTGTGAATGAAAGAAAGATCAGGAATGTTAAAAAAGATGTAAGTACCAGGTAGGAGGGAAAACCACGGGTAACAACAGTGAAATGCTCCCACTACTGTTGCAATTCCTGACAATTCTATAGCAGAATTCCCCAAACAATGTGCAACACTAGCATCTTTCACAACTGGTGGATTGTCTTGGCACACTCCTTTCATGAAATCCCAATCACTCTCCGGTTGCTTTAAAGAGTATAAAAATGAAAAGGAGGAATTAACACAAAGGTTTCTATCCCGCCATCCGCCAGTATCCGTGTACACATTATATCGAAAATAAAAAAAAAACAAAACAATAAGGAAATAAAACCCTCAGCACCAAGCGTCTATTTCATTATTCCCAAATCTATCACAGACTGGGCACATTTCCCTCTACAGTGTATGGATTCGCCTTCACCATAACTATAAATACAATTTAAATCAACGTAAGAGTTCCACACAACGACTTGAATTTGAATATGAAACCGTTACCACCAAAAACCAGAAAGTGCCACCATTATATGCACACTCATAGAGGGAGGAGGGACCCAGACTTATCAGCCCGTCACACAGAGACATAACAGCACACCTCACCCATAAAATCCCGAGAAAGTAGTAGGAATATAGGACAAGGTTTCAAAACAACTCAAGGACAGCGATGGCACCAATCAGATCTACAGACCTGAGCTGCGTCAGGGTCGGCGGGCACCTCCCCCTCGACGGCGCTGCTGCTTGAGATCGGCTTCTCCAAGGGCTCCGCACTAAGAACCTCCTCTGCCGACAGCACGGGCACCGGCAGCGGCAGCGGCGGCCAAGCGGCCTCGGGCAGGGCGCGGTCCGGCGGCGCCACGCACAGGTTGTAGGAGTAGGGCAAGGTGCCCTCGCAGAAGTCGGCCGGGAAGGCGGCGCCGGGCAGCGAGAAGCGCTGCGCGCCCAGGCAGCGCAGCACGGCGGGCGGCCCGGCCCGGCGCAGCCGCGCCAGCACGGCCAGCGCCACGCTCAGCACCAAGAGCGCCGACAGCAGCGCCAGCGCCAGCACCAGGTAGAACTGCAGCTCGGCCGCCGCCGCCGCCGCCTGGGCGCCCGCCGGCCGCTCGCTCAGCTCCGGCAGCGCCTCCTGCAAGCTCTCGGCCAGCACCACGTGCAGCGTGGCCGTGGCCGACAGCGCCGGCTGCCCGTGGTCCTTCACCACGGCCACCACACGCTGCTTGGCCGCGTCCCGCTCGGACACGGCGCGCGCCGTGCGCACCTCGCCGCTCTGCAGCCCCACGCGGAACAGCGCCGGCTCCGACGCCTGCACCAGCTCGTACGACAGCCACGCGTTGCGCCCCGCGTCCGCGTCCACCGCCACCACCTTGCCCACCAGGTAGCCGGCCTCGGCCGAGCGCGGAACCACCTCGAACGCCAACGAAGATGCTCCCGACGCCGCCTCTGCCGCCGCCGCCGCCGCTGGCCACAGCACCCGCGGCGCGTTGTCGTTGCGGTCCAGCACGAAGACGCGCACCGTGGCCGTGGAGCTGCGCGCCGGCGCGCCGCCGTCCTGCGCCCGCACCGCCACGGCGAACTCGCGGCACTGCTCGTAGTCGAAGGAGCGCTGCGCGTACAGCGCGCCGCTCCGCGCCTCCACCGACACGAGCGGCCCCGCGCCCGCCGCGCCCGCGCTGCCGCCCGCCAGCCAGTAGCTCACGCGCCCGTTGGCGCCCGCGTCCGCGTCCCGCGCCTGCACGCGCAGCACCAGCGCGCCCGCCGCGTTGTTCTCCGCCACGTACGCGCTGTACGCCGCCTCCTCGAACACCGGCGCGTTGTCGTTCACGTCCGACACCTCCAGCACCAGCTCCCTGCTGCTCCAAAGCGCCGCACGGCCCCGGTCCCGGGCCACCACCGTCACGCGATGCTCGCTCGCCTCCTCGCGGTCCAGCGCGCTCGCCGTCACCACCTTGTACGAGCCGCCCGACGACGCCACGAGCGACAGCGGCGCCTCGCCCGACAGCTCGCACGATACCTCACCGTTCTCTCCCGAGTCCGGATCGTCCACGTTGAGCACGGCCACCACGGTGCCGACCGGGGCGTCCTCGGGCACGGGGCTCGTCAGCGACAGAATCGTGATCTCAGGAGGATTGTCATTCACGTCCAGCACCTCCACCTCCACCTTGCAGTGTGCCACGAGACCGCCACCGTCCCTCGCCTCCACAGCTAGGCTAAACGCGCGCGTGTCTTCGAAGTCCAGCGGTTCCTGCAGCGTAATCATCCCGCTCTCGGCATCCACCAGGAACTTCTGGAGCACCTTGGCAGGCATTTTCCCGAAGCCGTAGGTGATGTGGGCGTTGGTGCCGGCGTCAGCATCGGAGGCAGAGACGTTCAGCACCGTGGATCCCGCGAGCGCATCCTCGCGCAGGCTGACGCGGTACCGCTCCTGCGCGAACACGGGCGGGTTGTCATTGGCGTCGGTGACGTTGATCCAGAGCTGGGCGGTGCCCGTGCGGGGCGGGTCTCCGCCGTCCAGCGCAGTCAGTAGCAGACGCAGGCTCGGCTCGCTCTCCCGATCCAGTGAGTGACGCAGCACCAGCTCCGCGGATTTGCTGCCGTCTTGGCTTTCTTTCACCTCCACCGTAAAATACCCGTTGGCCTCCACCTCATAGCCCTGCAGAGAGTTACTGCCCACATCCGGATCCTCTGCCATGCCCAAGTAATACCGGGCGCCGGGAGAAGTCAACTCGTTGATCTCCAGCTGAAATTTGCTCTGTAGAAAGCGAGGTGCGTTGTCATTCACGTCCTGGATGTCCACCTCGACGTGGAAAACGTTCAGCGGGTTGTGCACCAGCACCTCGAAGCTGACCGAGCAGGTCGGTGCCGCGCCGCACATCTCCTCCCGGTCCAGACGCTCGTTCACGTACAGGTTGCCGTTCTCCCATTCACACTGAAGTATTGGAGCTGCTTCTTGCCGGCAGACGCCACCTGCAGCTTGCGCGCCGGCAGCTCGTGGGCGCTGAGCCCCAGGTCCCGCGCCAGCGGCCCCACGAGCGAGCCTGTGCGCAGCTCCTCGGCGATGGCGTAGCGGAGCCGCTCGCCCGCCGCCCGCCCCCACACGCACAGCAGCAGCGCGGCCAGCAGCGCTCGCCCGCCGCCCGGCCCGCGCCTCTGCCGCCGCCTCAGCGCCATTCTCTGCCGCGCACAGCAGCGCTCGCCGCGCTCCTGCCTCCTGCCGCTGCCCGGCCTCCCTTGCAGCCGCCCTTGCAGCCGCCGCAGCCAGGCCGCTCGGCCCGCCTGGCACGCCTTGGCTGCTCGCCGACAAGCTCTGGCCGCCGCAAGCTCTGGCCGCCGCAAGCTCTGGCCGCCGCTGCCGCTGCGGGCGGCGCCGGGCGAGCGAGCAGCCTGCGGGGGCAGGACGCTGCGGCGGCGGCGGCGGCGGCTCCAGCGCCGCTCGGCGGCGGCCAACAGCGACACCCGCAGGCGCCGCCGCGACACTGCAGCTGCTCCGCACAAAATCCCGGCGCATCTACAGCAGCGAGAAATGAGAATCGGGGGAACACACCGAGAGCTTTTGCTCGCTTTGACACAAGTCTTGAATTGAACTTTCATTACCTGTGCTTAGCTAATTTTGGTTACTGTTCAGTTTAAAGCCATGTAGGCAATCCCGATGCCAAGATAGCAGAGAACATTTACTCTTCATTTTCTAATTCATTAAAATTGCTTCATCAGTGTCTCTATGTCTGAGCGCCTGACAAGGGAAAGTGCAAAGTTACCCTGAGTCCTTCATAGAGCAAAGCCTATTGGTAAAACCATGTTTTCAGTTTCCATCTTCGACTTTTCTCTAAAGGTTTTTAAACCAAACTTCTGCCACTAGTAGAAACACTTTGTGCTAGACATCACTGTTGGAGATATATCCAAAATTTCTCTGGGCAATATGGCCCATTTTCTCATAATTAACACAGTAAAGCTTTCTCTTAGTGAACAGCGCTCCTCTTTCAGTTAAAAGTACTTGTCTGCTGTCTTATGAACACTGGCTCTGGTAAAAACTGCTCAGTCCACACTGCCTATAAGCTTATGCATAAATTGAAAAACGAAAAATAAGCTTTAAGAAGTCTAAACAGAGGTATGTTTCTCCATGCTTGAAGACCTAAACTCCTTCGGTCCAACTGCAAGGCAGAGATGTTCCAACCCTCAGAGCACTCCCATGATCCTTCTCAGAACTCCAGCATGTCCATTTGGGATATTGGCCCCAGATCTGCATGCACTCTACGTTCTCACACAAACAGTTCCCATGGGGGAAGGAGATCCCTCGCCCTGCTGACACAGTGCTTGTTCTGCACTGCAGGACACCATTGCAGGAGCAGGTGCCCATTGGCAGCTCATGTCCCATCTGATCACCCACCCAGAGCCCAAAGCACTTCTCTGCAAAGCTCTTCCCTCTCCCCTACTTTCGCTTTAAACTGGCCATTGCCCTAAGCCCGGGCTGGCACCTTGCACTTGGCCCTGCTCAATCTCAGGATGTTTGCACGGGGCCACTTCTCCAGCCCAGCCCTCGCTGGCTCCTCTGCCTGCTCGAGAACCAACTGCAGTTGGGCTCAGCTGCAGATGCCCTGCAGGTTCCCTCACTCCACTCTCCAGGAAGGGACTGAGCACTACTGGTCCTGCAAGGACCCTGCAGGGCCCACACAGCTCACTGTTCTCCACCTGGACATGGGGCCACCCTCTGCAACTCCTGGGGGGACTCCCCAGCCTGTTCCTCAGCCATTTCTCAGCCTCCAGCCGTGTGCCCAGCATGTTCCTCGGGCTGATGCCCTGGGGGACACTGCACACGTTCTCCCGCCGGCCCCTGCGCTGCTCATGCAAACCTTGGCTGGGCTGGGTGGCCGCTCGGCACTTGGACCACTGCAGCAGAGAGGCTGCTGCATTTTAACACTACCAAGTGTTGACAGGGGAGCACACGGGGGCTTTTGGAACCCTTCCTCTTTACAGCTGTAAACAGCTCAGGCCGTGTGGGAACTGCACCTGCACTCGCACAGCTGGCACACAGGACACCTTCGACAGAAGAGCAGACATGCTGAGCTTCAGCTCATGCCAACAGCAAGAGTTAAAACACATGGAACTGTACAGACCAGGTGTAAAAACATTCTGTGGGCTACACTTCCTGAGCAAATGCAATTCCAATTGCATGGCACTCCATCAGGCACAAGCCTGTGTTATCCCTGACATACAACAAGCAAGGGAAATCACCATCTGCTCTTCTCTACTCTCATATACAGGGGTCTCCTGCCTTCTCTCCTGCACAGCTGCACAGCTGTTTTTTTCTAACTGCCCCTTAAGAAAACAGGCAAAAATCATCATGACGGAATCAAGCACCATGGTCACATCAAGAAGGAAGGTTAACTTATCTGCTTGCCAGCATTCTGAGAAGAAACTGGAGGATTCTAAAACACAGGAATGAGAAACAACCAACTAAAAGATTAGCAGTCATCCAACAGAGAATGGCCCATCTAACTCATGGCCCAGAGGAAATCTCCTGCCCTCTTTTATCACACAGCGTTCCACAGAGATACTGCTAAGGTGATGTTTACCTCCCTTCCCCACAACAGGAACACAACTCCAAGGTACCCTCACCTCTCCTGCCTTTCACACCTGCTGGAGCACGAACCAGAGTCACTGATACAGGATGCAAGGCTGAGAATTACAAGGAGACATTCACAGAAAGAAAGCCAAGAATCAAAACCCCAAACCAAAACAGACACCAAACTAGCAAGGCAAGGAAGCATTAGAAGATGAGGGGCAGTCAGAGAAATTCACCAGGAAATCTTCTTGGTCTTCAGTGTGGGCATTGGAATTCATCTCTGTGAACCCCTGGAAGTCACTGAGGCCTCAAGGTGCAAGTGCAGCCCTTGAGTCTTACACTGCACTGTGGAGTCGAGGGGTTATTTATAAAAAAGAGTCATCAACTCTCAGAAATTCTATTAGGACACCTCCCAAAAATATGAAATATCTGAGGCCTATTTCCCAAATTCACCCTTCTAAGAAATTCCAACAGATTCACTTTTTCCTTCATATTCCTCACACATAAATTTTTTTCCATGGTAGTTGAATTAGGTATCTGCTGCCAAACCAGAGTCATAACTTCAGAAGAAGAAACCACGGATAGATAAAAAGACCAGGACTTTACAGGAAGCAAAGACCTGAAAGTCTAATTGCAAGTAGGAAGACACATTACACCACTGTGTTCCTGGGAGTTACAAATCAATAATGAATTTTTCAGACAGGGATTTGAAGCCATTCCACACAATCATCATGTCCCTACCTGTACAGTTCTTCAGGAAATACTTTCCTGCTGGAGGATTGGCATTGCCTTTCAGGACAGGGATACCAGGATCAAAGAAAACACCTGGACCTTGGCAATGACCTTGGCATCAGCCTGAAATCAACTCCTTTTCCAGACCAAGCCACACTGACCCATTGATTTTCTGAATTCCAATCCAGTTTCTCTGTCTCCTGGCTCTGCATTCACTGCCTTCTTTTTGCATCATGGACAACACCCAGCTCCTGACAACGTATCAGCCACAGGGAAAAGAGCATTTCATTCAGTCCCATTTGAGGGGAACATGAATGGAGCTGATGTCCACCTTCAAGGCATGAGGTATGGATGAGAACTACTCTCCACACAGATAATTATAAGACATCTTTTGGTGTTTCACACAATCACACAATCATTGATGTTGGAAGAGACCTTCAAAGTCATCCAATCCAGGCCAGCACCACCATCATCACCCTTGAACAATCTCTCCAAGCACCACACCCAGAAGCTTCTCAAACACTTCCAGAGATGGTGACTCCAGCACCTCTCTGGGCACAGTGTCTGGCCATTCTGTCAGAGAAAAACATTCAAATATCTGACCTGAACTTCCCCTGGCACAAATTAAGGCCTTTTCCCCTTGACCTTTCACTTGAGACATGTCAGAGGAGACCAACCCTCACCTCACTACAACCTCCTTTCAAATGATTGTGGAGAGCAATGAGGTGCTCCCTGAGCCTCCTTATTTCAAGACTAAATAACTCCTGTTCTCCTCATAAGCTTCACCAGCTTTTATTTCTTTGTAGGATCTTGTTTTCAGGCAAAATGAGGTCAAGCTTTACTCTTGCACAAGTAATACACGAATAAAATACTGAAAGACTGAGAAATCATCAGAAGTGTGTGAACCATAAATTCACATTTCAGACCATGTCACCTGCTGTCGGTACACAAAGGAAATTAGTTTGTAAGTATTCAGGATGCTCACACAGGGGTTCACACCATTCACCCCAGACACACTCCTAACTTAGGCCTCAAAAACAAAAACCTTACAGCCACAGCTGTGGGCCTCCTCGAAAATCCAGCACAAACTGGGCCTGCACACCTTGCTTTCAGCCACTTCACCCTCCTGCACACGCCCTGCCTATGGAGAGATGAAACTCTTGCCCCACTCCAAACACCACATAAAAGGAAAGCCCAGTCTGGAGACAAATTCTGTGGCAAGAAAAGCAGCACACACAATTTCTCAGATCCCAAGCATCACCACCAAGATTATTCTGTTCCTCCCAATACTCTGAAGCAATGTAAAATGCTATAAAGACCATAAGTTATTACCAGCTCTGTAAAAGACCCAGGCATCAGAGGATCAGCTCAAAGAACACATCACACATGAGCTCTCTGAAGGCTCTGTGTGGGACTTCATCACTCTTAATGCAAAAGAAGACTGAACCCAAAACTAGGCCCTTTGAATCCAAAACACGCAATGTTAAAAATACACTTCTCCTTCAGAGTTATTTTCAGAAAGACAGGTTGGAATCCTAGGACTCAACAGAACACTGGCCATGTTTCCACCAGCACCTCCTCATACAGTGCCCACCCAGCAATCCCCTCAAACTCCTCACGGCTCGCAGGGTTACCACAGATCCTCAGAACTGGCAGAGACTCCACCAGCAGAAAAGCTGCTCAGATGTCTCCTTAGCATGGCTAAGATTGCACTGTTCACCCTGGGCATCGCAAGCAAGAGCTTTTATTCCAGACACATCTTAAAAAAAATATCTCTTGAAGTCTCTTTGCAGCTGTGAACAGGAAAAGCCTGTACAGAACAGCCAGGAAAATACAACAGACCTGATCTTCCACACACTTGCAGAGAGCCAGAACCATCTTCAGATGGTCACAGAGCAAGGAAGGGAACAAACAGCTACAGAAGGGAAGAGATCACGACACATCCTTCCTGAATATGTAACTAAGAGTAGGTAATTAATAGAGGGGTTTACTAGACAGTGAATGCACCCACTGCTCTTCCCAAAGCTCCCACATGACCTTGCTCATGAGCACATAATTCAGCTGTTGACTTACACAATTATGATCACTTGTAAACACACACAAACAACTTCCCAGGGCATCCCCTACAGCTGCAGTTATATGTCTTCTTGCTGAATATTTAGGGAAGGAGGACATCACATTGAATGACACTATGGGTGGGTAATGGAAAGATAAAAGACAAAAGCGTTCCCTTCTGTCCTTCAACAGATCCTCCTGTGGAACTACAGCACTCAATTCTCCAATCCTTGACAATGCCCAGGGTGCTCTTTGACCCATCTGATTTACATGCACATGACACAGGAGGCCCACTTTCCCAGACCACTTCTTTTCACACCAACTATACACAGACACCTTCACCTCTCTGTATACAGGCAGCTGCATTGCTCTGCTCACTGCTCTTCTGGGAAGAAACCCCAGACTCCTAAAATGAAAAGAGGAACAGTGCTCCAGGAGAGCCTGGGTCAGTGAATGTCTGTGCAGGGGCAATCACCCTCTCCTAATGATGAACTCTGCACCTTGAATCCTTCCCCTCCCACCCTGGCCATGGCTCTTGCCATGATCTGTGTTTTACAGCCAAGGCACACCCACTTCAACTTGAGTTAGCTCAGGCTTTGGAGACAGCAAAGCAAGAAAGCACTTCTGCCATTTCCTCCTGTATTTCCTCCTCCACAGGAAGCCACCCACAGACTTTTAAAGGAGGCACAACTTCAAGAGGATCCTTCACCTTCCGAACAGGCACACACACATCAGCAAGGAACACTTCCTGCACATATGAATCCTCTGTGGGAGACAAAGATCAAAGCATAGATGATGCGGAGACTTTTCCTGGTGACCTCCCCTGTGAAACATGGACAACGAGAAAGGCTGAGAACAACCTGCAGAGAAGTTCCACCCAAAGCCATCGGCATTTTGGTCAAGACACATTCAACCATTTCAAGCACATGTGCTGTTCAGAAGACACATGACCGTGCTAAAAACAGTTATTTCTTAATGATGTGATTCATCCAGGCAGATGGTCAAATCCTAACAGGAACACAGATTCTACACAGCACAGGGGATAGAGGGGAAAAATACCTGGAACCGCATCAATACCCAAACCTCTAACCAAATGAACAGCCTGCCAGCAGCAGCCTTCTCCCTCCAACCTTATTCTCAAACTGGAAAGCTGAGACCAACCCAATGTTCATGTAATGACAGCAACCGGCACCAGCTGTCATTGGAATGTCAACGAAGGAAACTTGACCTGCATTTTCAATACAATCTCCTAGGCAAGAAGCCAAAGAACAAGACGAGGAAATGAAAGGCCTGGACATAAAAACTCACCGAGGGAACATCGGCTGGGTCCGCAGGGAGGGCGCCTGGGGGCTCCTGGTCCCCGAGCAGCGGCGCGGGCTCGTCGGGCAGCGGCCGGGCCGGGAGGGTGTCGCAGCAGCTGTGGGCCGAGAAGCGCAGGTGGCTCTTGCGCGAGTCGGCCGTGAGCGACACGTCGTGCGAGTAGGAGTGCAGGAAGGCGCGCACGCCGTCGATGCCCACGAAGTGCGAGACGGGCACGCCGCGCAAGGCGCCGCTCGGGGCCCGCAGCAGCTGCTGTTGGCGCCAGCGGCGCAGGCGCAGCGCCAGCAGCAGCAGCAGGAAGGCGAGGAAGAGGCACGAGACGGCGGCCACGGCCAGCACGAGCCAGCGCGTCAGGCTGCCGGCCGGCTCGCCCGGCAAGGCCGCCGCCTCCTGCTCGTGGGCCGCGCTGCCCAGCTCGGCCAGCAGCTCGGCCACGCTCTCGGCCAGCAGCACGCTCAGCGTGGCCGTGGCCGACAGCGCCGGCCGCCCGTGGTCCTTCACCAGCACCACGAGGCTCTGGCGCGCCGCGTCGCGGGCCAGCGGCGAGCGCGCCGTGCGCACCTCGCCGCTGTGCAGCCCCACGCGGAAGAGCCCCGGCTCCGTGGCCTTGGCCAGCTCGTAGCACAGCCACGCGTTCTGCCCCGCGTCCGCGTCCACCGCCACCACCTTGGCCACCAGCGCGCCGGCCTCCGACCAGCGCGGCGCCAGCTCCACGCCCCGCCACGGCCCGCCCGAGCCCGCCGCGCCGCCCGCCGGCGGGTACAGCACCTGCGGCGCGTTGTCGTTCTCGTCCTCGACCAGCAGCCGCACCGACACGTTGCTGCTCAGCGCCGCGCGCCGCCGTCCTCCGCACCCACCCACAGCCGCAGCTCGCGCACCTGCTCGTAGTCCAAGGAGCGCAGCGCGTACAGCGCGCCCGTCTCCGCCTGCACCGACACGTACGACGACAGCGGCGCGCCCCGCACCCGCCCCTCCCACAGCCGGTAGCGCACGCGCGCGTTCTGACCCCGGTCCGCGTCCCTCGCCAGCACCCTCAGCACCAGCGCGCCCGCCGCGTTGTTCTCCCGCAGCCGCGCAACGTAGCGCTCCTCCGCGAACACCGGCGCGTTGTCGTTCACGTCCAGCACCCACAGCCGCAGCACCGCGCTGCTCTGCAGCGCCGGACGCCCGCCGTCGGTCGCCCGCACCGTCACGTTGTACTCCGACACCTGCTCGCGGTCCAGCTCTCCCGATGTCAGCACGCGGTAGTAATCCTCAAAAGTCTTCTCAAGATGAAACGGCACGTCCCCGTCGAGCGAGCACCGCACCTCGCCGTTGGCCCCTGAGTCGCCATCATGTACCTGCACCAGGGCCACAACAGTTCCCGGAGGGGCGTCCTCCGGGATCTCGTTCAGCTTTGATGATACTGTCAGTTCGGGCGCATTATCGTTCACATCTGTCACGGTGATGGAGACTTTTGCAGTGTCGAAAAGAGCTCCACTGTCATGTGCCTGTACCTCCAATTCATAGGAATGGCCTTCCTCGGAATCCAGGATCCTCATTAGCTTGATCATCCCAGTTTCAGTATCTAGATGGAAAATATCTGATGCCATGTTTGTCCCTTTCTTCATGGAGTACTTCACGAACCCGTTCAATCCCTCGTCAGCATCCGTAGCCGTGAGTGTGACGAGCACGGAGCCCACGGGCACGTCCTCGGGCACACGCACCGTGTACTCCGCCTGGCTGAACACGGGCGCGTTGTCGTTCGCGTCCAGCACCGTCACTCGGATGCGAGCCGTGCCCGTGCGGGCCGGATCGCCGCCGTCGCTCGCCCTCAACACCAGCTCGTGAAACGCCGCCTCCTCCCGGTCCAGAGCCTTGGCCAGCACCAGCTCGGGACGCTGATCGCCGCCGGGGCCCGCCTGCACGGCCAGCGAGAAGTGCTCGTCACCGCTCAGCTCGTAGCTCTGCAAAGAATTCCAGCCAGAGTCCGGATCGTGAGCTTCAGCCAGGGGAAACCGCGACCCGGGGGCTGTCGTCTCGCTCATTCTTTCTTCCAGCTCAACTTCCTTGAAGCTGGGTGCGTTGTCGTTAATGTCCGTGATCTCCACTTCGATTCCGTAAACCTGCATCTCTCCCTCCACTATCAGCTCACAGCGCAGCACGCATTTCTCCACCAGCCGGCACAGCTGCTCCCTGTCGATCCTCTCGGCAGTCACTAAATGTCCCGTCTTCCCGTCCAGAGAGAAATACTGAGTCTTACCTCTATCTGAAATGTGGACGCCTTGGAGCTCGGTCAGCTGCATCCCCAAGTCCTTGGCCACGTCGCCCACGAAGGAGCCCTTGGGCATCTCCTCGGGCACCGAGTAGCGCAGCTGCCCCCACGCCGCCTCCCACGCCCACAGCAGCACGGCCCAGAGCAGAGCTCGCTGCCGCCGGCCCCAGCGCCTCCCCGCCGCGATCATCGCCGCCCGGCACCGCAACACTGCCGCCTCTTCCCCGCCTCCGACTCCCGATCCGCCTCCTTCTTCAACTCCGGCCCTGGATCTGCGCTCCCGGCTTCTGCCGCCGCTCTTGCCGTCTCCTTGGAGCCCGGCTCCGCACCGCGGGGACGCTCGCAGCCCGCCCGCCGCCGAGCCTGACACGGAACAGCCGATGGAGCCGTTCGGCAGCGGGCGGGGCTGCAGCGCTCCGAGCTCCTCTCGCTCCTCTCGGTCAGCAGCGGCGCCCGCAGCCTCCTCCCGGCACTGCAGGCACCTAGCGCTGACCAGCGCTGAACGCATTCCCGCCTCCACACCGGGCACGGAGACAACTTCTCCCGTGAAGCAATGACCTCCTGCACTGGCTTTTCTCCCGCCCATCTGTGCTTTCATCCTCCAGGGTATCACGATCGCCAGGAAGGCAGAGACAATCCGTGAGCCTGGGTCTTTAACCGCACGTTAGTCTTTTCCCTTACTAATGTCATTATATGTCAATTAGAACACATTTTTCGTATTTTACCCTGGACCTTATTGATACTTTTATCCTTTTTTTTCAAAAGCATCTTCAGCTACAGGCTCTCTGAGAGAAAACGGGAAGATACAATATTCCGAATATTCAGAGCTATCACATGCATTAACACAAGCGAGACAAGAGCAATTGCATGCTTCTTGAAGGCAGGGAGCGAATTGTTATTATATAGCGGATTGAATTAGAGGTATAAATAAAGATGCCCCTTAAACTCTCATAAGAACGTTTCAGGACTTCGAATATTTGATATTCGACATTTTTATTTAAACAAGTCATTCTGAATTTCTTTTTATTTTTTCTGAAATCAATGTCTAATGCTTTGAAGCTCGTTATTAAACTATTCATCTATTTCCTAAAGAGGTTGGTATGACGTGTTTTCAAGACAAGGGTTAGAGAACCATAGAACAAAAGTACAAACGTGCTTTTGAAGCTGTGCTGATCACTAATCAATGTGCAAATGGGCTTGATTCAAGTGCCTAAACCGTCGCTCGGCCAGGCTCTCTGACACGTGATCTCTTCGTATCTCAGATATCTATCCTAGTCAACTGAACTGCAAAAATTTGCTGTTCCCGATATACTCGAGCCCTCATAAATTACCCAGACTCTGTATGTAAAACGGACAGAAAAAAAATTATAACAAGTAGAAATCATTCAACACTAACACCTGTTTATGAAATCAAGATCATGAAGAGCGAAACAGAGCAAACTTCCAGCCAGGACACATAAAGGAAGCTATCGAGTCCCACTACTGCATTCCTCCCAAAACGGGCGACATGCACTTTCTTCACTCAGAATGGAGAACGGAACTTTTCACACAGGTTACCTTCTTGAATCTAATACTGACAAAACAAATTTTAACGAACTGGCTTGTGTAAACCTCTACACCATTGCCAAGCACACCCTCTTGGAACGAATCAATCCGCATGAAAAAAGCTTCAATATCAGTGTTCTCTATTTATTCCTGGATTCCGTCAGGCAGATTCAGCAGCTCTCCTTCCACAAAAGAGGAATATGCTTTCAATATTCCTGATACTTCCTAAATTATAGGTCTCAACCATTGCAGACAAAACCATCTCTGCTGAAGTTGGACCAGTGACCAATGAGAAACCAAGTTTCCTGCTCTGCATGCAAGGGAGACAGACCCTTCTCATTGCAATCCACCACGGAGACAGGAGAGTAAAATTCACTAAAACAAGACACCGAGAAACATGGAAAAAAAGCACTGTTACTTCCTCAAAATAAGCACTGTTACTTCCTCAAAGGGGAGACAGAGTCGAAGCATTGCAGCTGAAGCTGTTACCAAGGAGAAATCCAACAAGTCCGCCGCTACAAATACACACATAGTACTCCCAATTGACATCACCCAAAAAAAAGGGGACAAAAATGACGAACCTCAGAAACTATCAAAAAAAGAAGGAGCTCACATTTTACAGACCTGCACTACGTCCCTGTCGGTGGGTGCCTCTCCCATAACAGCGCTGCGGTTCGTGCTCGGCTTCTCACAGCAATCGCCGCCCAGAAGCTCCTCCGCCGACAGCACGGGCACCGGCAGCGGCGGCGGCGGCCAAGCGGCCTCGGGCAGGCGCGGTCCGGCGGCGCCACGCACAGGTTGTAGGAGTAGGGCAAGGTGCCCTCGCAGAAGTCGGCCGGGAAGGCGGCGCCGGGCAGCGAGAAGCGCTGCGCGCCCAGGCAGCGCAGCACGGCGGGCGGCCCGGCCCGGCGCAGCCGCGCCAGCACGGCCAGCGCCACGCTCAGCACCAAGAGCGCCGACAGCAGCGCCAGCGCCAGCACCAGGTAGAACTGCAGCTCGGCCGCCGCCGCCGCCGCCTGGGCGCCCGCCGGCCGCTCGCTCAGCTCCGGCAGCGCCTCCTGCAAGCTCTCGGCCAGCACCACGTGCAGCGTGGCCGTGGCCGACAGCGCCGGCTGCCCGTGGTCCTTCACCACGGCCACCACACGCTGCTTGGCCGCGTCCCGCTCGGACACGGCGCGCGCCGTGCGCACCTCGCCGCTCTGCAGCCCCACGCGGAACAGCGCCGGCTCCGACGCCTGCACCAGCTCGTACGACAGCCACGCGTTGCGCCCCGCGTCCGCGTCCACCGCCACCACCTTGCCCACCAGGTAGCCGGCCTCGGCCGAGCGCGGAACCACCTCGAACGCCAACGAAGATGCTCCCGACGCCGCCTCTGCCGCCGCCGCCGCCGCTGGCCACAGCACCCGCGGCGCGTTGTCGTTGCGGTCCAGCACGAAGACGCGCACCGTGGCCGTGGAGCTGCGCGCCGGCGCGCCGCCGTCCTGCGCCCGCACCGCCACGGCGAACTCGCGGCACTGCTCGTAGTCGAAGGAGCGCTGCGCGTACAGCGCGCCGCTCCGCGCCTCCACCGACACGAGCGGCCCCGCGCCCGCCGCGCCCGCGCTGCCGCCCGCCAGCCAGTAGCTCACGCGCCCGTTGGCGCCCGCGTCCGCGTCCCGCGCCTGCACGCGCAGCACCAGCGCGCCCGCCGCGTTGTTCTCCGCCACGTACGCGCTGTACGCCGCCTCCTCGAACACCGGCGCGTTGTCGTTCACGTCCGACACCTCCAGCACCAGCTCTCTGCTGCTCCAAAGCGCCGCACGGCCCCGGTCCCGGGCCACCACCGTCACGCGATGCTCGCTCGCCTCCTCGCGGTCCAGCGCGCTCGCCGTCACCACCTTGTACGAGCCGCCCGACGACGCCACGAGCGACAGCGGCGCCTCGCCCGACAGCTCGCACGATACCTCACCGTTCTCGCCCGAATCTGGGTCTTTTACGTTCAGGAGAGCCACCACGGTGCCGACCGGGGCGTCTTCAGGCACCGGGCTTGAGAGCGACAAAATTGTGATCTCAGGAGGATTGTCATTCACGTCCAGCACCTCCACCTCCACCTTGCAGTGTGCCACGAGACCGCCACCGTCCCTCGCCTCCACAGTCAGGCTGAATGCGCGTGTATCCTCAAAGTCCAGCGGTTCCTTCAGCGTGATCGTTCCGCTCTCGGCATCTACCAGGAACTTCTGAAGCACCTTGGCCGGCATTTTCCCGAAGCCGTAGGTGATGTGGGCGTTTGAGCCTGTATCGGCATCGGAGGCAGAGACGTTCAGCACCGTGGATCCCGGGAGCGCGTCCTCGCGCAGGCTGACGCGGTACCGCTCCTGCGCGAACACGGGCGGGTTGTCATTGGCGTCGGTGACGTTGATCCAGAGCTGGGCGGTGCCCGTGCGGGGCGGGTCTCCGCCGTCCAGCGCGGTCAGCACCAACCGCAGGCTCGGCTCGCTCTCCCGGTCCAGTGAGTGGCGCAGCACCAGCTCCGCGGATTTGCTGCCGTCTTGGCTTTCTTTCACCTCCACCGTGAAGTACCCATTGGCCTCCACCTCATAGCCCTGCAACGAATTACTGCCCACATCCGGATCCTCTGCATTGCCCAAATAGAACCGGGCGCCGGGAGAAGTCAACTCGTTGATCTCCAGCTGAAATTTGTTCTGTCGAAAGCATGGAGTGTTGTCATTCACGTCCTCGATGTCCACTTCGACGTGGAAAATGTTCAGCGGGTTCTGTACCAGCACCTCGAAGCTGACCGAGCAGGTCGGTGCCGCGCCGCACATCTCCTCCCGGTCCAGACGCTCGTTCACGTACAGGTTGCCGTTCTCCTCATTCACACTGAAGTATTGCTTCTCCTCGCTCAGGCGCAGCTTGCGCGCCGGCAGCTCGTGGGCGCTGAGCCCCAGGTCCCGCGCCAGCGGCCCCACGAGCGAGCCTGTGCGCAGCTCCTCGGCGATGGCGTAGCGGAGCCGCTCGCCCGCCGCCCGCCCCCACACGCACAGCAGCAGCGCGGCCAGCAGCGCTCGCCCGCCGCCCGGCCCGCGCCTCTGCCGCCGCCTCAGCGCCATTCTCTGCCGCGCACAGCAGCGCTCGCCGCGCTCCTGCCTCCTGCCGCTGCCCGGCCTCCCTTGCAGCCGCCCTTGCAGCCGCCGCAGCCAGGCCGCTCGGCCCGCCTGGCACGCCTTGGCTGCTCGCCGACAAGCTCTGGCCGCCGCAAGCTCTGGCCGCCGCAAGCTCTGGCCGCCGCTGCCGCTGCGGGCGGCGCCGGGCGAGCGAGCAGCCTGCGGGGGCAGGACGCTGCGGCGGCGGCGGCGGCGGCTCCAGCGCCGCTCGGCGGCGGCCAACAGCGACACCCGCAGGCGCCGCCGCGACACTGCAGCTGCTCCGCACAAAATCCCGGCGCATCTACAGCAGCGAGAAATGAGAATCGGGGGAACACAGCGAGAGATTTTGCTCGCTTTCACGCATGTCTTGAATTGAATTTTCATTACCACTGTTGAATTAAGGTTGGATTCTGATCATCCTAAAACCATGTAAGCAACACTTATGCCGAGATAGCAGAAGAACATGTACTCTTTTTTGTTTTCTAATTCATTAAAATTGCTTCATCTGCATCTCCATGTTTGAGCGCCTGACATGGGAAGTTTAAAGTTATCATGAGTCATTCATAGATAGATCAAAGCCTATTGGTAAAAAGCATGTTTTCAGTTTCCAGCTTCACCTTATCTGTAAAGGTCATTTAATCGACACTTCTGTCCCTAGTAGAAACACTTTATGCTAGACCTCAATGTTTGAGATATAGCCAAAATTTTATGGGCAATATAGCTCATTTTCTCATAACCACACTGTAAACCTTTCTCACACTCGACACCATCCGCCTTTGAGTTAAAAGCACTTGTCTGCTGACCTATGAATACTGACCCTGGTAAAAAGAGCTCAGTCCACATTGCCTATAAGTTTTGTCATAAACTGAAAGAGCAATAAACTTTGAAAAGTCCTCACACATGTCTCTTTTCCCCATGTTTGAAGACCTAAACTCCTTCAATCCTCCTGCATGGCAGAGATGTTCAAACCCTCAGAGCACTTCCATGATCCTTCACAGCACTATAGCATGTCCATTTGGGATATTGGCCCCAGATCTGCATGCACTTTACACTCTCACACACACAGTTCCTATGGGGGAAGCTGCAGATGCTCTGCAGGTTCCCTCACTCCACTCTCCAGGAAGGGACTGAGCACTACTGGTCCTGCAAGGACCCTGCAGGGCCCACACAGCTCTCCGCCTGGACATAAGGCCACCCTCTGCAACTCCTGGGGGGACTCCCCAGCCTGTTCCTCAGCCATTTCTCAGCCTCCAGCCGTGTGCCCAGCATGTTCCTCGGGCTGATGCCCTGGGACACACTGCACACGTTCTCCCGCCGGCCCCTGCGCTGCTCATGCAAACCTTGGCTGGGCTGGGTGGCCGCTCGGCACTTGGACCACTGCAGCAGAGAGGCTGCTGCATTTTGACACTACCAAGTGTTGCCGGGGCAGCACACGGGGGCTTTTGGAACCCTTCCTCTTTACAGCTGTAAACAGCTCAGGCCGTGTGGGAACTGCACCTGCACTCGCACAGCTGGCACAGAGGACACCTTCCACAGAAGAGCAGACACGCTGAGCTTCAGCTCATGCCAACAGCAAGGCAAGAGTTAAAACAGATGGAAATTAACGGAGGCAATAACATTTTGTAGTTCTCCATCTACAGAAACAGCTCTACTCACACTGTGCTCCATCAGGCACTGCCTTGGGTTATCTCTGACACAGGGCAGGCAGGGCAAGCAGGGCAAGCAGGGCAAGCACCGAGTTCATCTCCTGCCTCTCACTCAGAGCTCCCCTGGCTCCTTTGCCTTCTCCACCAGGCAACTGCAAGGTTTGGCTTGTGGCCATCTCCACACGGGTCAAATTTATCAGGAGAGGAGAATGCACCACAGGCACACCCAGAAGGGAGGCACATTTGTCTGCTCAGCACCGTTATCAGAAGGAACTGAAGAATTCTAAATGATAAACAACCACACGAAAAGATGAGCAGTCATCCAGCAGAGAATGGCTCATCAAACCATTGGCTCAGAAGAAACCACCTCCCCATCCTCACCACAAGCTCTGTGCCATGTAGACATGCAATGGCTACTAAAGTCATATTTACATCTCTTTCTCCCAACAGGAACAGAACACAAAGTCACTCTCATATCTCCTGCCTTCCACTACAACTGGAACAACAGCAAGAGACATTAACACACCAAGATGTGCTAAAAAAATAGGGTGTTGATAATTGTATGTGTACTCACAGAGAGAGGAAATATAGAAACCAAATCAATTAACAACAACAAAAAAAAAAAAACCCCAGGAAACCCCAAACCTTGAATCAGATAAGGCAAGGAAGCATTAGAAGACAACAAGTTGTCAGAGATGCTTGCAGGGAAGTCTTCGAGGTCTTTCTTTCCAGCCTTGAAATTCATCCCTGACAACACCCAGAACACACTGAGCTCTCAAGCTGCAAGGGTGGCCCCAAAGACTTCCACTGAGAATAGATCAGGGGGATTCATTGGAAGAATTCCTCCTCTCCTCACCAACCTTTTCCTACTGCGTGCTCTGCTCACCCAGCAGCCAGCCAAGGATTACGGGGGCACAGGAACAGTTCCTGTGGAGAATGTTCCTGCTGCAGGACTGTCATTGTCTGTCACAACACAGAAACCAGCAGCAGCACAGAACAGGAATGGCTCTGCCTTTGGCACCAAGCACGAAATCAAACCATTCCTCAGCCAAAGCCACACGGATTCACCCATTTTCCTGTCACACAACGCAGCTCTCACCTCCTCACTCTGCATCCACAGCCTTGAGTTTCACCACCAACACACACCAAGATTTTGGGTGTATGCTGGCCACAGAGAAAACTACATCTTGGGGAAACCTAGATTGATGAAGTTGTATTTCTGGAATGAACTCTGCAAGGTCAGGCTGGGTGGGGCTCTGAGCAACCTGCTCTGCTGGAATGTCCCTGCCCATGGCAGAGCAGTTGGAACATGCTGATCTTGAGAGTCCTTTCAACACCAACCATTCCATGATTCTGTGTTTCTGTGACTCTGTGATTGCATGGACAGCTTCAAGGGATGGAGGAGAGATTCTCTCCCTGTTGGATAATTCTATGATTTGGAGTTCGCAGGATTGTCAGGCAAAATGAGGATCAACTTGAATCCTTGACAAGATAATAAATAAAAAACCAAACAAACAACCAAACCCAAGCCAACCCAACCCGAACAAAACCAATCCAAATATAATCATACCAAACCAAACATTAAAAACCCAACCCTAAGTCAACCCAAATAAGAATGGAAAATACCAGAAGAGTATCAGTCATGGCCTCACATTTCACATTGTCACACCTGTAGTACACACACAACACAGGAAACTCGACCACAACAAATGCACAGGAGGCCTCACACAGGAGCTCACTACACAGACCCCACACTCTGCTCTCCTGCCACAGCAAGAGAAAGAAAAACCTTGGAACCACAGCTGTGGGCCTCATCTAACTCCTAGGACAAACAGGATACGGCACAATTCATTCATTCATTTGGAACTACATCCCACTGAACTCCAGCACCAGCCCTGGCTCTGCACACACACACACCTCTTCTCTCTGCCCAAACACAAGAGTAAAGATAATTTGTGTACAGACATCATTAGAAGGAAAGCTGTGTGCACAGCTGCTCAGATCCCAAGCATCACTATTAAGATTATTCCCTTCCCCCCCATTATTTGAACAAGTCTAAAATGTTCTAGAGGCCATCAATTATTGCCAGCCCCATCTCAGGCCCAGCCACCCAAGGGGCAGCTCAAAGGCAACATCACCATTCTTCAGCACGGGGACTCCTCAACAGATGTGTCACTGCCACTCTTGATACCAAACGATGTGGAACCCAAACGAGGCCATTGGAGTCCAAAGCACACAATTTACAATCATCAGGCTCCTCCTGACTCATTTGCACAAGGCAACCAACAGCCCTGGGGATCAACCAAACACACGCCATGTCTCCAGCAGGACCTCCTCACACCCCACACCCCCAGCACTCCCCCTCACAGGGTTACCACACATCTGCAGAATTTACAGAGGCTCCACCAAGACAAAAGTTGCTCAGACAGTCTCTCCTTACCATGGATATCATTTGACTCCTCACCCACCATTGCCATGGGACAAGAAAAATCATCTATTACAGAGACAGTTTAAAATAACACGTCTAGGAAAGTCTCTCTCCTTTCACCTATAAACATGAAAGAACCATCTTCAGATCATCAGAAGAGCCAGACAGAAAGGTGACACCTGCAGAACTGAGGAGCTCACAACACTCTTGTGGGTGAGGAAACTCAGAGCAGAGGATTCATAACATTGTCTGCAGGCACCCAATCCATCCCCTGCCCTCCCCATACGGCATCTGGCATCAGCACAAAGTGAAGCTTTTCAGGGACACAATCAGGAGGACATGCAAATACTCAGTAAGGACCTGCCAGGCTGCTCCAGGCAGCTGCAATACAGATCTTCCAGACAATTACTTTGGGAAGAAAACCTCACACTGAACAGGGACCAGAGACTGGAACTGCCCGGGGAATGGAGGAAAAGATTCCCTTGACTCTGCCAGCAGACATTCACACACAGCTCACAGCACTCACATTTCCAACCCTTCCCATCAGCCAGGCTCTCCCTTCACCCACAGATCTCACAAACATGGGACACTGCAGACCCAGTTCCCCAGAACGTTTCCCTTCCCACCACCAATCTCACACAGCCACCTTCACAGCTCTGCACTACATTGGAAGCTGCATTTGCCTGCTCACTAAAATTCTGTGCAGAGACTCTATAGTTCAAAAAGGAAAAGCCCAGCTGTCTGACAAGAGAGACTGAGTCACAGGATATCTGCACAGGGGCAATGATGCCCATCTCATAGCTCCAGCAGCACTTTGAATCTTGCCCTTCCCAGCCAGGCAATTCTCCTGCCATGCGAAATATATTATAGCTGATGAACATCAACCTCCATTTGACACTGCTGTACATTAAAAAAACAAGAACACCCAAAGCAATTCTACCATTTCCTCCTGCATTACTCCTCCACATGAAGCCAGAAACAGACTTTTCAAAGAAGCACAACTTCAAGAGGATCCTTCACCTTCTGAACAGGCACACACACATCAGCAAGGACCACTTGCTGCACATATCAATCCTCTGTGGAGGACAAAGATCAAAGCATGGATGATGCAAAGACTTTTCCTCGTGATCTCCCCTGTGTATCATGGAGAACGTGAAAGGCTGAGAACGACCTGCAGAGAAGTTCCAGGCAAAGACATCGGCATTTTGTTAAAGACACATTCAACCATTTCAAGCACATGTGCTGTTCAGAAGACACATGAGCCTTCGAAAACCAGTTATTTCTTAATGAAGTGATACATCCAGGCAGATGGTCAAATCCTAACAGGAACACAGATTCTACACAGCACAGGGGATAGAGGCGGAAAATACCTGAAACCGGATCAATACCAAAACCTCCGACCTAATGAGCAGCCTGCCAGCAGCAGCCTTCTCCCTCCAAACTTATTCTCAAACTGGAAGGCTGAGACCGAACAAATGTTCACATAATGACAGCAACCGGCACCAGCTGTCATTGGAACGACACCGAAGGAAAGTTTACCATCCTTTTAAATACAACCTCCTATGCAAGAAGCCAGGGAACACGGCGGGGAAAAACAATTCTAGACATAAAAACTCACCGAGGGAACATCGGCTGGGTCCGAGGGGAGGGCGCCTGGGGGCTCCTGGTCCCCGAGCAGCGGCGCGGGGTCGTCGGGCAGCGGCCGGGCCGGGAGGGTGTCGCAGCAGCTGTGGGCCGAGAAGCGCAGGTGGCTCTTGCGCGAGTCGGCCGTGAGCGACACGTCGTGCGAGTAGGAGTGCAGGAAGGCGCGCACGCCGTCGATGCCCACGAAGTGCGAGACGGGCACGCCGCGCAAGGCGCCGCTCGGGGCCCGCAGCAGCTGCTGTTGGCGCCAGCGGCGCAGGCGCAGCGCCAGCAGCAGCAGCAGGAAGGCGAGGAAGAGGCACGAGACGGCGGCCACGGCCAGCACGAGCCAGCGCGTCAGGCTGCCGGCCGGCTCGCCCGGCAAGGCCGCCGCCTCCTGCTCGTGGGCCGCGCTGCCCAGCTCGGCCAGCAGCTCGGCCACGCTCTCGGCCAGCAGCACGCTCAGCGTGGCCGTGGCCGACAGCGCCGGCCGCCCGTGGTCCTTCACCAGCACCACGAGGCTCTGGCGCGCCGCGTCGCGGGCCAGCGGCGAGCGCGCCGTGCGCACCTCGCCGCTGTGCAGCCCCACGCGGAAGAGCCCCGGCTCCGTGGCCTTGGCCAGCTCGTAGCACAGCCACGCGTTCTGCCCCGCGTCCGCGTCCACCGCCACCACTTTGGCCACCAGCGCGCCGGCCTCCGACCAGCGCGGCGCCAGCTCCACGCCCCGCCACGGCCCGCCCGAGCCCGCCGCGCCGCCCGCCGGCGGGTACAGCACCTGCGGCGCGTTGTCGTTCTCGTCCTCGACCAGCAGCCGCACCGACACGTTGCTGCTCAGCGCCGGCGCGCCGCCGTCCTCCGCACCCACCCACAGCCGCAGCTCGCGCACCTGCTCGTAGTCCAAGGAGCGCAGCGCGTACAGCGCGCCCGTCTCCGCCTGCACCGACACGTACGACGACAGCGGCGCGCCCCGCACCCGCCCCTCCCACAGCCGGTAGCGCACGCGCGCGTTCTGACCCCGGTCCGCGTCCCTCGCCAGCACCCTCAGCACCAGCGCGCCCGCCGCGTTGTTCTCCCGCAGCCGCGCAACGTAGCGCTCCTCCGCGAACACCGGCGCGTTGTCGTTCACGTCCAGCACCCACAGCCGCAGCACCGCGCTGCTCTGCAGCGCCGGACGCCCGCCGTCGGCCGCCCGCACCGTCACGTTGTACTCCGACACCTGCTCGCGGTCCAGCTCTCCCGATGTCAGCACGCGGTAGTAGCTGCCCTGGGAGCTCTGCAGTCGGAACGGGACATCCCCTTCGAGCGAGCACCGCACCTCGCCGTTGGCTCCCGAGTCGCCGTCTTGAACGTGCAGGAGGGCCACCACAGTCCCAGACGGAACGTCCTCTGATATCTCGCTAATCACCGATCGCACCGAAATTTCGGGTGCATTATCGTTTATGTCTGTGACAGTGATCCCCACTTTGGCAGTGTCAGAAAGGCCGCCGCCATCCTGTGCCTGAACGTCCAGTTCGTAGGAGTCACCTTCCTCAAAGTCCAGGCTTTGCAACAGACTGATCGATCCTGTCTCAGAGTCCAGATGGAATATTGTCGAGGCTTTCTCTGTGATTTTCTTAAAAGTGTATTTCACTTGCCCGTTCAGCCCATCATCCGGGTCGGTGGCCGTGAGGATGACGAGCACGGAACCCACGGGCACGTCCTCGGGCACACGCACCGTGTACTCCGCCTGGCTGAACACGGGCGCGTTGTCGTTCGCGTCCAGCACCGTCACTCGGATGCGAGTCGTGCCCGTGCGGGCCTGATCGCCGCCGTCGCTCGCCCTCAGCACCAGCTCGTGAAACGCCGCCTCCTCCCGGTCCAGCGCCTTGGCCAGCACCAGCTCGGGACGCTGATCGCCACCGGGGCCCGCCTGCACGGCCAGCGAGAAGTGCTCGTCACCGCTCAGCTCGTAGCTCTGCAGCGAATTCCGGCCAGAGTCCGGGTCGTGAGCGTCTGGCAGGGGAAACCGCGACCCGGGGGCTGTCGTCTCGCTAATCCTCTGTTCCAGCTCAACTTCTTTGAAGCTGGGGGCGTTATCATTAATGTCCGTGACTTCAACTTCTATTTCATAAACCTGCATCTCTCCCTCCACTATCAGCTCACAGCGCAGCACGCATTGCTGCACACGCTCGCACAGCTGCTCTCTGTCGATCCTCTCGGCCGTCACTAAATGTCCCGTCTTCCCGTCCAGAGAGAAATACTGAGTCCTACCTTCGGAGACAACACGGACACCACGATCGCTGATCTTTGGCAGCTGCATTCCCAGGTCCTTGGCGACGTCGCCCACGAAGGAGCCCTTGGGCATCTCCTCGGGCACCGAGTAGCGCAGCTGCCCCCACGCCGCCTCCCACGCCCACAGCAGCACGGCCCAGAGCAGAGCTCGCTGCCGCCGGCCCCAGCGCCTCCCCGCCGCGATCATCGCCGCCCGGCACCGCAACACTGCCGCCTCTTCCCCGCCTCCGACTCCCGATCCGCCTCCTTCTTCAACTCCGGCCCTGGATCTGCGCTCCCGGCTTCTGCCGCCGCTCTTGCCGTCTCCTTGGAGCCCGGCTCCGCACCGCGGGGACGCTCGCAGCCCGCCCGCCGCCGAGCCTGACACGGAACAGCCGATGGAGCCGTTCGGCAGCGGGCGGGGCTGCAGCGCTCCGAGCTCCTCTCGCTCCTCTCGGTCAGCAGCGGCGCCCGCAGCCTCCTCCCGGCACTGCAGGCACCCAGCGCTGACCAGCGCTGCCCGCACTGCCCTGCCCTGTGCAGCTTTCGCAGGCGGCCAAAGTCCTTACGGAGATGCAGCGCCCAGTTCAGAGGGACTAAAGCTGGCATTTCTCCCGCCGTCTTCCAGGAAAACATGGAATCGCACACCCTGACTTTCCTTTAGGGAAGTACTCTTATGTTCCCTCTGGAGTTCATCTGCGAATCAACATCAAAGAGCCCAGGATTATCTGCAGCCACCCACGTCTCAGAACTTTGTATCAGCAAGGCAAAATATTGCCTCACGTTTACTGAGACCGTCGTGTAAAATTAATAGATCTTATTTTATCGAATAAACATCCGTTTCGAACTTCAGTAATTGCTAGCATATCAGACAACTCAAAGTTTTTAGACCAAATTTTCCTACCTAATCTGAACGTGCGTTATGCCAGAGAAAAAAGACCTAACAATACATGTAAATAATTTTAGACAACACAAGTAGACGAAAAACCCTCCCCTACATATCTGACAACTAATGAGGCAGGCAGTGACGCGGACCAGGCTTATTTCTTTTGTTCACTGAAACCTGCAATTGACACATCTACCTTCTCTCAAACGAATGAGGGCACACGGAAGAGAGGAGAAGAATTCATTGTGAAGGAATGAACTGCCACTTCTCTATTCAGTGATCCACGTGAACAATTCCCTTTAGACTGCAACAGCAAAAGAGCAGTAAATAAAGATCTTTTTTCTACAGCTGTTACCCAGGCACGAATAGCGAAAGCAAAGCCAGAAACCTACAATGTCAACCTTCGAGCATCTCCTTCCACACACTGATAATCTCCCGTCATCTTTAGAAACCCGCAGTGTTTCGGACAAGTTTAGAAGAGAAAGTTCTTCAGCTGAACCTCAACATGCCATGGATAAAAGGCTGCCGTCAAAATGTGCCTGCTCTAAGTTAAAAATGAATGAAAGGAAAACGTAACTTAGAACTTAACTAGTCCTGGAAGATGATCTGCACTATATGCTGAAAGGGAGGAGACACTTCACTGAGCAGTCAAGAGTGACAGCTGAGGAGACCTGAACCTCCCGGTAGCACCGCGGGTTGCTAAGGGACATGGGACAAGATCCTCACACGAGCCCATTCAAACACAGACCTGCACGAGCCGTCCCACAATATAACCCAAACAAAACACTGGACAGCCGCACGCACTTAGGAAAGGTTCAGGAAAAAAAGGTAGCCGGGTTTTACAGACCTGCGGTGCGTCAGGTTCAGCGGGCGCCTCTCCTACAACGGCGTTATTACTCGGCCTCGGCTTCTCGCAGCAATCGCCGCCCAGAAGCTCCTCCGCCGACAGCACGGGCACCGGCAGCGGCGGCGGCGGCGCCAAGCGGCCTCGGGCAGGGCGCGGTCCGGCGGCGCCACGCACAGGTTGTAGGAGTAGGGCAAGGTGCCCTCGCAGAAGTCGGCCGGGAAGGCGGCGCCGGGCAGCGAGAAGCGCTGCGCGCCCAGGCAGCGCAGCACGGCGGGCGGCCCGGCCCGGCGCAGCCGCGCCAGCACGGCCAGCGCCACGCTCAGCACCAAGAGCGCCGACAGCAGCGCCAGCGCCAGCACCAGGTAGAACTGCAGCTCGGCCGCCGCCGCCGCCGCCTGGGCGCCCGCCGGCCGCTCGCTCAGCTCCGGCAGCGCCTCCTGCAAGCTCTCGGCCAGCACCACGTGCAGCGTGGCCGTGGCCGACAGCGCCGGCTGCCCGTGGTCCTTCACCACGGCCACCACACGCTGCTTGGCCGCGTCCCGCTCGGACACGGCGCGCGCCGTGCGCACCTCGCCGCTCTGCAGCCCCACGCGGAACAGCGCCGGCTCCGACGCCTGCACCAGCTCGTACGACAGCCACGCGTTGCGCCCCGCGTCCGCGTCCACCGCCACCACCTTGCCCACCAGGTAGCCGGCCTCGGCCGAGCGCGGAACCACCTCGAACGCCAACGAAGATGCTCCCGACGCCGCCTCTGCCGCCGCCGCCGCCGCTGGCCACAGCACCCGCGGCGCGTTGTCGTTGCGGTCCAGCACGAAGACGCGCACCGTGGCCGTGGAGCTGCGCGCCGGCGCGCCGCCGTCCTGCGCCCGCACCGCCACGGCGAACTCGCGGCACTGCTCGTAGTCGAAGGAGCGCTGCGCGTACAGCGCGCCGCTCCGCGCCTCCACCGACACGAGCGGCCCCGCGCCCGCCGCGCCCGCGCTGCCGCCCGCCAGCCAGTAGCTCACGCGCCCGTTGGCGCCCGCGTCCGCGTCCCGCGCCTGCACGCGCAGCACCAGCGCGCCCGCCGCGTTGTTCTCCGCCACGTACGCGCTGTACGCCGCCTCCTCGAACACCGGCGCGTTGTCGTTCACGTCCGACACCTCCAGCACCAGCTCTCTGCTGCTCCAAAGCGCCGCACGGCCCCGGTCCCGGGCCACCACCGTCACGCGATGCTCGCTCGCCTCCTCGCGGTCCAGCGCGCTCGCCGTCACCACCTTGTACGAGCCGCCCGACGACGCCACGAGCGACAGCGGCGCCTCGCCCGACAGCTCGCACGATACCTCACCGTTCTCGCCCGAATCTGGGTCTTTTACGTTCAGGAGAGCCACCACGGTGCCGACCGGGGCGTCTTCAGGCACCGGGCTTGAGAGCGACAAAATTGTGATCTCAGGAGGATTGTCATTCACGTCCAGCACCTCCACCTCCACCTTGCAGTGTGCCACGAGACCGCCACCGTCCCTCGCCTCCACAGTCAGGCTGAATGCGCGTGTATCCTCAAAGTCCAGCGGTTCCTGCAGCGTGATCGTTCCGCTCTCGGCATCTACCAGGAACTTCTGAAGCACCTTGGCCGGCATTTTCCCGAAGCCGTAGGTGATGTGGGCGTTTGAGCCTGTATCGGCATCGGAGGCAGAGACGTTCAGCACCGTGGATCCCGGGAGCGCGTCCTCGCGCAGGCTGACGCGGTACCGCTCCTGCGCGAACACGGGGGGTTGTCATTGGCGTCGGTGACGTTGATCCAGAGCTGGGCGGTGCCCGTGCGGGGCGGGTCTCCGCCGTCCAGCGCGGTCAGCACCAACCGCAGGCTCGGCTCGCTCTCCCGGTCCAGTGAGTGGCGCAGCACCAGCTCCGCGGATTTGCTGCCGTCTTGGCTTTCTTTCACCTCCACCGTGAAGTACCCATTGGCCTCCACCTCATAGCCCTGCAACGAATTACTGCCCACATCCGGATCCTCTGCATTGCCCAAATAGAACCGGGCGCCGGGAGAAGTCAACTCGTTGATCTCCAGCTGAAATTTGTTCTGTCGAAAGCATGGAGTGTTGTCATTCACGTCCTCGATGTCCACTTCGACGTGGAAAATGTTCAGCGGGTTCTGTACCAGCACCTCGAAGCTGACCGAGCAGGTCGGTGCCGCGCCGCACATCTCCTCCCGGTCCAGACGCTCGTTCACGTACAGGTTGCCGTTCTCCTCATTCACACTGAAGTATTGCTTCTCCTCGCTCAGGCGCAGCTTGCGCGCCGGCAGCTCGTGGGCGCTGAGCCCCAGGTCCCGCGCCAGCGGCCCCACGAGCGAGCCTGTGCGCAGCTCCTCGGCGATGGCGTAGCGGAGCCGCTCGCCCGCCGCCCGCCCCCACACGCACAGCAGCAGCGCGGCCAGCAGCGCTCGCCCAGCGCCTGTCGATCTGACCTCCATTCCCTTCTTTCTTGAATGGTATTCTGCCGACTGTTTAAAGTTAGGCTTTTCGGGTAGCTGAACTGGTATCCGAGAGAAAATAATACATGAAATCCCTGTAGCCGGTCGGAGGACGGGCTAAATCGAGCGATTCCTACTTTTCTCTCAGCTCTGCGCAGTACGGAGCAGGGCTACGCGGGCGCCGGGAGGAGCCGACTAGCGAGCACCTTCTCCGCCTTGGCCAACAGTGACACCCTGAGTCCGCGCCCGAGAACCGCAGCATCCGAGAAAAAGAACAGCCTGAAGGTCCGGCTGTGCGCTCCCTTGAATCGGGAAGGATCGGAAAATACAGCTGCTGTCAGGAGCGAGGAACAGCAAATCTCTATCAGTACTGAAACCGTGCCTCTAAGAATTCCTGTTGTCTGAATTTCTTACGCTTGTTAGTCTTCTGTCGGACAGATCCTCCCCCGTTTCTTGCGGGAAGCGGTGCAGAACCTTGGTCTCCGCCCCACTCTCAGCCTAGTGACCCCTTGGGTGGGGTGCTCCGTGTCCCCTCGGCCATCGTTCCGCCTCCGTGAGGGAAAAGGTCAGGCGGATAGAACTCTGTAAAGCTGCCTGTGGGTAGAGGGTTTATTTCCCATAGCTGAGAGATGCCCCGCTAACACTCAGCTTTCCAGCTTTGAACACTGGTCGCTGATGCACAAGCGAAGCTGGGAATCCCAGGCGCTGAGAACACCACAGCAGTCACGTCAGTCCTGTTCCCATCTCTTTCGACATTCAAAGCTCAACATCATCTTATCAGTACCCATACAACCCAGCCCCGAATTACTTTTGTGTGTGTATCCCACAAACACTCCCTGATATCCTAAACAGGCCAATTCTGTAGTTGGTCTCAGGCGTTAAAGAACATTTCCTGGAAAATACCGGCTCAAGTTATGGTTGTTTGACCAAGAGTGAACAGACAGATTCCTTGCGAAAAGCGGTTTTATCTTACCTGTAAACCTTGTTTCTCTCGTGATAAAGAAAAAATCGCCAAACTCACAAACAAAAAAATAACAACAAAAAGTCCTGAAGGAAGGCTGTGTATCGTCACAGCTCCTCTTGCAGAAGACAAGGATAGGTCGGAAAACTCCACACTATCTACTCGATGGAGTTGCTTGGGCACATTCTCCGGTCCTGGGTCTCTAAGATGTCAAGCTATTCTCCCGGACCAGTAATATCCCGTTAGAAAATAAGTTTTCCTGCTCACTGTGGTAGTTCATCTAGTGAAGGATAATTCCTTTCCCTCCAGCTGCACCTATACCCAACTTATGGTACCGAATTAACGTTCTGTCAGAACAGGACGTGGATTTGAATCTGTAATATTTCAGAAGCCACGCAAGACTTCTGCGAGCATCTCCACCAGATGTCGAGAGATGGATATGGTTGTTTACATGGGGACAGGGGAATTTTCTTGAATTATGTCGCAGTTATTTCACTGCCTCCTATATAGCGAGAATTGCCTGTAACAACCCAGACACACATTTTGATGCATCACACCCCAAAACCCTGTCCGAATCCGTGTTTTCAAGATTAACTCGCATTCCGAAATTAGCTACATTGTAAATAGAGTGATGAATCATACTTTGCATTTAAGTATTTTCATCTATATTCTAGTAAGTATACTTTATTTTGATGACTATGCCTGCACACTCATTGACGATTACATTTTCTTATCGAATCCAAAGGTTAAGTCACGAACCCCAGTGGGAAAAAAACTCGATCCGATGAATCTTTCACCATTGAATACGAATCTTTTCAAATGCCTTTAAGAGCGATTGAATAATTCGTTTGTTGAAGGCGGATATGGAAGAAATCTAGGACTTCAAAGTGTCGGCTTTTAAGAGACAAGATCCCCGAATTCAACCGTAGAGTTGATAAAGAGAACTACAATGAAATGCTGGGAACCGGGTACTAGCAAGTATTTAAACAATTCCGAAGAACAGTCAGGAGAAGACCAAGAGAATGAGATTTCCTCGTAAAGTTGCACATGCAACAAAACCTTCCAGCCTTGGGAAAAGCAAGATAAAAGAGCTCTGGCAAGTGGTAGGGAAGATGGCATGAAAAACACACAAGGCACGCATTCAGGAGATGACATTCCTGAGCGGGTGACTACGTTAAAACCTGGTTTCCAAGACTGTAAACCACCACCGACAGCCGTAGCACCGCTCTGCTCTGCACCGTCACGTTGTACTCTGACACCTCCTCGCGGTCCAGTAGCTCTGCAGTCACCACGCTGTAGTAATTATCGAATGACTTCTCTAGGCGGAACGGGTCGCTGTCGCTGATGCTGCATTGCACTTCTCCATTCACTCCAGAATCCCTGTCTTGGACGCTGAAAATTGCTATCACTGCCCCAGCGGTGTATCTTCTGAAACCGGACTGAACACGGCCATAATGACAATCTCCGGATCGTAGTTGTTTACATCAACGACCTTGATGAGTACCTTGCTGTGGGAAGAGAATCCACCCGCATCCCGAGTCTGCACAACCAATTCGTAAAACTCATGTTCTTCGAAAATCAAGTTCTCTATTACCACAATTTCTCCGATTTCCGGATCTTGTTGAACTTCTCTGGGATTTTAAAGAATGAGTATTTTACCTCGGCGTTTGGCCCCTCGTCTCTGACACTCGCTGTCACTTGTAACACTCGGCTTCCTACAGCCACGTCTTCTCTCAGAGTCACCTTATACACAGCCTGAGTGAATTCTGGAGTATTGTCGTTTCCTTCTAGCACAATGATTTGGATTGCTGTCGATCCTGATTTCACGGGACTCCCGTTATCTGAGGCTGTCAGGATCAAATTATGAGCAGCCTGCTGTTCCCGATTCAAAGATTTCACCAGGATTAATTCCGGATATTTCATGCCGTCATCTCCGGTTTTCAAGTCCAAGGTGAAATAACTGCTCTCGCTACATTCGTAATTCTGTAAAGACTTCACTTCTATGTCGGGATCATGAGCTCTCTCTAATGGGAAGCGTGCACCCGGTGCACTATTCTCGCTGATTTCTAAGACACCTCTTCTTTCTGGGAAACTGGGAGGATTATCGTTAATATCCAGTATTTCTACCTCCCCTTGGTAAATGTTCATTGGAGGCATTACAAGAATTTCCAAGTTTAGGACACATTTAGCAGCAGCTGCGCATATCTACTCTCTGTCCATCTTTTCCATCATAGATTAGTGGCCATTCTGCAAATCTAAAAAAAGTACCGTGCCCTACCTGTGTCAAAAACGTGTGCGTCGCGCTCGCTGAGCGCCGTCAGCTGCATCCCCAGGTCCTTGGCCACGTCGCCCACGAAGGAGCCCTTGGGCATCTCCTCGGGCACCGAGTAGCGCAGCTGCCCCCACGCCGCCTCCCACGCCCACAGCAGCACGGCCCAGAGCAGAGCTCGCTGCCGCCGGCCCCAGCGCCTCCCCGCCGTGATCATCGCCGCCCGGCACCGCAACACTGCCTCCTGTTCACCCCCCCGGCCGCCGATCTGGAGCCCGTTTCTGCTCTAATTCCTTCTCCTACTCCCCGCTCCCGCCCGCTGCTGCTGGCCGCACCCCCTCGCTGGAGCACCGACCCGCACGGCGGGGACGCTCGCAATCCGCGTCTGCCGAGTCAGAGAGGGAGCGGGGCAAGGGATGCTGTCCGCAGCGGGCGGGGCTGCAGCGCTCCGAGCTCCTCTCGCTCCTCTCGGTCAGCAGCGGCGCTCGCAGCCTCCTCCCGGCACTGCAGGCACCCAGCGCTGCCCGTCCTGCCCGGCCTGGACAGCTCCGGGGAGGGGACAGAGCCAGGGAGACATCGGGCCCCGTCCAGCGGGGACCTCCTGCCTCTGCTTACCTCCAGTCCATTTCTTCTTTAATCAAGACGTCGTAAGAAGGCAGAGGTGTCCTTGTGCTATTTCTACCGCACAGGAAATATTTTTTGTGGTGGTGATTCAATATTGATATAAAGTCCTCTTAACAAGTGGAAGTATAACTCGTCATAATCAATTAGTTCAAAACCAGAATTTCCCCCACTAATTGTCCATCTTTTTCATCAGTCATGTTTGGATGACCTTTTTATTCCCCTTACCTTTTCTGCCAATATATCTTAATATTGCAATGCCATTAGCAACCTCAGATTTCCAAACCCCATGTGATAGCACAAGCCAGCAGCTGACTTTTCTATGTTCAAGTTCCTCAGATAGTGTCGAGCCTGATCTTATCTTACAGTGAGATGGGCTTTTTTACCCCCAGTTCCTGCCTTGAGCTCTATCCACTTGATAAGTGTGTGAAGAGTCAGTGATGACTGAGGCAAAGGTATTGCTAAGTACCTCACCCTTCTCATGGTCTGTTTTTATCAGTTTGTCAGTTGTGTTCATCAGAAGACATGCAGGGTTTTTTTACCCTCTTCTTCAGTCTGACTTACCTGTAGAAGCCCTTCTCGCTGTTCTTTGAATTCCTTGTAGAGTTCAGCTCCAGCCATGCCTTGGCCAACGTGACCCTATCCCAACACAACCAGCCAACATCCCTAAACTCTTCCCAGGGAACCTGTCTCTGCTCTCACTGCTGCACATTTTTCTTGCCCCTTATTTTGACCAGCAAGTCTTGCCTGAGCCATGCTGGGCTGTTCCCTTCTTTTCCTGATTTCCTACACATGGGTTTGAGAGGTCATGCACTGTATGGAAAGCATCCTTAAAGATCTGCCAGGTCTGTTCTTCTCCCTTGCCCCTCAGGGCACTTTCTCCATTGACTAAGTCCCTTAAGAGCTGGAAGTTTGCTTTCCTAAAACTCATGGTCCTGACTTAACCCTTTTCCAGATCCACATCCCTCAAGCCTACAAACTTGACCAGGAAATGATCATGGCAGCCCAGGCTGCCTCCACTCTTGATGTCTCTGAACAGCTCACATGTGTTGATGACCTGCAGATCCAGGGAACCATTTCCTCTGGTAAGAACTGGACTAAGGATATAATCCTTCCTAAAGGGCACCTCCAGGGAGCTTCTTGGCAGAACTCAGCAGTGTGTTCAGGCCTTTCAAGAGAGTACAGTGCCTCCCCCTCTCACAGGGTAAGAGCCATAATAAACCATCTGGTTATGAACTGCTTTGGACACTTGAAGCCTCAGACTGGAATACCCCAAACCCCAGAAAGGTTAACAGCAGGAGGTGATGCTCCCTAGTGATCTCGGTAAGAGAGGCACACCAACTCTTTTTTATGTCACACACTAGTGGAAGAGGTTAGCACAGGTAATCCTACGTCCCTTTAGATGTGGAGAATATTTAGTAAAGGTTACTTCACAGAGGAATCCAGCCACACACAATGCCAAGCGGATCCTGGTCCCAGAAAGGGAGAGTACCCCTGTTTCACTCAGTCACGACATTACAGGACTTTCACACAGTAAACCAATTTTATTCATGATTTTTAGAGTTCCAGTGAAAGAGGTTTGCATTCAGACTTCTTGCTTGCAGGTTGCTTTCTCATCAGTGGCAAGCGGGAATCTGCCTCCAGGTTCCTTGGTTAAAATGAGATGAATCTAACCCTCCACTGACGTATTTGTGGAGCAGAAACCAGCACAGCAGAGGCCTGTGTCTTCATGGATTAATTGGATAATGGATCACTTCATCCTTGATGTTCATGAGTCTTCTGGTCAGCATCACCACATTAACCCCTCCCCAGGACTTACCTTCTCATCTAGGCCTTGTGGAAGCACTCCTGCTGTAGTCCTCTGCATTTCATGATACCAAAGCTTCTCCCTGTTAACAGTTCTTACTCACCAAATTCCCACCTCCAGGCGCTCTCAACAAAACTTCCCAAGCGAAGTACTTCCTGATTTAGTGCCATTCTTTTCCAAAATTCCTACCCCTGAAGTGTTACAAACACCTCGTAGTTGCCATCTGTGGATGCGGCTTGCAGAAGATTTGAGAAGGTCACTGCCCTACATCAGAGCTTTACTGGGGCAGAGGGCACCCAGGGCCTCTGCTGAGGTAGGGCCCAGTTTTATTACTGGGCTCCATCCCAGCCAGAAGGTCACTGCTCAAGAGAGCCATAGAAGCCTGATAGCAATTCCATTGTCCTCCCAATTTTCCTGAATGCTGTGTCAGCTCCATCTTGAAACTGGAGCAATGTGCCCACTCACCCACTACCTAGGCCAAAGGAAAATACAAAGACTGTCTCCATACAAGGCATTCAGGTGTTCTCTTTATTTCAGTTTTACACACAGGGGTATCCAAGTTTACAAGGTTAAACTTTATAACTTCAACAAAATGCAGCTTGAGGCTTTCTGAATATTCTGTGCATCACATGACATCATTCAAGTAATCACTTATTTTAGGTGGGGTGGCAGTCCTTAAGCAGAAAAGGAAAGACAATACTCAAACTCAGTTCACAGCAGGGGAAAGAGCAAAAGTGGGAATGCAAATGCTCTAACACAGATGGAGAAAAACATATGGGGACAGCTTTCTACTCCCAAAAAGAAACCACTGTATATAGTAGCAATAAGAAGACCAGTATCAATCTGCTTTTACCATTTCATGTTGATTGTACCCTTCAGAAAATGCTCTCTGATAAACTTATGGAGTTCTCATGAAATGTATCCAAAGGAAATTAACATGTTTTCAAAACTTTGAACAGTTAGAGTGAACCAAAAACCATTTGTGCTGTTATATTTCTGTATTTCAAGGAGATAGAATACCGAGCACTACTTTATAGGGCAAAAAGAATATTTTGTTATACATTTTACTGCACTTCTCTGCCCTGGAGAGCATGAGGCTCCTGTACTCAGAGAGTCAGAATAATTTTCTTACCAGCTGAGCTGCAATTGCCTGCCTTGTGAACGTTGGATGGGAGCAACTCCACCATTCAAGGGGCAGCACCAGTGTATCATATGCAGACACACAGTGGCTCTATTGACTGCCAGGAAACCAAAGCACAGAGCCCACACATCTCAGACAGAGGCATCCAGAAGCCAGGGAAGAGAGAGCCCAGTCTTCACACAATCTTGTGACACTGCAAGCTCAATATCTTTGCTTTCCAGAGCTGGGAAAGGGGTTTATATATTTTTGAAGGCGATCTGACAGCCAAACTGCTCCCTTGTGTCACAGGACAGAAGAAAGCTCTACTGTCTTGTTGAACAGCAAGAGAAACAATTGCAGAGCTGGAGTGCTAATGGCATCAGAAGGTAACATAGCTGAAACATGCGATTACATCAATTAGAGAACCTGAGTTTCTTTTGATTGCCTGTCTGTTTCAAGTGGCAGATAACTTCAATTCGGACTCAGAATCTGCAGGAAGTTGGTTATGCCAATTGGAAATAGAGATCTAATCTGGAGCAACTAAAGCCACATGTTGCAGTCTGGATCCCCTCCTCTGATTGGCTATCAAGCCTCTGTCTGTGCAGACCCCAGCTAGTTGAAGGGAAGAGCATTGAACTGTCCTGCAGAGAGAGTGCCAGGGTGGTCTGGGGCCGTGTCCTCTGTGCTCACAGGGACACAGGGGAAATCCTGCTGCTCCTCAGGGCCCTGGCCCATGCTGCAGTGCTGCGGGGGCAGGCTGGGCAGGATGGGCTTGAGGAATTTGAAGTCGCTGTTGGCCGAGCCCGTGGTGAGGCTGAGCTCGTAGCAGTAGGCGCGGGGCAGGGTCCCTGCAGCGGCTGCCTCGGCCAGGCCGCTCGGCAAGTTGTGGCCACCGTAGAGCACACGGGCAGCCTCCAGCTCCTTGGCCCTGCACACCTTGCGAGCCACAAAGAGCGCGCTGGAGACGAGGAAGAGCAGCGAGACGACGACCAAGGCGATGATTAAATAGGTTGTCAGGGAGCCGTCCTGCTCGTCCGTGGCCGCGCTGGCGTGCGGGAGGCGCACGTCCGAGAAGTCCTTGAGCAGGAGCGCGCTCAGAGCTGCCGTGGCTGACAGCGGGGGCTTGCCGTTGTCCGTGACCAGCACGACGAGCTTGTGCTTCAGGGCGTCTCTGTCTGTGGGCGGCCTCCTCAGCCGCACCTCCCCGCTTTGGGCAGCCACGGTGAAGAGCCCGGGCTCGGTGGCCCGGAGCAGGTGGTACGAGAGCCACGAGTTCTGGCCCGAGTCGGCGTCCACGGCCACCACTTTGGCGACGAGGTAGCCCGCCTCGGCCGACACGGGCACCAGCTCGCTGGAGGCCGGGCTGCTGTCCTGGGCCGGGTAGAGCACGAGCGGGGCGTTGTCATTCTCGTCCAGCACGAGCAGGCGGACGCTGACGTTGGCTCGGAGGGGAGGAGAGCCCGCGTCAGAGGCACTCACCGTCACCTCGGTCTGCCTCAAGCGCTCGTAGTCCAGGGGCCGCAGCACGAACACGTGGCCGTTCTGGGCGTTCACAGAGATGCACGCGCAGCCCGGCCGCTCTGCCGCTGCCACGGCTGCCAGCGAATAGGTCACCTGGGCATTGAGCCCCACGTCAGCGTCCGCAGCGCTCACGGCTCCCACCAACACCGCGGGCGCGTTGTTCTCACGCACGTACATGGTGTACGAGCTCTGGTTGAAGACGGGCGCGTTGTCGTTGACGTCCGAGATGTCCACGGTGAAGGTGTGCGTGCTCGTGAGGGCGGGCGAGCCCGCGTCTGCTGCCCTCACCCTCAGCACGTACTGAGCCGTCTCCTCGCGGTCCAGCGCGCTCACCGTCACCAGCTCATAGTAATTCTTATAGGCTGGCCGCAGCGAGAAGGAGCGCTCGTCCTCCAGGGCACACGAGATCTTCCCATTGGCCCCCGAATCGCGGTCCCTGACCGTGAACAGGGCAACCACCGTGCCGGGCGCCGTGTTCTCAGCCAGGGGACTGCTGAAGGAACTGACCACCACCTCGGGGGCATTGTCATTCACATCCACCACCTCCACCAACACCTTGCAGATTGCTGAGAGACCACCACCATCTCTGGCCTTAACACGGAATTCATGCGTCTGTGCTTCCTCAAAGTCCAGAGGTTTTTTGAGTTTAATTTCACCGGATTTGGGATCAATCACAAATGCAGACTCGCTCTGACCCACTGCCTGGCTGAGTTGATAGGTAATGTCCCCATTAACTCCTGCATCTGGATCAGTAGCCAGCACAGTCAGAATCACTGAGCCTTCTGGCACGTTCTCCAAAACTTTTCCAATGTATACCTCCTGTGTGAATATGGGAGCATTGTCATTTACATCCAGAATGACAATTTTCACTTGGGTTGTGCCACTCCTGGGAGGAGAGCCCCCATCTTGGGCAATAACAGTGAAACTCATCTCAGACTGCTCCTCTCTGTCTAGTGCCTTTTCCAATACGAGTTCAACATATTTATCATCATCACTACGACTTCCATAGGAGACACTAAAGTACTCGTTTTCAGGGGAGATGCGGTATGACTGCACTGTGTTACTGCCAATATCGAGGTCCTGAGCCATCTCCAGGGGGAAACGAGAGCCTGGCTCGCTCGTCTCCAGGATGTCAAAACTGACTCGTTCCTCAGGGAAAACTGGCGAATGGTCATTGATATCCAGCACGGCTACCTCGACCCGAAAGAACTGCAGCGGGTCGGCGAGCAGCAGCTCGAAGGGGAGCATGCAGGTGTCGGCCTGGCCGCACAGCTCCTCCCGGTCGAGCCTCCCCTCCACGACGAGGCGGCCGGAGGCGCGCTCGAAGCGCAAATGCTGCCGGCCGTCCTCGGCCACCAGGCGGGCGCGGCGAGCCGTGAGCTGCGCCGGCGTCAGCGCCGCGTCCTCGGCCAGCTTGCCCACCAGGGAGCCGCTTTGCGCCTCCTCGGCTACGGAGTAGCGGATGGGCTCGCCGCGAGCGGGCGGCAGCCACACCAAAGCACACACACAAAGCAGCACTTGCCTTGCGATCGCCATGGCGCCGCGGCGGCGGCCGGGGCCGTTGCCGGTGTCGGTGTCGGTGCCGATGCCGGTGTGGGTGTCGCGGGTGTCCCGGGCGATTGTCGGCCGTGACTGGCGAAGTGGGGAACGGGCGCCTTCCGTGGCTGCTGGCTGAGATTGCGGCCGGCGGCCCGAAAGGCAGGCGGGCTGTGCTGGTAGCGGGTGGCACGGGGCAGCGCTGGCCGCCGCAGCCGCTGCCAAATCCACCCGGGTGGACTATGCAGCACTGCTCTGGGCAGGGCCCGGCTCGGTTTCTCCGGACAGAGCTGAACTGGTCTGCTCTACCCTTTGCCACTCTCAGCTGTTCCGCTCTCGCCGTGCCGCTCTCCCCGTGCCGCTCTCCCCGTGCTGCTCTCAGCTGTTCCGGTCTCCCCGTGCCGCTCTCAGCTGTTCCGCTCTCGCCGTGCCGCTCTCGCCGTGCCGCTCTCGCCGTGCCGCTCTCGCCGTGCCGCTCTCCCCGTGCCGCTCTCCCCGTGCCGCTCTCCCCGTGCCGCTCTCAGCTGCGCTGCTCCGGGCTCGGCCGCCTCCGCTGCCGCAGCCGCTCGGCGCCGCCTTGGCCGAGGGCTCCCCCCAGCGGTGCGCGCTGGGACTGCGCCCGCCGCCGCCCGCAGCCCGCGCTGCCGCTCGGCCCGGCCCGAGAGCCCGAACCTGCCGGCACAGCCGCGCCTGCGAGCGAACGCGGCCTTTGCACAGCAGCCGCAGCACGAGCCGCAGCACACACGGACAGAGACTCACTGCCCGGCAGGAGAAACCGAGCAGGGATAGGGCGGTGGTGGCAGCTCGGACATGCCAATGAATACTGTAGAGGCTGCATCTGCCCGCTCACGGAGTGTTCCCAACCAACATTCCTGTAGTCAAGGGACTCAGATGAAACGCTGTCTGCTTCAGTGAACCTTGCGAGCGACCCGCAGGTGCAGAATTCGACAGACGCTTTTAAGACAGCCGACAATAAAGGCAAAAAGAACGGGTCTCAATGTACAAAGCCAAGAGCACTTTATTGAATACAAGGATATCCAGGGGAAAAGACCAAGCGAAGGGGAAAAATCATGGGATTTTATATGGGAATGCGGGGTGTACCTGAGGGTCACGGGCCAATGGGGACAGATAAAACTGATGCAGAGGAGGGGCAGTTATCTGGGTGACCAAAGGATTAGCAGGGGCAGGACAAGTGGTGGGATACTGCAGCAATTTGGGACCAACGGGGTTCAGGGAAGGGGAGAACATTCTAGGGGGAGGTACATATAAGACAACAGGGGGTTGAACTAAGGTGAACAGGGATGAACCAAGCCATTTGAGTATCACCAACTACCACAACCAATAAAGTTCAGCAAATGAACTTGGGTTTACAGAGACCTTAATGCAGATGGCCCTTTCCCCCTAAGTCTCAGAGGGGTATTCCTCCTGGACTGAATTTTCTCTTCCAGGGCTGAGCCACCTGTTCCTTCTGGTCCTCTACACTCAGTATTAAAGTAACTCGCAGAATTTGGAAAAGTCCTGAGAGGGCTTTCCAGGAAATAACATTTCTACAAAAAATTCTGTCTCCACGAAAGGGGTTAGGATGTTCTCTTTATTTCAGTCTGACACATTTCTTCAGATTCTAAATCCAGAGTTATACCAATTTACAACGTTAATCTGTATAACTTCAGCACAATGCAGTGTGAGGGAGGCTGTCCGATTATTTCATGCACTACAGACATCATTCAAAGAACCTGTTATTATTGATAGGGTGGCAGTCCTATTCAAGAGGAACAGGCAAAGTAATGTTCAAACACACTTCAGAGAGTAGTAGAAGGGGCAAAACTTAGAACACCAATGCTATAAAACAAATGGAAAAAGCCATAGGAGGCCACCTTTCTACTCCCAACAAGAAAACAAACAATTCCCAAACAAGAATAAAAGAACAAAAGCCAAAATCCTGTTTTCAAAATTCGTCAAATTTTCAAGTTCTTGATGTTAGCGTCAGAAAACTATCTTTGATGGACATGTGGCATTTTCATGCACTCACATATAATGGATATGTTTTCATGACACTCTACAATTATACCCTGTCCAAACCACAGCTTGGCCTGACACTGCTGTGTTTCCGAGGCAATTCCAAGGAGACAGAACACCAAACCCACACCTAGAAGCCAAGGGAAGATTTTGCTGAGTGTTTTGCTACTTAGCTCTGCCCTGAAAAGACCAAAACTCTAAGCTTCTTGTCTGCAGAGCTGGAAATGACTGCATGGCAATGGCTGGATGGGAATAACCCCTGTTTCACTGGACAGCACTTGTGAAGCATCTGCAGATGGATCTTCTGGTGATGAATTGCCAAAACAATGCAAGAAGGACAGAGCACAAAACCCACGCACAGGCCAAAGGAAGAGTTTCTGGTGCATCTTCCTGCTCATCTCTGCCTTGAAGAAGGGAACAGCCCTGTCCCCATCGGGTCAAAATTGTCTTTGACTCTGCAGAGCTGGAATTGCCAGCACTGCAATGGCCGGATGGGACAAATTGACTGTTGCACTGGGCAGGAGTAGAGACGCATCTGCAGAAGCACAATGGCCATACAGATGGAATACTAAGATAAAGAATAAAACACAGCCCACATGTCTTGGACATTGACATTGTAAATCTCAGAAAGAAAAAGCTGTGTGCTAACAGAACATGGTGACCCAGCATTCAGAACTACCTGGCTTTTCTGTCCTGGCAAAAGGGGTTTGTTTCATTTCAGCAAGGGTGAGAGTTGTCTCCCCAACTGTGCCATTGTCATATAGCAATGAACAAGAGGTTCCTGGTCAGGTGTGACAGCAAAAGGGACAGAAGCACAGCTGGAGTGCTGAACTCCTTCTTCAAGCCTGTCAGAAATGACCATTTCAGAGCTGAAGGATATTCCTGATGGAGTCAGAGCCTGACTTTCTTATAGATTCTCCTTTCTGATTATGGAGAACCTGACAACTTCTATTCAGACTTAGAATCTGAGGGAAATTGGTTATGCCAATTGGAAATAGAGTTTTTCTCTGGATGAGCCATTGCCACATGCTGCAAGCTGGATCCCTTTCTCCCCTAAGCCATGAAACCTCAGCAGTGCAGACCCCAGCCAGTTGAAGGGAAGATAGTTGAACTGTCCTGCAGAGAGAGTGCCGAGATTCTCTCTCCAGGAAAGGATTCAGGGTGTTCCCTTTATTTCAGTCTAGCACATATTTTCAGGTTCTAAATACAGAATTATACCAATTTACAGCGTTCATCTCCACAACGTCAGCACAACACTGCGTGAGGGAGTCTTTCTGAATATTCCATACATCACAGACATCATTCAAAGAACCAGTTATTATAGAGGGCTTGGCAGTTCTTCTCAAGAGGAACAGGCTCAGCACAGTGGTCCGTGCAGTTCAGAGGGGAGAAGGAGAATGGGCAAACAGGGGAATGCAAATGCTCAAACACAAACAGAAAATCGCTCAGGAACAGCTTTCCACTTCCTTCAATAAGCCTCGGGATTCAGGAATAGCAATGAGAAGAGCAAACTCAATGTTGGTTTTTTCATTCTTCTTGAGTCTACCTTCCAGAAATTCTCTTTTAGTATGTGTGGAGTTTTCTTTAATGCATCCAAGGACACTGAACAGGTTTCTACAGCTCTATTCAGTCTACCATTCTACCCAGACACTCTTTGTGCTGCTCTATTCCCAAGGCAATCCTGAGGCGAGAGAACACCCGAGCCATTCTTGGACACCAAAGGAAGATTTTGATGTGCATTTGGCTGCTCTACTCTGAGTCAGAGAAGGAAGACGAGAATGCTGCTCGGAAAGGGTGAAAATCCCCTCCTCCCCTGCTGAGCTGGCACTGCCTCTGTTGCAATGGCTGGGTGGCAGCAACTCCCTGCTTCTCCAGGCAGCACGACTGAGGCACCTGCAGATATTCAGAGTCTGCAGGGACAAACACAGTGACAAGAGAGCAAAGCACTCAGAGCTCACATCTCAGACAGAGACAAGAAGGGGCCGAGTGCCCACATGACACTGTGACTCTGTTCTCATGACTTCCTTGCTTTCCAGAGCCGGGAAAAGCCTTTTCCCTTTTTGCTTTTTAGTGAGGATATGATTTCTCTGGTGAACAGTGGCATTATCTTTAACCTAAGAATGAACAGATCCTCAGTCTTGTCATACAAAAAGAAGAAGTAGAAGATGGCTGTGAGTGCAAATCACATATTTGAATCCTGCTATAAATGGCAGATGCAGAGGTGAAAGGCATTACTAACTAAGTGAGAGACCTTAGCTTCTTTTATTTCCTTCATTGGTTTTTGGAGTGGCAGATATTTATTTCAAATAGAATCTGTAGGAAATTGATGTGACCACTTGCAAATCCGGATGATGTCTGAAGGAACCACTGCCACATTCTGCGGCCTGAATCTCTTCCTACCATGAGCCTTGAAGCCTTTGGCTGTGCAGATCCCAGCTGGTTAAAGGAAAGGGCGTTGAACTGTCCCACAGAGAGAGTGCCAGGATTGTCTGATGCCATGTCCTACTTTGTGGGGGAGAGAATCTGAACATCTTTTTTTCCTTATTTGAGTATTTGGAGCGAAGGATAAATATTAGTCTGAGTCAAAAACTGTAGGAAATTGCTTATGTCAATTGGAAACACAGGTGTTGTTTGGAGGAACCTCTGCCACGTGTTGGATTCCCCAAACACCAAAAGCAATGAGGCCTTCTGTCTGTGCATACCCCAGCTAGTTGAAGGGAAGAGCGTTGAACTGTCCTGCAGAGAGAGTGCCAGGGTGGTCTGGGGCCGTGTCCTCTGTGCTCACAGGGACACAGGGGAAATCCTGCTGCTCCTCGGGGCCCTGGCCCACGCTGCAGTGCTGCGGGGGCAGGCTGGGCAGGATGGGCTTGAGGAATTTGAAGTCGCTGTTGGCCGAGCCCGTGGTGAGGCTGAGCTCGTAGCAGTAGGCGCGGGGCAGGGTCCCTGCAGTGGCTGCCTCGGCCAGGCCGCTCGGCAAGTTGTGGCCACCGTAGAGCACACGGGCAGCCTCCAGCTCCTTGGCCCTGCACGCCTTGCGAGCCACAAAGAGCGCGCTGGAGACGAGGAAGAGCAGCGAGACGACGACCAAGGCGATGATTAAATAGGTTGTCAGGGAGCCGTCCTGCTCGTCCGTGGCCACGCTGGCGTGCGGGAGGCGCACGTCCGAGAAGTCCTTGAGCAGGAGCGCGCTCAGAGCTGCCGTGGCTGACAGCGGGGGCTTGCCGTTGTCCGTGACCAGCACGACGAGCTTGTGCTTCAGGGCGTCTCTGTCTGTGGGCGGCCTCCTCAGCCGCACCTCCCCGCTTTGGGCAGCCACGGTGAAGAGCCCGGGCTCGGTGGCCCGGAGCAGGTGGTACGAGAGCCACGAGTTCTGGCCCGAGTCGGCGTCCACGGCCACCACTTTGGCGACGAGGTAGCCCGCCTCGGCCGACACGGGCACCAGCTCGCTGGAGGCCGGGCTGCTGTCCTGGGCCGGGTAGAGCACGAGCGGGGCGTTGTCATTCTCGTCCAGCACGAGCAGGCGGACGCTGACGTTGGCTCGGAGGGGAGGAGAGCCCGCGTCAGAGGCACTCACCGTCACCTCGGTCTGCCTCAAGCGCTCGTAGTCCAGGGGCCGCAGCACGAACACGTGGCCGTTCTGGGCGTTCACAGAGATGCACGCGCAGCCCGGCCGCTCTGCCGCTGCCACGGCTGCCAGCGAATAGGTCACCTGGGCATTGAGCCCCACGTCAGCGTCCGCAGCGCTCACGGCTCCCACCAACACCGCGGGCGCGTTGTTCTCACGCACGTACATGGTGTACGAGCTCTGGTTGAAGACGGGCGCGTTGTCGTTGACGTCCGAGATGTCCACGGTGAAGGTGTGCGTGCTCGTGAGGGCGGGCGAGCCCGCGTCTGCTGCCCTCACCCTCAGCACGTACTGAGCCGTCTCCTCGCGGTCCAGCGCGCTCACCGTCACCAGCTCATAGTAATTCTTATAGGCTGGCCGCAGCGAGAAGGAGCGCTCGTCCTCCAGGGCACACGAGATCTTCCCATTGGCCCCCGAATCGCGGTCCCTGACCGTGAACAGGGCAACCACCGTGCCGGGCGCCGTGTTCTCAGCCAGAGGACTGCTGAAGGAACTGACCACCACCTCGGGGGCATTGTCATTCACATCCACCACCTCCACCAACACCTTGCAGATTGCTGAGAGGTCCCCACCATCTGTTGCTCTCACGCTGATCTCATGAGTTTCTGCTTCCTCAAAGTCTAGAGATTTAGTGAGTTTAATTTCACCTGATTTAGGATCAATCACAAATGCTGACTCACTCTGTCCCACTGCCTGGCTGATCTGATAGTAAATTTCTCCATTAACTCCTGCATCTGGATCAGTTGCAAGCACAGTCAGAACCACAGAACCTTCTGGTATATTCTCTAAAATTTTCCCTACGTACTCCTCCTGTGTGAATATGGGAGCATTGTCATTTACATCTAGAACGACAACATGAATTTTGGTGGTCCCACTCCTGGGAGGAGAGCCCCCATCTTGGGCAATAACAGTGAAACTGATCTCAGACTGCTCCTCTCTGTCTAGTGCCTTTTCCAAAACAAGTTCGAGATACTTCTTGCCTGTAACACGAGTCCCATAGAAAACACTGAAGTATTCATTCTCGGGAGAGATGCTGTATGACTGCACTGTGTTGCTGCCAATATCCGGATCCCGAGCCATTTCCAGGGGGAAACGTGAACCAGGGTCGCTCGTTTCCAAAATCCTAAATGTGACTCGTTCCTCAGGGAAAACTGGCGAATGGTCATTGATATCCTGCACGGCTACCTCGACCCGAAAGAACTGCAGCGGGTCGGCGAGCAGCAGCTCGAAGGGGAGCATGCAGGTGTCGGCCTGGCCGCACAGCTCCTCCCGGTCGAGCCTCCCCGCCACGACGAGGCGGCCGGAGGCGCGCTCGAAGCGCAAATGCTGCCGGCCGTCCTCGGCCACCAGGCGGGCGCGGCGAGCCGTGAGCTGCGCCGGCGTCAGCGCCGCGTCCTCGGCCAGCTTGCCCACCAGGGAGCCGCTTTGCGCCTCCTCGGCTACGGAGTAGCGGATGGGCTCGCCGCGAGCGGGCGGCAGCCACACCAAAGCACACACACAAAGCAGCACTTGCCTTGCGATCGCCATGGCGCCGCGGCGGCGGCCGGGGCCGTTGCCGGTGTCGGTTTCGTTGCCGGTGTCGGTGTGGGTGTCGCGGGTGTCCCAGGCGATTGTCGGCGGCGAGTGGCGAAGTGGGGACCGGGCGCCTTTCCTGGCTGCTGGCTGAGATTGCGGCCGGCGGCCCGAAAGGCAGGCGGGCTGTGCTGGCAGCGGGTGGCACGGGGCAGCGCTGGCCGCCGCAGCCGCTGCCAAATCCACCCGGGTGGACTATGCAGCACTGCTCTGGGCAGGGCCCGGCTCGGTTTCTCCGGACAGAGCTGAACTGGTCTGCTCTACCCTTTGCCACTCTCAGCTGTTCCGCTCTCGCCGTGCCGCTCTTGCCGTGCCGCTCTTGCCGTGCCGCTCTCGCCTTGCCGCTCTCCCCGTGCTGCTCTCAGCTGTTCCGCTCTCGCCGTGCCGCTCTCAGCTGTTCCGCTCTCGCCGTGCCTCTCTCCCCGTGCCGCTCTCAGCTGTTCCGCTCTCGCCGTGCCGCTCTCCCCGTGCCGCTCTCCCCGTGCCGCTCTCAGCTGTGCCGCTCTCCCCGTGTCTCTCTCCCCGTGCCGCTCTCCCCGTGCCGCTCTCGCCGTGCCGCTCTCCCCGTGCCGCTCTCCCCGTGCCGCTCTCCCCGTGCCGCTCTCAGCTGCGCTGCTCCGGGCTCGGCCGCCTCCGCTGCCGCAGCCGCTCGGCGCCGCCTTGGCCGAGGGCTCCCCCCAGCGGTGCGCGCTGGGACTGCGCCCGCCGCCGCCCGCAGCCCGCGCTGCCGCTCGGCCCGGCCCGAGAGCCCGAACCTGCCGGCACAGCCGCGCCTGCGAGCGAACGCGGCCTTTGCACAGCAGCCGCAGCACACACGGACAGAGACTCACTGCCCGGCAGGAGAAACCGAGCAGGGATAGGGCGGTGGTGGCAGCACGGACATGCTAATGAAGAATCTATGGGCTGCAATTCCAAAATCAGACTCTTCTACCCACCCGACTTGGATTCTGTCAAGAGTCACAGTGAAAAAGGACCCACTGAATTTTGAAAAGCCTTGAAGCTGCTTACCCACAAATAATGTCTCTACAATTAAGTCTGTCTCCACGAGAGGTTTTTGGATTTTCTTTTTATTTAATTACAGCATATTCTTTCAATTTCAGAGGAATAGCTCTTTACAATGTTAATCTCTATAATGCCAGCACAGAGGGATTCTTTCTTAATATTTCATACATCACAGACATCATTCAAAGAAGCAGGCATTATAGATTGCTTTACAGCCCTTCTCTACTGCAGGCAAAATAGTCCTCAATACAGTTCCAAGAGTAGAAGGTGAAAAGGCAGAAATGGGAATGCAGATGCTTTAACACAAATGGAGACAGGCGTGTCTGGCCAGCTGTCTACTGCCCACAACAAAACACTGCATTCTATAACAGGAATGACAAACAGAACTCGACGTCCTTTTTTCAAATTATTGGTTTTATCTTCAGAGTATTATCTTTGAGGTGGAGTTGTTATGCACCCAAGATAATAATTCCTCATGATTCTGTACAGTTAGGCTCTGTCCAAACAGAGCTTGAGCTGACACTGCTGTGTTTCCAAGGCAATTCCAAGGAGACAGAACACCAAACCCACACCTAGAGGCCAACGGAAGATTTTGTTCAGTGTTTGCTACTTTGCTCTGCCCTGAAATATGAAAACTCTGGGCTTCTTGCCTGCAGAGCTGGAAATGACTGCATGGCAATGGCTGGATGGGAATAACCCCTGTTTCACTGGACAGCACTTGTGAAGCATCTGCAGATGGATCTTCTGGTGATGAATTGCCAAAACAATGCAAGAAGGACAGAGCACAAAACCCACGCACAGGCCAAAGGAAGAGTTTCTGGTGCATCTTCCTGCTCATCTCTGCCTTGAAGAAGGGAACAGCCCTGTCCCCATCGGGTCAAAATTGTCTTTGACTCTGCAGAGCTGGAATTGCCAGCACTGCAATGGCCGGATGGGACAAATTGACTGTTGCACTGGGCAGGAGTAGAGACACATCTGCAGAAGCACAATGGCCATACAGATGGAATACTAAGATAAAGAATAAAACACAGCCCACATGTTTTGGACATTGACATTGTAAATCTCAGAAAGAAAAAGCTGTGTGCTAACAGAACATGGTGACCCAGCATTCAGAACTACCTGGCTTTTCTGTCCTGGCAAAAGGGGTTTGTTTCATTTCAGCAAGGGTGAGAGTTGTCTCCCCAACTGTGCCATTGTCATATAGCAATGAACAAGAGGTTCCTGGTCAGGTGTGACAGCAAAAGGGACAGAAGCACAGCTGGAGTGCTGAACTCCTTCTTCAAGCCTGTCAGAAATGACCATTTCAGAGCTGAAGGATATTCCTGATGGAGTCAGAGCCTGACTTTCTTATAGATTCTCCTTTCTGATTATGGAGAACCTGACAACTTCTATTCAGACTTAGAATCTGAGGGAAATTGGTTATGCCAATTGGAAATAGAGTTTTTCTCTGGATGAGCCATTGCCACATGCTGCAAGCTGGATCCCTTTCTCCCCTAAGCCATGAAACCTCAGCAGTGCAGACCCCAGCCAGTTGAAGGGAAGATAGTTGAACTGTCCTGCAGAGAGAGTGCCGAGATTCTCTCTCCAGGAAAGGATTCAGGGTGTTCCCTTTATTTCAGTCTAGCACATATTTTCAGGTTCTAAATACAGAATTATACCAATTTACAGCGTTCATCTCCACAACGTCAGCACAACACTGCGTGAGGGAGTCTTTCTGAATATTCCATACATCACAGACATCATTCAAAGAACCAGTTATTATAGAGGGCTTGGCAGTTCTTCTCAAGAGGAACAGGCTCAGCACAGTGGTCCGTGCAGTTCAGAGGGGAGAAGGAGAATGGGCAAACAGGGGAATGCAAATGCTCAAACACAAACAGAAAATCGCTCAGGAACAGCTTTCCACTTCCTTCAATAAGCCTCGGGATTCAGGAATAGCAATGAGAAGAGCAAACTCAATGTTGGTTTTTTCATTCTTCTTGAGTCTACCTTCCAGAAATTCTCTTTTAGTATGTGTGGAGTTTTCTTTAATGCATCCAAGGACACTGAACAGGTTTCTACAGCTCTATTCAGTCTACCATTCTACCCAGACACTCTTTGTGCTGCTCTATTCCCAAGGCAATCCTGAGGCGAGAGAACACCCGAGCCATTCTTGGACACCAAAGGAAGATTTTGATGTGCATTTGGCTGCTCTACTCTGAGTCAGAGAAGGAAGACGAGAATGCTGCTCGGAAAGGGTGAAAATCCCCTCCTCCCCTGCTGAGCTGGCACTGCCTCTGTTGCAATGGCTGGGTGGCAGCAACTCCCTGCTTCTCCAGGCAGCACGACTGAGGCACCTGCAGATATTCAGAGTCTGCAGGGACAAACACAGTGACAAGAGAGCAAAGCACTCAGAGCTCACATCTCAGACAGAGACAAGAAGGGGCCGAGTGCCCACATGACACTGTGACTCTGTTCTCATGACTTCCTTGCTTTCCAGAGCCGGGAAAAGCCTTTTCCCTTTTTGCTTTTTAGTGAGGATATGATTTCTCTGGTGAACAGTGGCATTATCTTTAACCTAAGAATGAACAGATCCTCAGTCTTGTCATACAAAAAGAAGAAGTAGAAGATGGCTGTGAGTGCAAATCACATATTTGAATCCTGCTATAAATGGCAGATGCAGAGGTGAAAGGCATTACTAACTAAGTGAGAGACCTTAGCTTCTTTTATTTCCTTCATTGGTTTTTGGAGTGGCAGATATTTATTTCAAATAGAATCTGTAGGAAATTGATGTGACCACTTGCAAATCCGGATGATGTCTGAAGGAACCACTGCCACATTCTGCGGCCTGAATCTCTTCCTACCATGAGCCTTGAAGCCTTTGGCTGTGCAGATCCCAGCTGGTTAAAGGAAAGGGCGTTGAACTGTCCCACAGAGAGAGTGCCAGGATTGTCTGATGCCATGTCCTACTTTGTGGGGGAGAGAATCTGAACATCTTTTTTTCCTTATTTGAGTATTTGGAGCGAAGGATAAATATTAGTCTGAGTCAAAAACTGTAGGAAATTGCTTATGTCAATTGGAAACACAGGTGTTGTTTGGAGGAACCTCTGCCACGTGTTGGATTCCCCAAACACCAAAAGCAATGAGGCCTTCTGTCTGTGCATACCCCAGCTAGTTGAAGGGAAGAGCGTTGAACTGTCCTGCAGAGAGAGTGCCAGGGTGGTCTGGGGCCGTGTCCTCTGTGCTCACAGGGACACAGGGGAAATCCTGCTGCTCCTCGGGGCCCTGGCCCACGCTGCAGTGCTGCGGGGGCAGGCTGGGCAGGATGGGCTTGAGGAATTTGAAGTCGCTGTTGGCCGAGCCCGTGGTGAGGCTGAGCTCGTAGCAGTAGGCGCGGGGCAGGGTCCCTGCAGTGGCTGCCTCGGCCAGGCCGCTCGGCAAGTTGTGGCCACCGTAGAGCACACGGGCAGCCTCCAGCTCCTTGGCCCTGCACGCCTTGCGAGCCACAAAGAGCGCGCTGGAGACGAGGAAGAGCAGCGAGACGACGACCAAGGCGATGATTAAATAGGTTGTCAGGGAGCCGTCCTGCTCGTCCGTGGCCACGCTGGCGTGCGGGAGGCGCACGTCCGAGAAGTCCTTGAGCAGGAGCGCGCTCAGAGCTGCCGTGGCTGACAGCGGGGGCTTGCCGTTGTCCGTGACCAGCACGACGAGCTTGTGCTTCAGGGCGTCTCTGTCTGTGGGCGGCCTCCTCAGCCGCACCTCCCCGCTTTGGGCAGCCACGGTGAAGAGCCCGGGCTCGGTGGCCCGGAGCAGGTGGTACGAGAGCCACGAGTTCTGGCCCGAGTCGGCGTCCACGGCCACCACTTTGGCGACGAGGTAGCCCGCCTCGGCCGACACGGGCACCAGCTCGCTGGAGGCCGGGCTGCTGTCCTGGGCCGGGTAGAGCACGAGCGGGGCGTTGTCATTCTCGTCCAGCACGAGCAGGCGGACGCTGACGTTGGCTCGGAGGGGAGGAGAGCCCGCGTCAGAGGCACTCACCGTCACCTCGGTCTGCCTCAAGCGCTCGTAGTCCAGGGGCCGCAGCACGAACACGTGGCCGTTCTGGGCGTTCACAGAGATGCACGCGCAGCCCGGCCGCTCTGCCGCTGCCACGGCTGCCAGCGAATAGGTCACCTGGGCATTGAGCCCCACGTCAGCGTCCGCAGCGCTCACGGCTCCCACCAACACCGCGGGCGCGTTGTTCTCACGCACGTACATGGTGTACGAGCTCTGGTTGAAGACGGGCGCGTTGTCGTTGACGTCCGAGATGTCCACGGTGAAGGTGTGCGTGCTCGTGAGGGCGGGCGAGCCCGCGTCTGCTGCCCTCACCCTCAGCACGTACTGAGCCGTCTCCTCGCGGTCCAGCGCGCTCACCGTCACCAGCTCATAGTAATTCTTATAGGCTGGCCGCAGCGAGAAGGAGCGCTCGTCCTCCAGGGCACACGAGATCTTCCCATTGGCCCCCGAATCGCGGTCCCTGACCGTGAACAGGGCAACCACCGTGCCGGGCGCCGTGTTCTCAGCCAGAGGACTGCTGAAGGAACTGACCACCACCTCGGGGGCATTGTCATTCACATCCACCACCTCCACCAACACCTTGCAGATTGCTGAGAGGTCCCCACCATCTGTTGCTCTCACGCTGATCTCATGAGTTTCTGCTTCCTCAAAGTCTAGAGATTTAGTGAGTTTAATTTCACCTGATTTAGGATCAATCACAAATGCTGACTCACTCTGTCCCACTGCCTGGCTGATCTGATAGTAAATTTCTCCATTAACTCCTGCATCTGGATCAGTTGCAAGCACAGTCAGAACCACAGAACCTTCTGGTATATTCTCTAAAATTTTCCCTACGTACTCCTCCTGTGTGAATATGGGAGCATTGTCATTTACATCTAGAACGACAACATGAATTTTGGTGGTCCCACTCCTGGGAGGAGAGCCCCCATCTTGGGCAATAACAGTGAAACTGATCTCAGACTGCTCCTCTCTGTCTAGTGCCTTTTCCAAAACAAGTTCGAGATACTTCTTGCCTGTAACACGAGTCCCATAGAAAACACTGAAGTATTCATTCTCGGGAGAGATGCTGTATGACTGCACTGTGTTGCTGCCAATATCCGGATCCCGAGCCATTTCCAGGGGGAAACGTGAACCAGGGTCGCTCGTTTCCAAAATCCTAAATGTGACTCGTTCCTCAGGGAAAACTGGCGAATGGTCATTGATATCCTGCACGGCTACCTCGACCCGAAAGAACTGCAGCGGGTCGGCGAGCAGCAGCTCGAAGGGGAGCATGCAGGTGTCGGCCTGGCCGCACAGCTCCTCCCGGTCGAGCCTCCCCGCCACGACGAGGCGGCCGGAGGCGCGCTCGAAGCGCAAATGCTGCCGGCCGTCCTCGGCCACCAGGCGGGCGCGGCGAGCCGTGAGCTGCGCCGGCGTCAGCGCCGCGTCCTCGGCCAGCTTGCCCACCAGGGAGCCGCTTTGCGCCTCCTCGGCTACGGAGTAGCGGATGGGCTCGCCGCGAGCGGGCGGCAGCCACACCAAAGCACACACACAAAGCAGCACTTGCCTTGCGATCGCCATGGCGCCGCGGCGGCGGCCGGGGCCGTTGCCGGTGTCGGTTTCGTTGCCGGTGTCGGTGTGGGTGTCGCGGGTGTCCCAGGCGATTGTCGGCGGCGAGTGGCGAAGTGGGGACCGGGCGCCTTTCCTGGCTGCTGGCTGAGATTGCGGCCGGCGGCCCGAAAGGCAGGCGGGCTGTGCTGGCAGCGGGTGGCACGGGGCAGCGCTGGCCGCCGCAGCCGCTGCCAAATCCACCCGGGTGGACTATGCAGCACTGCTCTGGGCAGGGCCCGGCTCGGTTTCTCCGGACAGAGCTGAACTGGTCTGCTCTACCCTTTGCCACTCTCAGCTGTTCCGCTCTCGCCGTGCCGCTCTTGCCGTGCCGCTCTTGCCGTGCCGCTCTCGCCTTGCCGCTCTCCCCGTGCTGCTCTCAGCTGTTCCGCTCTCGCCGTGCCGCTCTCAGCTGTTCCGCTCTCGCCGTGCCTCTCTCCCCGTGCCGCTCTCAGCTGTTCCGCTCTCGCCGTGCCGCTCTCCCCGTGCCGCTCTCCCCGTGCCGCTCTCAGCTGTGCCGCTCTCCCCGTGTCTCTCTCCCCGTGCCGCTCTCCCCGTGCCGCTCTCGCCGTGCCGCTCTCCCCGTGCCGCTCTCCCCGTGCCGCTCTCCCCGTGCCGCTCTCAGCTGCGCTGCTCCGGGCTCGGCCGCCTCCGCTGCCGCAGCCGCTCGGCGCCGCCTTGGCCGAGGGCTCCCCCCAGCGGTGCGCGCTGGGACTGCGCCCGCCGCCGCCCGCAGCCCGCGCTGCCGCTCGGCCCGGCCCGAGAGCCCGAACCTGCCGGCACAGCCGCGCCTGCGAGCGAACGCGGCCTTTGCACAGCAGCCGCAGCACACACGGACAGAGACTCACTGCCCGGCAGGAGAAACCGAGCAGGGATAGGGCGGTGGTGGCAGCACGGACATGCTAATGAAGAATCTATGGGCTGCAATTCCAAAATCAGACTCTTCTACCCACCCGACTTGGATTCTGTCAAGAGTCACAGTGAAAAAGGACCCACTGAATTTTGAAAAGCCTTGAAGCTGCTTACCCACAAATAATGTCTCTACAATTAAGTCTGTCTCCACGAGAGGTTTTTGGATTTTCTTTTTATTTAATTACAGCATATTCTTTCAATTTCAGAGGAATAGCTCTTTACAATGTTAATCTCTATAATGCCAGCACAGAGGGATTCTTTCTTAATATTTCATACATCACAGACATCATTCAAAGAAGCAGGCATTATAGATTGCTTTACAGCCCTTCTCTACTGCAGGCAAAATAGTCCTCAATACAGTTCCAAGAGTAGAAGGTGAAAAGGCAGAAATGGGAATGCAGATGCTTTAACACAAATGGAGACAGGCGTGTCTGGCCAGCTGTCTACTGCCCACAACAAAACACTGCATTCTATAACAGGAATGACAAACAGAACTCGACGTCCTTTTTTCAAATTATTGGTTTTATCTTCAGAGTATTATCTTTGAGGTGGAGTTGTTATGCACCCAAGATAATAATTCCTCATGATTCTGTACAGTTAGGCTCTGTCCAAACAGAGCTTGAGCTGACACTGCTGTGTTTCCAAGGCAATTCCAAGGAGACAGAACACCAAACCCACACCTAGAGGCCAACGGAAGATTTTGTTCAGTGTTTGCTACTTTGCTCTGCCCTGAAATATGAAAACTCTGGGCTTCTTGCCTGCAGAGCTGGAAATGACTGCATGGCAATGGCTGGATGGGAATAACCCCTGTTTCACTGGACAGCACTTGTGAAGCATCTGCAGATGGATCTTCTGGTGATGAATTGCCAAAACAATGCAAGAAGGACAGAGCACAAAACCCACGCACAGGCCAAAGGAAGAGTTTCTGGTGCATCTTCCTGCTCATCTCTGCCTTGAAGAAGGGAACAGCCCTGTCCCCATCGGGTCAAAATTGTCTTTGACTCTGCAGAGCTGGAATTGCCAGCACTGCAATGGCCGGATGGGACAAATTGACTGTTGCACTGGGCAGGAGTAGAGACACATCTGCAGAAGCACAATGGCCATACAGATGGAATACTAAGATAAAGAATAAAACACAGCCCACATGTTTTGGACATTGACATTGTAAATCTCAGAAAGAAAAAGCTGTGTGCTAACAGAACATGGTGACCCAGCATTCAGAACTACCTGGCTTTTCTGTCCTGGCAAAAGGGGTTTGTTTCATTTCAGCAAGGGTGAGAGTTGTCTCCCCAACTGTGCCATTGTCATATAGCAATGAACAAGAGGTTCCTGGTCAGGTGTGACAGCAAAAGGGACAGAAGCACAGCTGGAGTGCTGAACTCCTTCTTCAAGCCTGTCAGAAATGACCATTTCAGAGCTGAAGGATATTCCTGATGGAGTCAGAGCCTGACTTTCTTATAGATTCTCCTTTCTGATTATGGAGAACCTGACAACTTCTATTCAGACTTAGAATCTGAGGGAAATTGGTTATGCCAATTGGAAATAGAGTTTTTCTCTGGATGAGCCATTGCCACATGCTGCAAGCTGGATCCCTTTCTCCCCTAAGCCATGAAACCTCAGCAGTGCAGACCCCAGCCAGTTGAAGGGAAGAGAGTTGAACTGTCCTGCAGAGAGAGTGCCGAGATTCTCTCTCCAGGAAAAGATTCAGGGTGTTCCCTTTATTTCAGTCTAGCACATCTTTTCAGGTTCTAAATACAGAATTATACCAATTTACAGCGTTCATCTCCACAACGTCAGCACAACACTGCGTGAGGGAGTCTTTCTGAATAATCCATACATCACAGACATCATTCAAAGAACCAGTTATTATAGAGGGCTTGGCAGTTCTTCTCAAGAGGAACAGGCTCAGCACAGTGGTCCGTGCAGTTCAGAGGGGAGAAGGAGAATGGGCAAACAGGGGAATGCAAATGCTCAAACACAAACAGAAAATCGTGCAGGAACAGATTTCCACTTCCTTCAATAAGCCTCGGGATTCAGGAATAGCAATGAGAAGAGCAAACTCAATGGCGGTTTTTTCATTCTTCTTGAGTCTACCTTCCAGAAATTCTCTTTTAGTATGTGTGGAGTTTTCATTAATGCATTCAAGGACACTGAACAGGTTTCTACAGCTTCTACAGCTCTATTCAGTCACAGTCTACCCTGACACTCTTTGTGCTGCTCTATTCCCAAGGCAATCCTGAGGCGAGAGAACACCCGAGCCATTCTTGGACACCAAAGGAAGATTTTGTTGTGCATTTGGCTGCTCTACTCTGAGTGAGAGAAGGAAGACAAGAATGCTGCTCGGAAAGGGTGAAAATCCCCTCCTCCCCTGCTGAGCTGGCACTGCCTCTGTTGCAATGGCTGGGTGGCAGCAACTCCCTGCTTCTCCAGGCAGCACGACTGAGGCACCTGCAGATATTCAGAGTCTGCAGGGACAAACACAGTGACAAGGGAGCAAAGCACTCAGAGCTCACATCTCAGACAGAGACAAGAAGGGGCCGAGTGCCCACATGACACTGTGACTCTGTTCTCATGACTTCCTTGCTTTCCAGAGCCGGGAAAAGCCTTTTTCCTTTTTGCTTTTTAGTGAGGATATGATTTCTCTGGTGAACAGTGGCATTATCTTTAACCTAAGAATGAACAGATCCTCAGTCTTGTCATACAAAAAGAAGAAGTAGAAGATGGCTGTGAGTGCAAATCACATATTTGAATCCTGCTATAAATGGCAGATGCAGAGGTGAAAGGCATTACTAACTAAGTGAGAGACCTTAGCTTCTTTTATTTCCTTCATTGGTTTTTGGAGTGGCAGATATTTATTTCAAATAGAATCTGTAGGAAATTGATGTGACCACTTGCAAATCCGGATGATGTCTGAAGGAACCACTGCCACATTCTGCGGCCTGGATCTCTTCCTACCATGAGCCTTGAAGCCTTTGGCTGTGCAGATCCCAGCTGGTTAAAGGAAAGGGCGTTGAACTGTCCCACAGAGAGAGTGCCAGGATTGTCTGATGCCATGTCCTACTTTGTGGGGGAGAGAATCTGAACATCTTTTTTTCCTTATTTGAGTATTTGGAGCGAAGGATAAATATTAGTCTGAGTCAAAAACTGTAGGAAATTGCTTATGTCAATTGGAAACACAGGTGTTGTTTGGAGGAACCTCTGCCACGTGTTGGATTCCCCAAACACCAAAAGCAATGAGGCCTTCTGTCTGTGCATACCCCAGCTAGTTGAAGGAAAGAGCATTGAACTGTGCTGCAGAGAGAGTGCCAGGGTGGTCTGGGGCCGTGTCCTCTGTGCTCACAGGGACACAGGGGAAATCCTGCTGCTCCTCGGGGCCCTGGCCCACGCTGCAGTGCTGCGGGGGCAGGCTGGGCAGGATGGGCTTGAGGAATTTGAAGTCGCTGTTGGCCGAGCCCGTGGTGAGGCTGAGCTCGTAGCAGTAGGCGCGGGGCAGGGTCCCTGCAGTGGCTGCCTCGGCCAGGCCGCTCGGCAAGTTGTGGCCACCGTAGAGCACACGGGCAGCCTCCAGCTCCTTGGCCCTGCACGCCTTGCGAGCCACAAAGAGCGCGCTGGAGACGAGGAAGAGCAGCGAGACGACGACCAAGGCGATGATTAAATAGGTTGTCAGGGAGCCGTCCTGCTCGTCCGTGGCCACGCTGGCGTGCGGGAGGCGCACGTCCGAGAAGTCCTTGAGCAGGAGCGCGCTCAGAGCTGCCGTGGCTGACAGCGGGGGCTTGCCGTTGTCCGTGACCAGCACGACGAGCTTGTGCTTCAGGGCGTCTCTGTCTGTGGGCGGCCTCCTCAGCCGCACCTCCCCGCTTTGGGCAGCCACGGTGAAGAGCCCGGGCTCGGTGGCCCGGAGCAGGTGGTACGAGAGCCACGAGTTCTGGCCCGAGTCGGCGTCCACGGCCACCACTTTGGCGACGAGGTAGCCCGCCTCGGCCGACACGGGCACCAGCTCGCTGGAGGCCGGGCTGCTGTCCTGGGCCGGGTAGAGCACGAGCGGGGCGTTGTCATTCTCGTCCAGCACGAGCAGGCGGACGCTGACGTTGGCTCGGAGGGGAGGAGAGCCCGCGTCAGAGGCACTCACCGTCACCTCGGTCTGCCTCAAGCGCTCGTAGTCCAGGGGCCGCAGCACGAACACGTGGCCGTTCTGGGCGTTCACAGAGATGCACGCGCAGCCCGGCCGCTCTGCCGCTGCCACGGCTGCCAGCGAATAGGTCACCTGGGCATTGAGCCCCACGTCAGCGTCCGCAGCGCTCACGGCTCCCACCAACACCGCGGGCGCGTTGTTCTCACGCACGTACATGGTGTACGAGCTCTGGTTGAAGACGGGCGCGTTGTCGTTGACGTCCGAGATGTCCACGGTGAAGGTGTGCGTGCTCGTGAGGGCGGGCGAGCCCGCGTCTGCTGCCCTCACCCTCAGCACGTACTGAGCCGTCTCCTCGCGGTCCAGCGCGCTCACCGTCACCAGCTCATAGTAATTCTTATAGGCTGGCCGCAGCGAGAAGGAGCGCTCGTCCTCCAGGGCACACGAGATCTTCCCATTGGCCCCCGAATCGCGGTCCCTGACCGTGAACAGGGCAACCACCGTGCCGGGCGCCGTGTTCTCAGCCAGAGGACTGCTGAAGGAACTGACCACCACCTCGGGGGCATTGTCATTCACATCCACCACCTCCACCAACACCTTGCAGATTGCTGAGAGGTCCCCACCATCTGTTGCTCTCACGCTGATCTCATGAGTTTCTGCTTCCTCAAAGTCTAGAGATTTAGTGAGTTTAATTTCACCTGATTTAGGATCAATCACAAATGCTGACTCTCTGTCCCACTGCCTGGCTGATCTGATAGTAAATTTCTCCATTAACTCCTGCATCTGGATCAGTTGCAAGCACAGTCAGAACCACAGAACCTTCTGGTATATTCTCTAAAATTTTCCCTACGTACTCCTCCTGTGTGAATATGGGAGCATTGTCATTTACATCTAGAACGACAACATGAATTTTGGTGGTCCCACTCCTGGGAGGAGAGCCCCCATCTTGGGCAATAACAGTGAAACTGATCTCAGACTGCTCCTCTCTGTCTAGTGCCTTTTCCAAAACAAGTTCGAGATACTTCTTGCCTGTAACACGAGTCCCATAGAAAACACTGAAGTATTCATTCTCGGGAGAGATGCTGTATGACTGCACTGTGTTGCTGCCAATATCCGGATCCCGAGCCATTTCCAGGGGAAACGTGAACCAGGGTCGCTCGTTTCCAAAATCCTAAATGTGACTCGTTCCTCAGGGAAAACTGGCGAATGGTCATTGATATCCTGCACGGCTACCTCGACCCGAAAGAACTGCAGCGGGTCGGCGAGCAGCAGCTCGAAGGGGAGCATGCAGGTGTCGGCCTGGCCGCACAGCTCCTCCCGGTCGAGCCTCCCCGCCACGACGAGGCGGCCGGAGGCGCGCTCGAAGCGCAAATGCTGCCGGCCGTCCTCGGCCACCAGGCGGGCGCGGCGAGCCGTGAGCTGCGCCGGCGTCAGCGCCGCGTCCTCGGCCAGCTTGCCCACCAGGGAGCCGCTTTGCGCCTCCTCGGCTACGGAGTAGCGGATGGGCTCGCCGCGAGCGGGCGGCAGCCACACCAAAGCACACACACAAAGCAGCACTTGCCTTGCGATCGCCATGGCGCCGCGGCGGCGGCCGGGGCCGTTGCCGGTGTCGGTTTCGTTGCCGGTGTCGGTGTGGGTGTCGCGGGTGTCCCAGGCGATTGTCGGCGGCGAGTGGCGAAGTGGGGACCGGGCGCCTTTCCTGGCTGCTGGCTGAGATTGCGGCCGGCGGCCCGAAAGGCAGGCGGGCTGTGCTGGCAGCGGGTGGCACGGGGCAGCGCTGGCCGCCGCAGCCGCTGCCAAATCCACCCGGGTGGACTATGCAGCACTGCTCTGGGCAGGGCCCGGCTCGGTTTCTCCGGACAGAGCTGAACTGGTCTGCTCTACCCTTTGCCACTCTCAGCTGTTCCGCTCTCGCCGTGCCGCTCTTGCCGTGCCGCTCTTGCCGTGCCGCTCTCGCCTTGCCGCTCTCCCCGTGCTGCTCTCAGCTGTTCCGCTCTCCCCGTGCCGCTCTCAGCTGTTCCGCTCTCGCCGTGCCTCTCTCCCCGTGCCGCTCTCAGCTGTTCCGCTCTCGCCGTGCCGCTCTCCCCGTGCCGCTCTCCCCGTGCCGCTCTCAGCTGTGCCGCTCTCCCCGTGCCGCTCTCCCCGTGCCGCTCTCCCCGTGCCGCTCTCCCCGTGCCGCTCTCCCCGTGCCGCTCTCCCCGTGCCGCTCTCCCCGTGCCGCTCTCAGCTGCGCTGCTCCGGGCTCGGCCGCCTCCGCTGCCGCAGCCGCTCGGCGCCGCCTTGGCCGAGGGCTCCCCCCAGCGGTGCGCGCTGGGACTGCGCCCGCCGCCGCCCGCAGCCCGCGCTGCCGCTCGGCCCGGCCCGAGAGCCCGAACCTGCCGGCACAGCCGCGCCTGCGAGCGAACGCGGCCTTTGCACAGCAGCCGCAGCACACACGGACAGAGACTCACTGCCCGGCAGGAGAAACCGAGCAGGGATAGGGCGGTGGTGGCAGCACGGACATGCTAATGAAGAATCTATGGGCTGCAATTCCAAAATCAGACTCTTCTACCCACCCGACTTGGATTCTGTCAAGAGTCACAGTGAAAAAGGACCCACTGAATTTTGAAAAGCCTTGAAGCTGCTTACCCACAAATAATGTCTCTACAATTAAGTCTGTCTCCACGAGAGGTTTTTGGATTTTCTTTTTATTTAATTACAGCATATTCTTTCAATTTCAGAGGAATAGCTCTTTACAATGTTAATCTCTATAATGCCAGCACAGAGGGATTCTTTCTTAATATTTCATACATCACAGACATCATTCAAAGAAGCAGGCATTATAGATTGCTTTACAGCCCTTCTCTACTGCAGGCAAAATAGTCCTCAATACAGTTCCAAGAGTAGAAGGTGAAAAGGCAGAAATGGGAATGCAGATGCTTTAACACAAATGGAGACAGGCGTGTCTGGCCAGCTGTCTACTGCCCACAACAAAACACTGCATTCTATAACAGGAATGACAAACAGAACTCGACGTCCTTTTTTCAAATTATTGGTTTTATCTTCAGAGTATTATCTTTGAGGTGGAGTTGTTATGCACCCAAGATAATAATTCCTCATGATTCTGTACAGTTAGGCTCTGTCCAAACAGAGCTTGAGCTGACACTGCTGTGTTTCCAAGGCAATTCCAAGGAGACAGAACACCAAACCCACACCTAGAGGCCAACGGAAGATTTTGTTCAGTGTTTGCTACTTTGCTCTGCCCTGAAATATGAAAACTCTGGGCTTCTTGCCTGCAGAGCTGGAAATGACTGCATGGCAATGGCTGGATGGGAATAACCCCTGTTTCACTGGACAGCACTTGTGAAGCATCTGCAGATGGATCTTCTGGTGATGAATTGCCAAAACAATGCAAGAAGGACAGAGCACAAAACCCACGCACAGGCCAAAGGAAGAGTTTCTGGTGCATCTTCCTGCTCATCTCTGCCTTGAAGAAGGGAACAGCCCTGTCCCCATCGGGTCAAAATTGTCTTTGACTCTGCAGAGCTGGAATTGCCAGCACTGCAATGGCCGGATGGGACAAATTGACTGTTGCACTGGGCAGGAGTAGAGACACATCTGCAGAAGCACAATGGCCATACAGATGGAATACTAAGATAAAGAATAAAACACAGCCCACATGTTTTGGACATTGACATTGTAAATCTCAGAAAGAAAAAGCTGTGTGCTAACAGAACATGGTGACCCAGCATTCAGAACTACCTGGCTTTTCTGTCCTGGCAAAAGGGGTTTGTTTCATTTCAGCAAGGGTGAGAGTTGTCTCCCCAACTGTGCCATTCACATATAGCAATGAACAAGAGGTTCCTGGTCAGGTGTGACAGCAAAAGGGACAGAAGCACAGCTGGAGTGCTGAACTCCTTCTTCAAGCCTGTCAGAAATGACCATTTCAGAGCTGAAGGATATTCCTGATGGAGTCAGAGCCTGACTTTCTTATAGATTCTCCTTTCTGATTATGGAGAACCTGACAACTTCTATTCAGACTTAGAATCTGAGGGAAATTGGTTATGCCAATTGGAAATAGAGTTTTTCTCTGGATGAGCCATTGCCACATGCTGCAAGCTGGATCCCTTTCTCCCCTAAGCCATGAAACCTCAGCAGTGCAGACCCCAGCCAGTTGAAGGGAAGAGAGTTGAACTGTCCTGCAGAGAGAGTGCCGAGATTCTCTCTCCAGGAAAAGATTCAGGGTGTTCCCTTTATTTCAGTCTAGCACATCTTTTCAGGTTCTAAATACAGAATTATACCAATTTACAGCGTTCATCTCCACAACGTCAGCACAACACTGCGTGAGGGAGTCTTTCTGAATAATCCATACATCACAGACATCATTCAAAGAACCAGTTATTATAGAGGGCTTGGCAGTTCTTCTCAAGAGGAACAGGCTCAGCACAGTGGTCCGTGCAGTTCAGAGGGGAGAAGGAGAATGGGCAAACAGGGGAATGCAAATGCTCAAACACAAACAGAAAATCGTGCAGGAACAGATTTCCACTTCCTTCAATAAGCCTCGGGATTCAGGAATAGCAATGAGAAGAGCAAACTCAATGGCGGTTTTTTCATTCTTCTTGAGTCTACCTTCCAGAAATTCTCTTTTAGTATGTGTGGAGTTTTCATTAATGCATTCAAGGACACTGAACAGGTTTCTACAGCTTCTACAGCTCTATTCAGTCACAGTCTACCCTGACACTCTTTGTGCTGCTCTATTCCCAAGGCAATCCTGAGGCGAGAGAACACCCGAGCCATTCTTGGACACCAAAGGAAGATTTTGTTGTGCATTTGGCTGCTCTACTCTGAGTGAGAGAAGGAAGACAAGAATGCTGCTCGGAAAGGGTGAAAATCCCCTCCTCCCCTGCTGAGCTGGCACTGCCTCTGTTGCAATGGCTGGGTGGCAGCAACTCCCTGCTTCTCCAGGCAGCACGACTGAGGCACCTGCAGATATTCAGAGTCTGCAGGGACAAACACAGTGACAAGGGAGCAAAGCACTCAGAGCTCACATCTCAGACAGAGACAAGAAGGGGCCGAGTGCCCACATGACACTGTGACTCTGTTCTCATGACTTCCTTGCTTTCCAGAGCCGGGAAAAGCCTTTTTCCTTTTTGCTTTTTAGTGAGGATATGATTTCTCTGGTGAACAGTGGCATTATCTTTAACCTAAGAATGAACAGATCCTCAGTCTTGTCATACAAAAAGAAGAAGTAGAAGATGGCTGTGAGTGCAAATCACATATTTGAATCCTGCTATAAATGGCAGATGCAGAGGTGAAAGGCATTACTAACTAAGTGAGAGACCTTAGCTTCTTTTATTTCCTTCATTGGTTTTTGGAGTGGCAGATATTTATTTCAAATAGAATCTGTAGGAAATTGATGTGACCACTTGCAAATCCGGATGATGTCTGAAGGAACCACTGCCACATTCTGCGGCCTGGATCTCTTCCTACCATGAGCCTTGAAGCCTTTGGCTGTGCAGATCCCAGCTGGTTAAAGGAAAGGGCGTTGAACTGTCCCACAGAGAGAGTGCCAGGATTGTCTGATGCCATGTCCTACTTTGTGGGGGAGAGAATCTGAACATCTTTTTTTCCTTATTTGAGTATTTGGAGCGAAGGATAAATATTAGTCTGAGTCAAAAACTGTAGGAAATTGCTTATGTCAATTGGAAACACAGGTGTTGTTTGGAGGAACCTCTGCCACGTGTTGGATTCCCCAAACACCAAAAGCAATGAGGCCTTCTGTCTGTGCATACCCCAGCTAGTTGAAGGAAAGAGCATTGAACTGTGCTGCAGAGAGAGTGCCAGGGTGGTCTGGGGCCGTGTCCTCTGTGCTCACAGGGACACAGGGGAAATCCTGCTGCTCCTCGGGGCCCTGGCCCACGCTGCAGTGCTGCGGGGGCAGGCTGGGCAGGATGGGCTTGAGGAATTTGAAGTCGCTGTTGGCCGAGCCCGTGGTGAGGCTGAGCTCGTAGCAGTAGGCGCGGGGCAGGGTCCCTGCAGCGGCTGCCTCGGCCAGGCCGCTCGGCAAGTTGTGGCCACCGTAGAGCACACGGGCAGCCTCCAGCTCCTTGGCCCTGCACGCCTTGCGAGCCACAAAGAGCGCGCTGGAGACGAGGAAGAGCAGCGAGACGACGACCAAGGCGATGATTAAATAGGTTGTCAGGGAGCCGTCCTGCTCGTCCGTGGCCACGCTGGCGTGCGGGAGGCGCACGTCTGAGAAGTCCTTGAGCAGGAGCGCGCTCAGAGCTGCCGTGGCTGACAGCGGGGGCTTGCCGTTGTCCGTGACCAGCACGACGAGCTTGTGCTTCAGGGCGTCTCTGTCTGTGGGCGGCCTCCTCAGCCGCACCTCCCCGCTTTGGGCAGCCACGGTGAAGAGCCCGGGCTCGGTGGCCCGGAGCAGGTGGTACGAGAGCCACGAGTTCTGGCCCGAGTCGGCGTCCACGGCCACCACTTTGGCGACGAGGTAGCCCGCCTCGGCCGACACGGGCACCAGCTCGCTGGAGGCCGGGCTGCTGTCCTGGGCCGGGTAGAGCACGAGCGGGGCGTTGTCATTCTCGTCCAGCACGAGCAGGCGGACGCTGACGTTGGCTCGGAGGGGAGGAGAGCCCGCGTCAGAGGCACTCACCGTCACCTCGGTCTGCCTCAAGCGCTCGTAGTCCAGGGGCCGCAGCACAAACACGTGGCCGTTCTGGGCGTTCACAGAGATGCACGCGCAGCCCGGCCGCTCTGCCGCTGCCACGGCTGCCAGCGAATAGGTCACCTGGGCATTGAGCCCCACGTCAGCGTCCGCAGCGCTCACGGCTCCCACCAACACCGCGGGCGCGTTGTTCTCACGCACGTACATGGTGTACGAGCTCTGGTTGAAGACGGGCGCGTTGTCGTTGACGTCCGAGATGTCCACGGTGAAGGTGTGCGTGCTCGTGAGGGCGGGCGAGCCCGCGTCTGCTGCCCTCACCCTCAGCACGTACTGAGCCGTCTCCTCGCGGTCCAGCGCGCTCACCGTCACCAGCTCATAGTAATTCTTATAGGCTGGCCGCAGCGAGAAGGAGCGCTCGTCCTCCAGGGCACACGAGATCTTCCCGTTGGCCCCCGAATCGCGGTCCCTGACCGTGAACAGGGCAACCACCGTGCCGGGCGCCGTGTTCTCAGCCAGAGGACTGCTGAAGGAACTGACCACCACCTCGGGGGCATTGTCATTCACATCCACCACCTCCACCAACACCTTGCAGATTGCTGAGAGACCACCACCATCCGTGGCTCTCACAAGGAGTTCATGAGTCTGTGCTTCCTCAAAGTCCAGAGGTTTTGTCAGTTTAATTTCTCCGGTTATGGAATCAATCACAAATGCAGATTCACTCTTTCCCACTGCCTGGCTGAGTTGGTAGGCAATGTCCCCATTAACTCCTGCATCTGGATCAGTTGCCAGCACAGTCAAAACCACAGAGCCATCTGGTATTTTTTCTAGAATCTGCACTGCGTACTCCTCCCGCACGAACATGGGAGCATTGTCATTTGCATCCAGAATGACAATTATCACTTGGGTCGTGCCACTCCTGGGGGGAGAGCCCCCATCTTGGGCAATAACAGTGAAACTCATCTCAGACTGCTCCTCTCTGTCTAGTGCCTTTTCCAAGACCAGTTCCAGATAATTCTTGCCTGTCACCCGAGTCCCATAGAATACACTAAAGTACTCATTTTCAGGGGAGATGCTGTATGACTGCACTGTGTTACTGCCAATATCAAGGTCCCGAGCCATCTCCAAGGGGAAACGAGAGCCTGGCTCACTCGTCTCCGGAATCTTAAAAGTGACTATATCTTCCCGGAAAACGGGCGAATGGTCATTGATATCCTGCACGGCTACCTCGACCCGAAAGAACTGCAGCGGGTCGGCGAGCAGCAGCTCGAAGGGGAGCATGCAGGTGTCGGCCTGGCCGCACAGCTCCTCCCGGTCGAGTCTCCCCGCCACGACGAGGCGGCCGGAGGCGCGCTCGAAGCGCAAATGCTGCCGGCCGTCCTCGGCCACCAGGCGGGCGCGGCGAGCCGTGAGCTGCGCCGGCGTCAGCGCCGCGTCCTCGGCCAGCTTGCCCACCAGGGAGCCGCTTTGCGCCTCCTCGGCTACGGAGTAGCGGATGGGCTCGCCGCGAGCGGGCGGCAGCCACACCAAAGCACACACACAAAGCAGCACTTGCCTTGCGATCGCCATGGCGCCGCCGCGGCAGCCGGGGCCGTTGCCGGTGTCGGTGTCGGTGCCGATGCCGGTGTGGGTGTCGCGGGTGTCCCGGGTGATTGTCGGCGGTGAGTGGCGAAGTGGGGACCGGGCGCCTTCCCTGGCTGCTGGCTGAGATTGCGGCCGGCGGCCCGAAAGGCAGGCGGGCTGTGCTGGCAGCGGGTGGCACGGGGCAGCGCTCGCAGCCGCAGCCGCTGCCACCTCCGACCGGCTGAGCTGCGCTGCTCCGGGCTCCGCTGGGTGGTGTAAGCTGTTCAGGTCTGAGCTGTGCCGCTCTGACCTTTGCCGTTCTCAGCTATTCCGCTCCGAGCCGTGCCGCTATGGGCCGTGCCGCTCTCAGCTGTTCCTCTCTCCCCGTGCCGCTCTCCCCGTCCAGCTCTCAGCTGTTCCCCTCTCCCCGTGCCTCTCTCCCCGTCCGATCTCCCCGTGCCGCTCTCCCCGTGCCGCTCTCAGCTGTTCCCCGTGCCGCTCTCGCCGTGCCGCTCTCAGCTGTGCCGCTCTCGCCGTGCCGCTCTCCCCGTGCCGCTCTCAGCTGTTCCGCTCTCCCTGTGCCGCTCTCCCCGTGCCGCTCTCCCCGTGCCGCTCTCGCCGTGCCGCTCTCCCCGTGCCGCTCTCCCCGTGCCGCTCTCCCCGTGCCGCTCTCAGCTGCGCTGCTCCGGGCTCGGCCGCCTCCGCTGCCGCAGCCGCTCGGCGCCGCCTTGGCCGAGGGCTCCCCCCAGCGGTGCGCGCTGGGACTGCGCCCGCCGCCGCCCGCAGCCCGCGCTGCCGCTCGGCCCGGCCCGAGAGCCCGAACCTGCCGGCACAGCCGCGCCTGCGAGCGAACGCGGCCTTTGCACAGCAGCCGCAGCACACACGGACAGAGACTCACTGCCCGGCAGGAGAAACCGAGCAGGGATAGGGCGGTGGTGGTAGCACGGACATGCTAATGAAGAATCTATGGGCTGCAATTCCAAAATCAGACTCTTCTACCCACCCGACTTGGATTCTGTCAAGAGTCACAGTGAAAAAGGACCCACTGAATTTTGAAAAGCCTTGAAGATGCTTACCCACAAAAAATGTCTCTACAATTAATTTTGTCTCCACAAGAGGTTTTTGGATTTACTTTTTATTTAATTACAGCATATTCTTTCAATTTCAGAGGAATAGATTTTTACAATGTTAATCTCTATAATGTCAGCCAAGAGGGATTCTTACTTGATATTCCATACATCACAGACATCATTCAAAGAAGCAGGCATTATAGATTGCTTTACAGCCCTTCTCTACCGCAGGCAAAATAGTCCTCAATACAGTTCCAAGAGTAGAAGGTGAAAAGGCAGAAATGGGAATGCAGATGCTTTAACACAAATGGAGACAGGCGTGTCTGGCCAGCTGTCTACTGCCCACAACAAAACACTGCATTCTATAACAGGAATGACAAACAGAACTCGACGTCCTTTTTTCAAATTATTGGTTTTATCTTCAGAATATTATCTTTGATGGACATGTGGAGTAGTCATGCACCCAAAGACAATTAATAAATCGTCATGATTCTGTACAGTTATGCCCTATTCAAAAGCAGATTCATCTGACACTGCTGTGTTTCCAAGGCAATCTCAAGGAGACAGAACACCAAACCCACACCTAGAGGCCAACGGAAGATTTTGTTCAGTGTTTGCTACTTTGCTCTGCCCAGAAATATGAAAATTCTGGGCTTCTTGCCTGCAGAGCTGGAAATGACTGCATGGCAATGGCTGGATGGGAATAACCCCTGTTTCACTGGGCAGCACTTGTGAAGCATCTGCAGATGGATCTTCTGGTGATGAATTGCCAAAACAATGCAAGAAGGACAGAGCACAAAACCCACGCACAGGCCAAAGGAAGAGTTTCTGGTGCTTTGTCCCACTCCTCTCTGCTTTGAAGAAGGGGACAGCCCTGGACCCATCTGGTCAAAATTGCCTTTGACTCTGCAGAGCTGAAATCTTAGCTTCTTTTTTTTCCTTCAAAGCTCTTCGGACATGAAGGAATTTATTCCGAATAAAATGTTCAGGAAATTTACTTGACGAACTGCAAATCCAGATGCTCTCTGGGGGGACCACTGCCACATTCTGCCACCTGGATCTCTTCTTCCCTGAGCCATGAAGGCTTTGGCTGGGCAGATCCCTGCAAGTTAAAGGAAAGTGTGTTGAACTGTCCCAAAGAGAGTGTCCCAAGATTGCCTGGTGCCATGTCCTGTTGTCAAAGGGAGAGAATCTGAGCATCATTTTTTCCTTATTTGTGTTATTGGAGAGGAGGACAAATATTAGTCTGACTCAAAAAATTGCAGAAAATTGGTTATGTCAATTGGAAACACAGGTGTTGTTTGGAGGAACCTCTGCCACGTGCTGCAGCCTGGATTCCCCAAACACCAAAAGCAATGAGGCCTTCTGTCTGTGCATACCCAGCTAGTTGAAGGGAAGAGCGTTGAACTGTCCTGCAGAGAGAGTGCCAGGGTGGTCTGGGGCCGTGTCCTCTGTGCTCACAGGGACACAGGGGAAATCCTGCTGCTCCTCGGGGCCCTGGCCCATGCTGCAGTGCTGCGGGGGCAGGCTGGGCAGGATGGGCTTGAGGAATTTGAAGTCGCTGTTGGCCGAGCCCGTGGTGAGGCTGAGCTCGTAGCAGTAGGCGCGGGGCAGGGTCCCTGCAGCGGCTGCCTCGGCCAGGCCGCTCGGCAAGTTGTGGCCACCGTAGAGCACACGGGCAGCCTCCAGCTCCTTGGCCCTGCACGCCTTGCGAGCCACAAAGAGCGCGCTGGAGACGAGGAAGAGCAGCGAGACGACGACCAAGGCGATGATTAAATAGGTTGTCAGGGAGCCGTCCTGCTCGTCCGTGGCCACGCTGGCGTGCGGGAGGCGCACGTCCGAGAAGTCCTTGAGCAGGAGCGCGCTCAGAGCTGCCGTGGCTGACAGCGGGGGCTTGCCGTTGTCCGTGACCAGCACGACGAGCTTGTGCTTCAGGGCGTCTCTGTCTGTGGGCGGCCTCCTCAGCCGCACCTCCCCGCTTTGGGCAGCCACGGTGAAGAGCCCGGGCTCGGTGGCCCGGAGCAGGTGGTACGAGAGCCACGAGTTCTGGCCCGAGTCAGCGTCCACGGCCACCACTTTGGCGACGAGGTAGCCCGCCTCGGCCGACACGGGCACCAGCTCGCTGGAGGCCGGGCTGCTGTCCTGGGCCGGGTAGAGCACGAGCGGGGCGTTGTCATTCTCGTCCAGCACGAGCAGGCGGACGCTGACGTTGGCTCGGAGGGGAGGAGAGCCCGCGTCAGAGGCACTCACCGTCACCTCGGTCTGCCTCAAGCGCTCGTAGTCCAGGGGCCGCAGCACGAACACGTGGCCGTTCTGGGCGTTCACAGAGATGCACGCGCAGCCCGGCCGCTCTGCCGCTGCCACGGCTGCCAGCGAATAGGTCACCTGGGCATTGAGCCCCACGTCAGCGTCCGCAGCGCTCACGGCTCCCACCAACACCGCGGGCGCGTTGTTCTCACGCACGTACATGGTGTACGAGCTCTGGTTGAAGACGGGCGCGTTGTCGTTGACGTCCGAGATGTCCACGGTGAAGGTGTGCGTGCTCGTGAGGGCGGGCGAGCCCGCGTCTGCTGCCCTCACCCTCAGCACGTACTGAGCCGTCTCCTCGCGGTCCAGCGCGCTCACTGTCACCAGCTCATAATAATTCTTATAGGCTGGCCGCAGCGAGAAGGAGCGCTCGTCCTCCAGGGCACACGAGATCTTCCCATTGGCCCCCGAATCGCGGTCCCTGACCGTGAACAGGGCAACCACCGTGCCGGGCGCCGTGTTCTCAGCCAGGGGACTGCTGAAGGAACTGACCACCACCTCGGGGGCATTGTCATTCACATCCACCACCTCCACCAACACCTTACAGATTGCTGAGAGACCACCACCATCTGTTGCTCTCACACTGATCTCATGAGTTTCTGCTTCCTCAAAGTCCAGAGGTTTTTTGAGTTTAATTTCACCGGATTTGGAATCAATCACAAATGCAGATTCACTCTCTCCCGCTGCCTGGCTGAGTTGGTAAGTAATGTCCCCATTATCTCCTGCATCTGGATCAGTTGCCAGCACAGTCAGAACCACAGAACCTTCTGGTACGTTCTCGAGAACCTGTCCAACGTAACGCTCCTGCGAGAACATGGGAGCATTGTCATTTACATCTAGAACGGTAATAGAAATCTCCAATGTACCACTCCTGGGAGGAGAGCCACCGTCCACAGCAATAACAGTGAAACTCATCTCAGACTCCTCCTCCCTGTCCAGTGCCTTTTCCAAGATCAGCTCAAGATATTTGTCGCCATTCCTCCTATGTCCATAGGAGACACTAAAGTACTCGTTTTCAGGGGAGATGCTGTATGACTGCACTGTGTTACTTCCAATATCAAGGTCCCGAGCACCCTCCAGTGGGAAACGTGAACCCTGATCGCTCGTTTCCAAAATCTTAAATCTAACTCGTTCTTCAGGGAAAACTGGCGAATGGTCATTGATATCCTGCACGGCTACCTCGACCCGAAAGAACTGCAGCGGGTCGGCGAGCAGCAGCTCGAAGGGGAGCATGCAGGTGTCGGCCTGGCCGCACAGCTCCTCCCGGTCGAGTCTCCCCGCCACGACGAGGCGGCCGGAGGCGCGCTCGAAGCGCAAATGCTGCCGGCCGTCCTCGGCCACCAGGCGGGCGCGGCGAGCCGTGAGCTGCGCCGGCGTCAGCGCCGCGTCCTCGGCCAGCTTGCCCACCAGGGAGCCGCTTTGCGCCTCCTCGGCTACGGAGTAGCGGATGGGCTCGCCGCGAGCGGGCGGCAGCCACACCAAAGCACACACACAAAGCAGCACTTGCCTTGCGATCGCCATGGCGCCGCGGCGGCGGCCGGGGCCGTTGCCGGTGTCGGTGTGGGTGTCGCGGGTGTCCCGGGCGATTGTCGGCGGCAAGCGGCGAAGTGGGGGCCGGGCGCCTTCCCTGGCTGCTGGCTGAGATTGCGGCCGGCGGCCCGAAAGGCAGGCGGCCTTTGCCGGCAGCGGGTGGCACGGGGCAGCGCTGGCCGCCGCAGCCGCTGCCAAATCCACCCGGGTGGACTATGCAGCACTGCTCTGGGCAGGGCCCGGCTCGGTTTCTCCGGACAGAGCTGAACTGGTCTGCTCTACCCTTTGCCACTCTCAGCTGTTCCGCTCTCGCCGTGCCGCTCTTGCCGTGCCGCTCTCGCCGTGCCGCTCTCGCCTTGCAGCTCTCCCCGTGCCGCTCTCAGCTGTTCCGCTCTCAGCTGTTCCGCTCTCCCCGTGCCGCTCTCAGCTGTTCCGCTCTCCCCGTGCCGCTCTCCCCGTGCCGCTCTCAGCTGTGCCGCTCTCGCCGTGCCGCTCTCGCCGTGCCGCTCTCGCCGTGCCGCTCTCGCCGTGCCGCTCTCCCCGTGCCGCTCTCGCCGTGCCGCTCTCCCCGTGCCGCTCTCCCCGTGCCGCTCTCCCCGTGCCGCTCTCCCCGTGCCGCTCTCCCCGTGCCGCTCTCCCCGTGCCGCTCTCAGCTGCGCTGCTCCGGGCTCGGCCGCCTCCGCTGCCGCAGCCGCTCGGCGCCGCCTTGGCCGAGGGCTCCCCCCAGCGGTGCGCGCTGGGACTGCGCCCGCCGCCGCCCGCAGCCCGCGCTGCCGCTCGGCCCGGCCCGAGAGCCCGAACCTGCCGGCACAGCCGCGCCTGCGAGCGAACGCGGCCTTTGCACAGCAGCCGCAGCACGAGCCGCAGCACACACGGACAGAGACTCACTGCCCGGCAGGAGAAACCGAGCAGGGATAGGGCGGTGGTGGCAGCTCGGATATGCCAATGAATACTATAGAGGCTGCATCTGCCCGCTCACGGAGTGTTCCCAACCAACATTCCTGTAGTCAAGGGACTCAGATGAAACGCTGTCTGCTTCAGTGAACCTTGCGAGCGACCCGCAGGTGCAGAATTCGACAGACGCTTTTAAGACAGCCGACAATAAAGGCAAAAAGAACGGGTCTCAATGTACAAAGCCAAGAGCACTTTATTGAATACAAGGATATCCAGGGGAAAAGACCAAGCGAAGGGGAAAAATCATGGGATTTTATATGGGAATGCGGGGGTGTACCTGAGGGTCACGGGCCAATGGGGACAGATAAAACTGATGCAGAGGAGGGGCAGTTATCTGGGTGACCAAAGGATTAGCAGGGGCAGGACAAGTGGTGGGATACTGCAGCAATTTGGGACCAACGGGGTTCAGGGAAGGGGAGAACATTCTAGGGGGAGGTACATATAAGACAACAGGGGGTTGAACTAAGGTGAACAGGGATGAACCAAGCCATTTGAGTATCACCAACTACCACAACCAATAAAGTTCAGCAAATGAACTTGGGTTTACAGAGACCTTAATGCAGATGGCCCTTTCCCCCTAAGTCTCAGAGGGGTATTCCTCCTGGACTGAATTTTCTCTTCCAGGGCTGAGCCACCTGTTCCTTCTGGTCCTCTACACTCAGTATTAAAGTAACTCGCAGAATTTGGAAAAGTCCTGAGAGGGCTTTCCAGGAAATAACATTTCTACAAAAAATTCTGTCTCCACGAAAGGGGTTAGGATGTTCTCTTTATTTCAGTCTGACACATTTCTTCAGATTCTAAATCCAGAGTTATACCAATTTACAACGTTAATCTGTATAACTTCAGCACAATGCAGTGTGAGGGAGGCTGTCCGATTATTTCATGCACTACAGACATCATTCAAAGAACCTGTTATTATTGATAGGGTGGCAGTCCTATTCAAGAGGAACAGGCAAAGTAATGTTCAAACACACTTCAGAGAGTAGTAGAAGGGGCAAAACTTAGAACACCAATGCTATAAAACAAATGGAAAAAGCCATAGGAGGCCACCTTTCTACTCCCAACAAGAAAACAAACAATTCCCAAACAAGAATAAAAGAACAAAAGCCAAAATCCTGTTTTCAAAATTCGTCAAATTTTCAAGTTCTTGATGTTAGCGTCAGAAAACTATCTTTGATGGACATGTGGCATTTTCATGCACTCACATATAATGGATATGTTTTCATGACACTCTACAATTATACCCTGTCCAAACCACAGCTTGGCCTGACACTGCTGTGTTTCCGAGGCAATTCCAAGGAGACAGAACACCAAACCCACACCTAGAAGCCAAGGGAAGATTTTGCTGAGTGTTTTGCTACTTAGCTCTGCCCTGAAAAGACCAAAACTCTAAGCTTCTTGTCTGCAGAGCTGGAAATGACTGCATGGCAATGGCTGGATGGGAATAACCCCTGTTTCACTGGACAGCACTTGTGAAGCATCTGCAGATGGATCTTCTGGTGATGAATTGCCAAAACAATGCAAGAAGGACAGAGCACAAAACCCACGCACAGGCCAAAGGAAGAGTTTCTGGTGCATCTTCCTGCTCATCTCTGCCTTGAAGAAGGGAACAGCCCTGTCCCCATCGGGTCAAAATTGTCTTTGACTCTGCAGAGCTGGAATTGCCAGCACTGCAATGGCCGGATGGGACAAATTGACTGTTGCACTGGGCAGGAGTAGAGACACATCTGCAGAAGCACAATGGCCATACAGATGGAATACTAAGATAAAGAATAAAACACAGCCCACATGTCTTGGACATTGACATTGTAAATCTCAGAAAGAAAAAGCTGTGTGCTAACAGAACATGGTAACCCAGCATTCAGAACAACCTGGCTTTTCTGTCCTGGCAAAAGGGGTTTGTTTCATTTCAGCAAGGGTGAGAGTTGTCTCCCCAACTGTGCCATTGTCATATAGCAATGAACAAGAGGTTCCTGATCACGTGTGACAGCAAAAGGGACAGAAGCACAGCTGGAGTGCTGAACTCCCTCTTCAAGCCTGTCAGAAATGACCATTTCAGAGCTGAAGGATATTCCTGATGGAGTCAGAGCCTGACTTTCTTATAGATTCTCCTTTCTGATTATGGAGAACCTGACAACTTCTATTCAGACTTAGAATCTGAGGGAAATCGGTTATGCCAATTGGAAATAGAGTTTTTCTCTGGATGAGCCATTGCCACATGCTGCAAGCTGGATCCCTTTCTCCCCTAAGCCATGAAACCTCAGCAGTGCAGACCCCAGCCAGTTGAAGGGAAGAGTGTTGAACTGTCCTGCAGAGAGAGTGCCAGGATTCTCTCTCCAGGAAAGGATTCAGGGTGTTCCCTTTATTTCAGTCTAGCACATCTTTCCAGGTTCTGAACCCACAGTTATACCAATTTACAGCGTTCATCTCCACAACATCAGCACAACACTGCGTGAGGGAGTCTTTCTGAATATTCCATACATCACAGACATCATTCAAAGAACCAGTTATTATAGAGGGCTTGGCAGTTCTTCTCAAGAGGAACAGGCTCAGCACAGTGGTCCGTGCAGTTCAGAGGGGAGAAGGAGAATGGGCAAACAGGGGAATGCAAATGCTCAAACACAAACAGAAAATCGTGCAGGAACAGATTTCCACTTCCTTCAATAAGCCTCGGGATTCAGGAATAGCAATGAGAAGAGCAAACTCAATGGCGGTTTTTTCATTCTTCTTGAGTCTACCTTCCAGAAATTCTCTTTTAGTATGTGTGGAGTTTTCTTTAATGCATCCAAGGACACTGAACAGGTTTCTACAGCTCTATTCAGTCTACCAGTCTACTCTGACACTCTTTGTGCTGCTCTATTCCCAAGGCAATCCTGAGGCGAGAGAACACCCGAGCCATTCTTGGACACCAAAGGAAGATTTTGTTGTGCATTTGGCTGCTCTACTCTGAGTGAGAGAAGGAAGACAAGAATGCTGCTCGGAAAGGGTGAAAATCCCCTCCTCCCCTGCTGAGCTGGCACTGCCTCTGTTGCAATGGCTGGGTGGCAGCAGCTCCCTGCTTCTCCAGGCAGCACGACTGAGGCACCTGCAGATATTCAGAGTCTGCAGGGACAAACACAGTGACAAGGGAGCAAAGCACTCAGAGCTCACATCTCAGACAGAGACAAGAAGGGGCCGAGTGCCCATATGACACTGTGACTCTGTTCTCATGACTTCCTTGCTTTCCAGAGCCGGGAAAAGCCTTTTTCCTTTTTGATTTTCAGTGAGAATATGATTTCTCTGGTGAACAGTGGCATTATCTTTAACCTAAGAATGAACAGATAATCAGTCTTGTCATACAAAAAGAGAAAGTAGAAGATGGCTGTGAGTGCAAATCACATATTTGAATCCTCCTATAAATGGCAGATGCAGAGGTGAAAGGCATTACTAAGTTGGAAACCTTAGCTTCTTTTATTCATTGTTTTCTGGAGTGGCAGATATTTATTTCAAATAGAATCTGTAGGAAATTGATGTGACCACTTGCAAATCCGGATGATGTCTGAAGGAACCACTGCCACATTCTGTGGCCTGGATCTCTTCCTACCATGAGCCTTGAAGCCTTTGGCTGTGCAGATCCCTGCAAGTTAAAGGAAAGGGCGTTGAAATGTCCCGCAAAGAGAGTCCCAGGATTAACTTGGTGCCATGTCCAATTGGCAAAGGGAGAAACAGAAGACCATCTTTATTTTCCTTATTTGTGTTATTGGAACGGAGAACAAATTATAGTCTGAGTCAAAAACTGTAGGAAATTGTTTATGTCAATTGGAAACACAGGTGTTCGTTGGAGGAACTATTGCCACGTGCCACAGACTGCATTCCCCAAACACCAAAAGCAATGAGGCCTTCTGTCTGTGCATACCCCAGCTAGTTGAAGGAAAGAGCATTGAACTGTGCTGCAGAGAGAGTGCCAGGGTGGTCTGGGGCCGTGTCCTCTGTGCTCACAGGGACACAGGGGAAATCCTGCTGCTCCTCGGGGCCCTGGCCCACGCTGCAGTGCTGCGGGGGCAGGCTGGGCAGGATGGGCTTGAGGAATTTGAAGTCGCTGTTGGCCGAGCCCGTGGTGAGGCTGAGCTCGTAGCAGTAGGCGCGGGGCAGGGTCCCTGCAGCGGCTGCCTCGGCCAGGCCGCTCGGCAAGTTGTGGCCACCGTAGAGCACACGGGCAGCCTCCAGCTCCTTGGCCCTGCACGCCTTGCGAGCCACAAAGAGCGCGCTGGAGACGAGGAAGAGCAGCGAGACGACGACCAAGGCGATGATTAAATAGGTTGTCAGGGAGCCGTCCTGCTCGTCCGTGGCCGCGCTGGCGTGCGGGAGGCGCACGTCCGAGAAGTCCTTGAGCAGGAGCGCGCTCAGAGCTGCCGTGGCTGACAGCGGGGGCTTGCCGTTGTCCGTGACCAGCACGACGAGCTTGTGCTTCAGGGCGTCTCTGTCTGTGGGCGGCCTCCTCAGCCGCACCTCCCCGCTTTGGGCAGCCACGGTGAAGAGCCCGGGCTCGGTGGCCCGGAGCAGGTGGTACGAGAGCCACGAGTTCTGGCCCGAGTCGGCGTCCACGGCCACCACTTTGGCGACGAGGTAGCCCGCCTCGGCCGACACGGGCACCAGCTCGCTGGAGGCCGGGCTGCTGTCCTGGGCCGGGTAGAGCACGAGCGGGGCGTTGTCATTCTCGTCCAGCACGAGCAGGCGGACGCTGACGTTGGCTCGGAGGGGAGGAGAGCCCGCGTCAGAGGCACTCACCGTCACCTCGGTCTGCCTCAAGCGCTCGTAGTCCAGGGGCCGCAGCACAAACACGTGGCCGTTCTGGGCGTTCACAGAGATGCACGCGCAGCCCGGCCGCTCTGCCGCTGCCACGGCTGCCAGCGAATAGGTCACCTGGGCATTGAGCCCCACGTCAGCGTCCGCAGCGCTCACGGCTCCCACCAACACCGCGGGCGCGTTGTTCTCACGCACGTACATGGTGTACGAGCTCTGGTTGAAGACGGGCGCGTTGTCGTTGACGTCCGAGATGTCCACGGTGAAGGTGTGCGTGCTCGTGAGGGCGGGCGAGCCTGCGTCTGCTGCCCTCACCCTCAGCACGTACTGAGCCGTCTCCTCGCGGTCCAGTGCGCTCACCGTCAACAGCTCATAGTAATTCTTATAGGCTGGCCGCAGCGAGAAGGAGCGCTCGTCCTCCAGGGCACACGAGATCTTCCCATTGGCCCCCGAATCGCGGTCCCTGACCGTGAACAAGGCAACCACCGTGCCGGGCGCCGTGTTCTCAGCCAGAGGACTGCTGAAGGAACTGACCACCACCTCGGGGGCATTGTCATTCACATCCACCACCTCCACCAACACCTTGCAGATTGCTGAGAGACCACCACCATCTCTTGCCTTAACACTGAGCTCGTGAGTCTGTGCTTCCTCAAAGTCCAGAGGTTTTTTGAGTTTAATTTCACCAGTTTTGGGATTAATCACAAATGCAGATTCACTCTCTCCCACTGCCTGGCTGAGCTGATAGTAAATGTCCCTATTAACTCCTGCATCTGGATCAGTTGCCAGCACAGTCAGAACCACAGAACCTTCTGGTATATTCTCCAGAACCTGTCCAACATAACGCTCCTGTGTGAATATGGGAGCATTGTCATTTACATCTAGAACGGTAATAGAAATCTCCAATGTACCACTTCTGGGAGGAGAGCCACCGTCCACAGCAATAACAGTGAAACTCATCTCAGACTCCTCCTCCCTGTCTAGTGGCTTTTCCAAGACCATTTCAAGATATTTGTCACCATTCCTCCTATGTCCGTAGTCGACACTGAAATACTCATTCTGAGGAGAGATGCTGTATGACTGCACTGTGTTGCTGCCAATATCCAGATCCCGAGCAATCTCCAGGGGAAAACGAGAGCCCGGGTCACTCTTTTCCACTATGTCAAAACTGACTCGTTCCTCAGGAAAGAAGGGGGAGTGGTCATTGATGTCCTGCACGGCTACCTCGACCCGAAAGAACTGCAGTGGGTCGACGAGCAGCAGCTCGAAGGGGAGCATGCAGGTGTCGGCCTGGCCGCACAACTCCTCCCGGTCGAGTCTCCCCGCCACGACGAGGCGGCCGGAGGCGCGCTCGAAGCGCAAATGCTGCCGGCCGTCCTCGGCCACCAGGCGGGCGCGGCGAGCCGTGAGCTGCGCCGGCGTCAGCGCCGCGTCCTCGGCCAGCTTGCCCACCAGGGAGCCGCTTTGCGCCTCCTCGGATACGGAGTAGCGGATGGGCTCGCCGCGAGCGGGCGGCAGCCACACCAAAGCACACACACAAAGCAGCACTTGCCTTGCGATCGCCATGGCGCCGCGTGGGAGGCCGGGGTCGTTGCCGGTGTCGGTGTGGGTGTCGCGGGTGTCCCGGGCGATTATCGGCGGAAAGCGACGAAGTGGGGACCGGGCGCCTTCCCTGGCTGCTGGCTGAGATTGCGGCCGGCGGCCCGAAAGGCAACCGGGCTGTGCCGGCAGCGGGTGGCACGGGGCAGCGTTCGCCGCCGCAGCCGCTGCCACCTCCACCCGGCTGGACTATGCAGCACTGCTCTGGGCAGGGGCCGGCTCGGTTTCTCCGGACAGAGCTGAACTGGTTTGCTCTAACCTTTGCCACTCTCCCCGTGCTGCTCTCCCCGAGCCGCTCTCAGCTGTTCCGCTCTCCCCGTGCCGCTCTCCCCGTGCCGCTCTCCCCGTGCCGCTCTCCCCGTGCCGCTCTCCCCGTGCCGCTCTCCCCGTGCCGCTCTCAGCTGCGCTGCTCCGGGCTCGGCCGCCTCCGCTGCCGCAGCCGCTCGGCGCCGCCTTGGCCGAGGGCTCCCCCCAGCGGTGCGCGCTGGGACTGCGCCCGCCCGCCGCCCGCAGCCCGCGCTGCCGCTCGGCCCGGCCCGAGAGCCCGAACCTGCCGGCACAGCCGCGCCTGCGAGCGAACGCGGCCTTTGCACAGCAGCCGCAGCACGAGCCGCAGCACACACGGACAGAGACTCACTGCCCGGCAGGAGAAACCGAGCAGGGATAGGGCGGTGGTGGCAGCTCGGACATGCCAATGAATACTATAGAGGCTGCATCTGCCGCTCACGGAGTGTTCCCAACCAACATTCCTGTAGTCAAGGGACTCAGATGAAACGCTGTCTGCTTCAGTGAACCTTGCGAGCGACCCGCAGGTGCAGAATTCGACAGACGCTTTTAAGACAGCCGACAATAAAGGCAAAAAGAACGGGTCTCAATGTACAAAGCCAAGAGCACTTTATTGAGTACAAGGATATCCAGGGGAAAAGACCAAGCGAAGGGGAAAAATCATGGGATTTTATATGGGAATGCGGGGGTGTACCTGAGGGTCACGGGCCAATGGGGACAGATAAAACTGATGCAGAGGAGGGGCAGTTATCTGGGTGACCAAAGGATTAGCAGGGGCAGGACAAGTGGTGGGATACTGCAGCAATTTGGGACCAACGGGGTTCAGGGAAGGGAGAACATTCTAGGGGGAGGTACATATAAGACAACAGGGGGTTGAACTAAGGTGAACAGGGATGAACCAAGCCATTTGAGTATCACCAACTACCACAACCAATAAAGTTCAGCAAATGAACTTGGGTTTACAGAGACCTTAATGCAGATGGCCCTTTCCCCCTAAGTCTCAGAGGGGTATTCCTCCTGGACTGAATTTTCTCTTCCAGGGCTGAGCCACCTGTTCCTTCTGGTCCTCTACACTCAGTATTAAAGTAACTCGCAGAATTTGGAAAAGTCCTGAGAGGGCTTTCCAGGAAATAACATTTCTACAAAAAATTCTGTCTCCACGAAAGGGGTTAGGATGTTCTCTTTATTTCAGTCTGACACATTTCTTCAGATTCTAAATCCAGAGTTATACCAATTTACAACGTTAATCTGTATAACTTCAGCACAATGCAGTGTGAGGGAGGCTGTCCGATTATTTCATGCACTACAGACATCATTCAAAGAACCTGTTATTATTGATAGGGTGGCAGTCCTATTCAAGAGGAACAGGCAAAGTAATGTTCAAACACACTTCAGAGAGTAGTAGAAGGGGCAAAACTTAGAACACCAATGCTATAAAACAAATGGAAAAAGCCATAGGAGGCCACCTTTCTACTCCCAACAAGAAAACAAACAATTCCCAAACAAGAATAAAAGAACAAAAGCCAAAATCCTGTTTTCAAAATTCGTCAAATTTTCAAGTTCTTGATGTTAGCGTCAGAAAACTATCTTTGATGGACATGTGGCATTTTCATGCACTCACATATAATGGATATGTTTTCATGACACTCTACAATTATACCCTGTCCAAACCACAGCTTGGCCTGACACTGCTGTGTTTCCGAGGCAATTCCAAGGAGACAGAACACCAAACCCACACCTAGAAGCCAAGGGAAGATTTTGCTGAGTGTTTTGCTACTTAGCTCTGCCCTGAAAAGACCAAAACTCTAAGCTTCTTGTCTGCAGAGCTGGAAATGACTGCATGGCAATGGCTGGATGGGAATAACCCCTGTTTCACTGGACAGCACTTGTGAAGCATCTGCAGATGGATCTTCTGGTGATGAATTGCCAAAACAATGCAAGAAGGACAGAGCACAAAACCCACGCACAGGCCAAAGGAAGAGTTTCTGGTGCATCTTCCTGCTCATCTCTGCCTTGAAGAAGGGAACAGCCCTGTCCCCATCGGGTCAAAATTGTCTTTGACTCTGCAGAGCTGGAATTGCCAGCACTGCAATGGCCGGATGGGACAAATTGACTGTTGCACTGGGCAGGAGTAGAGACACATCTGCAGAAGCACAATGGCCATACAGATGGAATACTAAGATAAAGAATAAAACACAGCCCACATGTCTTGGACATTGACATTGTAAATCTCAGAAAGAAAAAGCTGTGTGCTAACAGAACATGGTAACCCAGCATTCAGAACAACCTGGCTTTTCTGTCCTGGCAAAAGGGGTTTGTTTCATTTCAGCAAGGGTGAGAGTTGTCTCCCCAACTGTGCCATTGTCATATAGCAATGAACAAGAGGTTCCTGGTCAGGTGTGACAGCAAAAGGGACAGAAGCACAGCTGGAGTGCTGAACTCCTTCTTCAAGCCTGTCAGAAATGACCATTTCAGAGCTGAAGGATATTCCTGATGGAGTCAGAGCCTGACTTTCTTATAGATTCTCCTTTCTGATTATGGAGAACCTGACAACTTCTATTCAGACTTAGAATCTGAGGGAAATTGGTTATGCCAATTGGAAATAGAGTTTTTCTCTGGATGAGCCATTGCCACATGCTGCAAGCTGGATCCCTTTCTCCCCTAAGCCATGAAACCTCAGCAGTGCAGACCCCAGCCAGTTGAAGGGAAGAGTGTTGAACTGTCCTGCAGAGAGAGTGCCAGGATTCTCTCTCCAGGAAAGGATTCAGGGTGTTCCCTTTATTTCAGTCTAGCACATATTTTCAGGTTCTGAACCCAGAGTTATACCAATTTACAGCGTTCATCTCCACAACGTCAGCACAACACTGCGTGAGGGAGTCTTTCTGAATATTCCATACATCACAGACATCATTCAAAGAACCAGTTATTATAGAGGGGGTTGCAGTTCTTCTCAAGAGGAACAGGCTCAGCACAGTGGTCCGTGCAGTTCAGAGGGGAGAAGGAGAATGGGCAAACAGGGGAATGCAAATGCTCAAACACAAACAGAAAATCGCTCAGGAACAGCTTTCCACTTCCTTCAATAAGCCTCGGGATTCAGGAATAGCAATGAGAAGAGCAAACTCAATGGCGGTTTTTTCATTCTTCTTGGATCTACCTTCCAGAAAGTCTCTTTTAGTATGTGTGGAGTTTTCTTTAATGCATCCAAGGACACTGAACAGGTTTCTACAGCTTTCTTCTGTCACAGTCTACCAGTCTACCCTGACACTCTTTGTGCTGCTCTATTCCCAAGGCAATCCTGAGGCGAGAGAACACCCGAGCCATTCTTGGACACCAAAGGAGGATTTTGTTGTGCATTTGGCTGCTCTACTCTGAGCCAGAGAAGGAAGACGAGAATGCTGCTCGGAAAGGGTGAAAATCCCCTCCTCCCCTGCTGAGCTGGCACTGCCTCTGTTGCAATGGCTGGGTGGGAACAACTCCCTGCTTCACCAGGTAGCACGACTGAGGCACCTGCAGATATTCAGAGTCTGCACGGACAAACACAGTGACAAGAGAGCAAAGCACTCAGAGCTCACATCTCAGAGAGAGACAAAAAGGGGCCGAGTGCCCATATGACACTGTGACTCTGTTCTCATGACTTCCTTGCTTTCCAGAGCCGGGAAAAGCCTTTTTCCTTTTTGCTTTTCACTGAGGATATGATTTCTCTGGTGAACAGTGGCATTATCTTTAACCTAAGAATGAACAGATCCTCAGTCTTGTCATACAAAAAGAGAAAGTAGAAGATGGCTGTGAGTGCAAATCACATATTTGAATCCTGCTATAAATGGCAGATGCAGAGGTGAAAGGCATTACTAACTAACTGAGAAACCTTAGCTTCTTTTTTTTCCTTCATTGGTGTCTGGAGTGGCAGATATTTATTTCAAATAGAATCTGTAGGAAATTGATGTGACCACTTGCAAATCCAGATGATGTCTGGAGGAACCACTGCCACATTCTGCGGCCTGGATCTCTTCCTACCATGAGCCTTGAAGCCTTTGGCTGTGCAGATCCCAGCTGGTTAAAGGAAAGGGCGTTGAACTGTCCCACAGGGAGAGTGCCAGGATTGTCTGATGCCATGGCCTTCTTTGTGGGGGAGAGAATCTGAACATCTTTATTTCCTTATTTGAGTATTTGGAGCGAAGGATAAATATTAGTCTGACTCAAAAACTGCAGCGAATAGTTTATGTCAAATGGAAACACAGGTGTTCTTTGGAGGAACCTCTGCCACGTGTTGGATTCCCCAAACACCAAAAGCAATGAGGCCTTCTGTCTGTGCATACCCCAGCTAGTTGAAGGAAAGAGCATTGAACTGTGCTGCAGAGAGAGTGCCAGGGTGGTCTGGGGCCGTGTCCTCTGTGCTCACAGGGACACAGGGGAAATCCTGCTGCTCCTCGGGGCCCTGGCCCACGCTGCAGTGCTGCGGGGGCAGGCTGGGCAGGATGGGCTTGAGGAATTTGAAGTCGCTGTTGGCCGAGCCCGTGGTGAGGCTGAGCTCGTAGCAGTAGGCGCGGGGCAGGGTCCCTGCAGCGGCTGCCTCGGCCAGGCCGCTCGGCAAGTTGTGGCCACCGTAGAGCACACGGGCAGCCTCCAGCTCCTTGGCCCTGCACGCCTTGCGAGCCACAAAGAGCGCGCTGGAGACGAGGAAGAGCAGCGAGACGACGACCAAGGCGATGATTAAATAGGTTGTCAGGGAGCCGTCCTGCTCGTCCGTGGCCACGCTGGCGTGCGGGAGGCGCACGTCCGAGAAGTCCTTGAGCAGGAGCGCGCTCAGAGCTGCCGTGGCTGACAGCGGGGGCTTGCCGTTGTCCGTGACCAGCACGACGAGCTTGTGCTTCAGGGCGTCTCTGTCTGTGGGCGGCCTCCTCAGCCGCACCTCCCCGCTTTGGGCAGCCACGGTGAAGAGCCCGGGCTCGGTGGCCCGGAGCAGGTGGTACGAGAGCCACGAGTTCTGGCCCGAGTCGGCGTCCACGGCCACCACTTTGGCGACGAGGTAGCCCGTCTCGGCCGACACGGGCACCAGCTCGCTGGAGGCCGGGCTGCTGTCCTGGGCCGGGTAGAGCACGAGCGGGGCGTTGTCATTCTCGTCCAGCACGAGCAGGCGGACGCTGACGTTGGCTCGGAGGGGAGGAGAGCCCGCGTCAGAGGCACTCACCGTCACCTCGGTCTGCCTCAAGCGCTCGTAGTCCAGGGGCCGCAGCACAAACACGTGGCCGTTCTGGGCGTTCACAGAGATGCACGCGCAGCCCGGCCGCTCTGCCGCTGCCACGGCTGCCAGCGAATAGGTCACCTGGGCATTGAGCCCCACGTCAGCGTCCGCAGCGCTCACGGCTCCCACCAACACCGCGGGCGCGTTGTTCTCACGCACGTACATGGTGTACGAGCTCTGGTTGAAGACGGGCGCGTTGTCGTTGACGTCCAAGATGTCCACGGTGAAGGTGTGCGTGCTCGTGAGGGCAGGCGAGCCTGCGTCTGCTGCCCTCACCCTCAGCACGTACTGAGCCGTCTCCTCGCGGTCCAGTGCGCTCACCGTCAACAGCTCATAGTAATTCTTATAGGCTGGCCGCAGCGAGAAGGAGCGCTCGTCCTCCAGGGCACACGAGATCTTCCCGTTGGCCCCCGAATCACGGTCCCTGACCGTGAACAAGGCAACCACCGTGCCGGGCGCCGTGTTCTCAGCCAGGGGACTGCTGAAGGAACTGACCACCACCTCGGGGGCATTGTCATTCACATCTACCACCTCCACCAACACCTTGCAGATTGCTGAGAGACCACCACCATCTGTGGCTTTTACACTGAACTCATGAATTTCTGCTTCCTCAAAGTCCAGAGGTTTTGTGAGTTTAATTTCACCAGTTTTGGGATTAATCACATATACTGACTCACTCTCTCCCCCTGCCTGGCTTATTTGATAGGAAATGTCCCCATTAACTCCTGCATCTGGATCAGTTGCCAGCACAGTCAGAACCACAGAACCTTCTGGCACGTTCTCCATAACCTGTCCAAGATAACGCTCCTGCGTGAACATGGGAGCATTGTCATTTGCATCTAGAATGATAACAGCAATCTCGATGGTTCCACTCCTGGGAGGAGAGCCTCCGTCCATAGCAATAACAGTGAAACTGATCTCGGACTGCTCCTCTCTGTCTAGTGCCTTTTCCAAGAGCAGCTCAAGATATTTGTCGCCATTCCTCCTATGTCCGTAGGAGACACTAAAGTACTCGTTTTCAGGGGAGTGCTATATGACTGCACTGTGTTGCTGCCAATATCAAGGTCCCGAGCCATCTCCAGGGGGAAACGAGAGCCTCGCTCGCTCGTCTCCGGAACCTTAAAACTGACTCGTTCTTCAGGGAAAAACTGGCGAGTGATCATTGATATCCAGCACGGCTACCTCGACCCGAAAGAACTGCAGCGGGTCGGCGAGCAGCAGCTCGAAGGGGAGCATGCAGGTGTCGGCCTGGCCGCACAACTCCTCCCGGTCGAGCCTCCCCTCCACGACGAGGCGGCCGGAGGCGCGCTCGAAGCGCAAATGCTGCCGGCCGTCCTCGGCCACCAGGCGGGCGCGGCGAGCCGTGAGCTGCGCCGGCGTCAGCGCCGCGTCCTCGGCCAGCTTGCCCACCAGGGAGCCGCTTTGCGCCTCCTCGGATACGGAGTAGCGGATGGGCTCGCCTCGAGCGGGCGGCAGCCACACCAAAGCACACACACAAAGCAGCACTTGCCTTGCGATCGCCATGGCTCCGCGGCGGCGGCCGGGGCCGGTGTCGGTGTCGGTGCCGGTCTCGGTGTCGGTGTGGGTGTTGCGGGTGTCCCGGGCGATTATCGGAGGAAAGCGGCGAAGTGGGGGCCGGGCGCCTTTCCTGGCTGCTGGCTGAGATTGCGGCCGGCGGCCCGAAAGGCAGGCGGGCTGTGCCGTTAGCGAGTGGTACGGGGCATCGCTGGCCGCCGCAGCCGCTGCCACCTCCGCCTGGCTGAGCTGCGCTGGTCCGGACTGCGCTGGGCTGGAGTGATCTAAACTGGGCTGGGCTGATCCAAGCTGGGCTGGGCTCCGCAGCTGTTTCCGCTGCGCTGCTCCGGGCTCGGCCGCCTCCGCCGCTACAGCCGCTCGGCGCCGCCTTGGCCGAGGGCTCCACCCAGCGGTGCGCGCTGGGATTCTCGACCCGAGATCCCGAGCCCGCAGCCGGCGGCTCCTGCTGCGGTACGCTCTCACATTCTCCGGGAAGGGAAGTGCTAGGGAAAATAGGCGGTGGCCATGGCACAACCCATGTTCCAGGGCAGCGTGAGGCAGAGGCGGAACTCGGAAGGACCGAGCCGCCTTCCCCTCCAGGAGAAACCCGCCTGGAGCCTACGCAGGAAGAGTACGCAAATAACAGCGGGGAACGGCAGTACAACTACTGGGGAATCTCAGGCTGAAGACGGGGAAAAGAGGTGCATCCCAGCACGGCTTAGGCACGGAGGAGCACGTCTACTGGCCAGTCTTGCGGCTAAAAGAGAGGAGTGGCTGTACTCCCTGCGTGGGCTTCCGTGCCGCAGGCAGGCTGCGAGAGGCGTAGCGGCTCCTCGTCCTTGTCCAGCCCCGCCTCAGCATTGCTATGAGGGCTGAGCAGGATGGGTCTCAGGAACTGGAACTGGCTCCTCCCCGAGCCGCTGGTCAGACACATTTCGTAGCGGTAAGCCGGAGACAGAGTGCCGGCACTGCCCACGCCCACGCCGTCGCTGGCGAAGTCTCCATCGGCGTAGCAGCTGGGAGAGGGAGGAGGAAGCTCTGCCCGGACGCGAGCTTTGCAGAGCGCGTTCGCCGTCAAGACGAGGACGGACAAGAGGAAAAGGGAGGAGACGCAGCACAGGGAGGCAATGAGGTAAGTGGTGAGCATTTCCTCCCCGGCTACCTGCGGCTGCTGTCCGCTTGCAGGATCGTGTCCAAGCTGGTGGAAGGCATCGGAGAAATCGTGCACCAGCGCCACGGTGAGGGTGGCAGTGGCCGAGCGCGGCGGCTGCCCGCGGTCCCGCACCAGCACGAGGAGCCTCTGCCGCGCCGCGTCCCTGTCTGTCAGCGCCCGCGCCGTGCGCACCTCGCCGCTCTGCAGCCCCACGCGGAAGAGCCCCGGCTCCGTGGCCTTGGCCAGCTCGTAGCACAGCCACGCGTTTTGCCCCGCGTCCGCGTCCACCGCCACCACCTTGGCCACCAGGTAGCCCGAGGGCGCCCAGCGCGGCACCAGCTCCGCGGCCGCGCTGCTGTCGGCGGGCGGGTGCAGCAGCACGGGCGCGTTGTCGTTCTCGTCCCGCACGAGCACGCGCAGCACGGCCTGGGCGCTGAGCGGCGGGGAGCCGCCGTCGGCGGCGCGCACCGGCACCTCGAAGGCGCGCACCTTCTCATAGTCCAGCGGGCGCAAACTCCGCACGGTTCCACTCTCCGCGTCCACTGACACGAACGCTGCCGCGGCCAGGGCTCCTGTCGGGGGCGGCACTAGCGCGTATCTCACGCGGGCATTTTCTCCCGTGTCAGGGTCCGTGGCACTGAGGCGGCCCAGGCTGCTCCCCGCGGGCTCGTTTTCGCTCATCACCATGGTGTAAATGTCTTGGGTGAAGGTGGGGACGTTGTCGTTCACATCCAAGAGCCTCACGAGCAGGGTCTTGGATGCCGAGAGGGCGGGGGAGCCCTCGTCGCGAGCTCGCACCGTCACGTTGTATTCCTCCACCTGCTCCCGGTCCAGTGTCTCTGATGTCACCAGCGCATACGCGTCGGCTGCTAGCAGCGTGATCCTGAAGGGCTGCTGCCCTGTCAGCTCGCAGGTCGTCCTGCCATTGTCCCCCGAGTCCCGATCCCGCACGTTGAAGAGAGCCACCACGGTGTTCGGCGGGGCGGCTTCGGAGAGGGTGCTGGTGAGCGAGGTGATTATCACCTCGGGGGCATTATCGTTCACGTCCTTCACCTGCACCTCCACCTTGCAATGCGTGGACAGGCCCCCTCCATCTGTGGCTTGGACGTCTATCTCATAGGTCTTTTTTTCTTCATAATCCAAAGGCTTTTTGAGTCGAATTTGACCTGTCTCTGGGTTTATTTTAAATGTCTCGAAATTTTCCTCTGAATTTTGAACTATGGAATACACTATTTCCCCATTCGTTCCTGCGTCTAAATCGCTAGCAGACACTACCACCACGATGGTGTCCTGGGAGCTATTTTCCCTTACAGAGACTTTATACAGAGTCTGGGTAAATACCGGTATGTTGTCGTTTATATCCAGGACTTCCACTCGGATTAAAGCTGTGCCAGACCGCGGTGGAGTCCCCCCATCCACAGCCGTGATGCTGAAAGCAACTTCTGCCTGCTGCTCCCTGTCCAGGGCTCGATCCAACACCAGCTCGGCGTACCGCCTGCCGTCACTCCGCTGCCGCGTGTACACATGGAAATACCCGTTCGAGCTGATACTATAATGCTGAAGACTGTTGTTCCCCACGTCTGGATCGTGAGCGCTTTCCAGCAAAAACCGAGTCCCCGGCATTGCAGATTCCGGCATCTTTAAAACTATCTCTTTATTTAGGAACACGGGAGCGTGATCATTTATGTCAGTGAGTCTTACCTCAGCTCGGAAGGACTGCAGTGGGCTCTCCAGCAGCACCTCGAAACGCACCAAGCAGGGCTCTCTCTGTCCACACAGCTCTTCCCGGTCCATTTGCTCTCTCACCACCAAATCCCCGGTGTGCTGGTTCAGCTGTAAATACTGCTTTTCTCCCTCAGGAACGAGTCGAGCCTGACGAGCCAGTAATTCCTCACCGGTTAGCCCCAAATCCTTAGCGATATTCGCCACGAAAGAGCCTCTCCCCGCCTCTTCGGCCACAGAGTACCGAGCGGTTTCTGCTCTCATCCCCGAGACGCAGAGGACAAGGATCAGAGCCACTTCTCGCCCAGGGAGCGGCTCCTGGCTCTTCCTCAACTTCATTCCCTTCCAGAGACCCGGTCTCCTCTCCCGCAGGCTGGCTGGAGCTGCCGATGCAGCCTGCCGACCCCCGAACGGAGCAGCCCGGGATGGTGCAGCCCCGCCCGCCCAAGCCGCGGGGGCGGTGGAACCGGGAGCTGCGCGGAGCTTCCGCGGTCAGCAGCGGCACCAGGCGGCCGATCGGGAGAAGGATTCGAAGATTTCCCAGCGCAAAGTCTGGAAAGCCGAGATTAATGGCTCGATTTCTTTCTTCTGAGGTCAAAGCATAGAGATTTAACCGTCCGTAAAACCGTATTCGAAGTATCGCCACTGGCTGAATGAGGAACGCCTCTGTTGGCATTTTACTTCAAAACGGAATTCATTTAAAGCGGGGTTGTTCCTTTTGGTTTTTTGTTCGCCCTCCCTTTGCCCTAGAGTGAACGCTTTGAATAAATGCCTTTCCGGCTGTTCAGCTAAACCAGCTGTGTATTGCTACAGGGGTCCAGCCACCAGGTGAGGTGGCTTTTACCCGCTGCAGCTATCGCCAGAGTCATTCTCGGAATGGACCGAGATTGTTCCCGCAGCTCACGGCCTCTCCTGCCGGGAGCCTGCTGGCATGGGCTGAAGGAGCATCTCAGACCTCAGGATCTCAGCTCCTCTCAGAAGGAAAACCCTCCGCCTTGCTCCAGTTTCTGAGACCGTCCTATTTCCCAGGTCGTTCTGATTTCCCCCGCGTAAATTCCTCTCCAGGTGTACGGATTTATTCCCGAAATCTTGCTCTCGGGTTGGCTGTTTCCTCGGCGACGACTGTGGCAAGTGATCTCGAGACAGCACACTCACCCGAGGGAGTTCCAAGCAGATTTTATTGTTCTCTGTCATCACTCATTTGAGTCTTAAAAATGGTTCAACGACAGGAATTATCACATTACTTTATAGAATAATACCGACTGACGAAAGAAAAACAGAAAGCTTCTTGACACCCTATATTCTACAGTGCTCTAAGTTAATTGTAAATTGTTTCGTCTCTTTTACTGAAAAATCACAAACAATACTGTTAATTATCTTAGGGTTTTTTTTAAATCGCGAAATGGTAATTTCAACTTTATGGAAAAAAAAGAATGGAAGAAAGAACACATTGCTGAAATCCCACTCATTACAATTAGGAGAACTGTAAACTCCTGGTTAAATATGCCAAATATGCCAATGCCAACAGTTCAGAATGTAAACAGCTTCTGCTTATTTTGTAAGAAATTAATTTGCAAACACCACTTAATTTTGCATAACGTGCGTTTTGCCTGGTGTTGAATACACGGCAGAAAATTAAGATATTACAAAGCTCTCTCCATAAAAAGAAAGAAACAAATACAGCACGAAAGGAAACCCCAGAGAAGGCAGAGTAACAAGAAATTAAATATCTGCTGCCACTTTTCAGTATTACTCACAGTATGCAGAAGCAATAGCAGTCTCATAATCACACATTATTATGTAATCAACATGCAGCACGGTTCTCCTCCTCTGTCCACATGACAATTACAAAATACCAAGTGAATAAAGTACTGCTCAAGGGGAAAGTACTCTTACAGAGAAGGCTTCACCTCCTTTCTTGTACTTTCTAAGCAGGTGTTTGTTGTCTTTGTTCCCTGTGAGGACGAACTTGTCTTTCTCTTCCTTTATTGCTGGGCGAGCCAAGGGTTTTGATCAGAACTGACATTTAGCTCCAGCTCCCTGTTTGCAGGGCAAACTGCATCTGCAGCTCTGGGCCCCATATCTTCAGAGAGGGGAGCACTGCCCTGCAAAGAACAGAGAGTGGTTGTCATTTGGGGGTTGACGGAAAGCAGGCGTCACCGAGAAGCTTAGAGGGTATTTTACACCACTGCCTGTGTCACAGCACTCCCCTCTACCGAGAGCCAAAGAGAAGGCAACACTTGGTGCGTCTCTGACCTGAATGGAGAACATCTGATCTCAGAAACCATCCTCCAAAAAGGTACTGTTGCAAAATTTTCATCAGTCTGAATAAAACTTTTATGAGTTTTGAATAATTCAAAATGAGCTTCAAACAAACTACTCTCTCACAAACTGTAAATGTGGTTTAATGTTGATATATGAAGAAGGGTCCTTGTCTTTCCTGATGCTACTGTGATTCTGACCCTGCTGTAAAGTGAGTCCGAGTCATCAGTGGTTATGAAATGCGAAAATATTACCTGATTCTGTTGGTATTTCTATTTCTTCAACCTCATCTATGTTCATCATCCAGCCTATTGTGAAGAGCTAGATGGATCCTCGGAAACTCTTCACGGAGTGCCTACAGAATCCCATATTAAGAGGTGACTGACTCCACTTTTCTGGCCAACGCTATCCACTCAAGTCACAAAAATATAAGGGAATTTGATGGCAGAGGTTCCCTTCCCCGCAGCCTCAGCAGTTTGTAAGACAGCTGGAGTTCGGCTCGGCCAGCACAAGCCAGCTCCGAGCACCAGCCCCAACAGCAGTGCAGGGGACATCGCTGGTGACACCCCTTTGCACAGCTGTTCCCGCAGTCCCGTCTGATGCTGGACAAGCCACTACATTTCCATACTGCCACCTCCGGGAGGACGAATCCCTCGGAATGGTGTCATTCCAGGTCCCTACGGGCTCTACACAGTGCAGGGACCCTATGTGGGGACACATCTCTGCCTGTACTTGTCACCTTCCCATGGTCCAACTCCTCCCCTTTGAAGTGACCCCGAACACTTGATCTAACAGGAATACTCAGCATAGGTAAGGGTGCAGCTGCCCAGAGAGGTGGTGGGTGTCCCATCCCTGGAAATATCCATGGACAGGTTGGATGGGGCTCTGAGCAACCTGATCCAGGTGAAGGTATCCGTGCTTATTGCATGAGGGTTTGGACTTAACGGCTTTTAAAGGTCCATTCCAACCCAAAATGTTCTCTCTTTCTATGATGCAAAGAGGCGTGGTTAGTCAGCGTTTGGGGAGCAGCTGAGCCCTGCTGGATCCTCCTGGGAGGCCCCTCCAGCTGCCCTGAGAAGCCTTCTATCGTCTCCTCCTTCCCCAGGGACTCCCCCACTAGAAATTCTGCAACCTCAACAGATCTTGCTGCCAGGCCGTGGTTCACCTCCCCCTCGATCGCCCCAGCCCTGTCAGTCCCTCACCTGTGCAGTCCAGCCGCCTTCGCCCCGAGGTTGGCCGCATCGTGCGAGCACACCGAGCTGCGCTGCTCGCCCGGCGCGGGCGGCAGCCCGGCGGGGAAGCAGGGGAAGAGGGGCCTGAGGAAACGGAACTCGCTGTTGACGGTCCCGGCGGCGAAGCAGACGTCGTACAGGTAGCTGCGGGGCAGGGAGCCCGCGGTGCTCTCCGTGGCACTCGTCGGGAACGTGGGCAAAGTCTCCGTCTCGCTCTGCCTGGCCCGCCGCACCTTCGCTACCACGGCGGCCACGGCGGAGGCGAGGAACAGCGCCGACACGCAGACCAGGGAGGCGATGAGGTACAGAGTGAGCGGCCCGTCGGGCTCGGCGGCCGGCGCCTCCTCGCTCACCCGTAACTGGGCTTCGGAGAAATCGTGCACCAGTGCGACGGTGAGGGTGGCAGTGGCCGAGCGCGGCGGCTGCCCGCGGTCCCGCACCAGCACGAGGAGCCTCTGCCGCGCCGCGTCCCTGTCTGTCAGCGCCCGCGCCGTGCGCACCTCGCCGCTCTGCAGCCCCACGCGGAAGAGCCCCGGCTCCGTGGCCTTGGCCAGCTCGTAGCACAGCCACGCGTTTTGCCCCGCGTCCGCGTCCACCGCCACCACCTTGGCCACCAGGTAGCCCGAGGGCGCCCAGCGCGGCACCAGCTCCGCGGCCGCGCTGCTGTCGGCGGGCGGGTGCAGCAGCACGGGCGCGTTGTCGTTCTCGTCCCGCACGAGCACGCGCAGCACGGCCTGGGCGCTGAGCGGCGGGGAGCCGCCGTCGGCGGCGCGCACCGGCACCTCGAAGGCGCGCACCTTCTCATAGTCCAGAGGGCGGAGGATGTAGACATCCCCGTTTTCAGCGCTGACTGACACTTCGGGCTGCTCTTTGCCCTCCTGCCGCACCAGGGCGTATGTCACACGGGCATTTTTGCCTGCGTCGGCGTCCGTTGCCTCCATAGTGCCGATGCGGAGCATGGGGCTGTTGTTCTCCGTGACAGACATGGTGTAAACCTCCTGGGTGAACTGTGGGGGGTTGTCGTTGACATCCGATATCTGTACGAAGATGCTTTCCCGAGAGCTCAGCCGCTTCCTGCCCCAGTCCGTGGCGGTGATGGTGATGTTATACTCGGCCGTACTCTCCCTGTCCAGAGCTGCGTTTGTTCTCAGTTCGTAGTAATTATCAAAAGTGGGGGTGAGGCTGAACGGCAAGTCCCTGTCGATGGAGCACTCCGTCCTGCCGTTGTCGCCGGAGTCCCGGTCCCGCACACTGAACAGAGCCACCACGGTGCGCGGAGGGGCGTCCTCGGGAATGGAGGCGGTGAGGGAGGTGAGCGCTATCTCTGGGGCGTTGTCGTTCACGTCCAGGACCTCCACCTGCACTTTACAATGTGCAGATAGCGCTCCGCCATCCGTGGCTTTCACCACCATCTTGTGGGATTTTGCTTCCTCAAAATCGAGCTTTCCCGTGACTCGTATTTCCCCGGTGGTCGGGTTCAGCTGGAAGAGCTGCCGGGATCGCTCCGGTGTCTGGGTAAAGGCATAACGAACTTCCCCGTTGGTCCCTTCGTCGAGATCCGCGGCAGAGACTCTGACCACCAGCTGCTCCAGCGGGCTGTTCTCAGGCAGGCGCACCTCGTAGGTCTCCTTTTCGAAGACCGGGATGTTGTCATTGGCATCCAGCACCACAATCTGGACCTGAGCCGTGCCCGACCTGGGTGGTGACCCCCGTCGGTGGCGGTCAGAAGTAAATTCAGTTCTCCCTGCTCTTCACGATCCAGCTGGCGCTGTAGGACCAGTTCCAGGTATTTTACTCCATTTTTTGCTGTTCCAATAGAGAGGGAGAAATGAGGATTTGGCCCGAGGCTGTAATTCTGCAAACCGTTAATGCCCACGTCCTTGTCCTGGGCGCTTTCCAGGGCGAAACGGGACCCAGGAGATGCTGTTTCCAGAATTTTTAAAACCATCTCCTTCTCCGGGAACACGGGCGAGTTGTCGTTTACGTCAAGAACTTCCACCTCCCCTCGGATAAGCTGCAATGGATTTTCAAAGAATATCTTAAAGACGAGCGTGCAGGTATCGCTCTGCGGACAGATCTCCTCTCGGTCCAGCGATTCCTTTGCAGTCAGGACTCCGGTGTTTTGATTGAGTCTGAAAAGCTGCTCGCTCCCCTCGGACACAACGCGGGCCTTGCGAGCCGCAAGCTGGCTCAGAGGAACCCCCAGGTCCTTGGAGATATTGGCGATAAAGGAATCCCTCTCCATTTCCTCCGGCAGAGAGTAGCGGAGGGTTTCAGCCCGCTCTGACACACGCAAACACACAGAATAAACAGGATCACTTGCCTCTTTCTGTCTCCGCTCCGTCTCGCACACGCCATCACTCTCCACAAAAGCCATCCTCCCTCCTCGGCGGCTCCCGGCATTTTTTAGTAGCGTCCGAAGCAGAGCGGTGTTGGCCAGTAATCCTGGGGTGAAGGAATCTGGAAGCCCCGAGTGCTCCGACTCCCTTGCCAGCAGCTCAGCCCACACGGTTTTTTGTCTCCCTGTGTCCGCAAACCCGGGGCGGACCGAGGAACGCTCCGGTCCGCAGCCGACATCCCCACCCAGCGTCGGAAGGGGGAATATTTCCTCTCAAGCGGGGCAGCGCTGCTGGGTCGGGCTTTCCTGCTTGAATCCGCACGCTTTGTGCCAAAGAGAAGGAAAAAGGTGCGGTATAAACGCTCTCCCCTCTCGGAAATGGGATCCCTGCCCGCGTACAGAGCGCTGCGCTGGGTATCACAGCCCAGCTCGCAAACACGAGCTCTTCATACACGGCTCTTGGTTTGCGTTTTGTAGACACGGCAAGATCCACTGCCACGGGAGATTTTTTCCTTCTCTTCTCCACTTGTTAATCAGCACAGGGCGCTTTGAAATTGTGGAGAGTCAGAAAAGCTATTGAAAATGAGAACTGGTGCCGGAGAGCTGACAAGGAATTGTCCCTGAGTAAACCTTTCACCACCACCCACAGCTCGCCATCACAGCTGGATGAGAATGCTGTTCCAGGGCACATCATCCTAATGCTGGTTTTTTTCTTAGTGGATATCACACTTCGCCCGATTTTTACACTTTTTCATGTGAAAAAGATGTTAAACTTGAAGTTCTGTATCTGCCTGAGGATATATGGCCACCAGCCAGTTAATACAGGGAGCTCCTAAGTTGAACTCTCTGATAAACAAACGCTAAGGAGGAGCTAACGGAGAAAATAGCAAAGATAAGGCTCTCATCACACTAATTATTGGGCCATTAAGATAAGAATTGAAACATAGACGTCAGAGGTTCAACAAGAAACTCTGTAAAAGATAAAGGAAAAGAAGAAAGTCCTAAAGATCCTCACGGATTATCTGAAAAAGTACCATGGAACAGAACTAATAGATTACGAGGTGATTGAGTGGGGCTCTAGGGATTTGCGAGGTTTATTATGGGATGGCTGAGGCAGAATGAAACTCGCTAAGAGGGAGATGTGTACAGCAGACCTGACAGAAACAGCCGTGGGCAGACGGAGGTGGAAGGGATATCGAGGGGTTCTGAGCCCAGTCGGGTACTGTGAGATGGATTCGTGCCGGGAACCCGATAAAAACCTCAGGGTCAGGCAGGGATGGCTGTCCCCCAAGATTTACACCTCGACTGCTCCTGCGACGAATGCACTGAGGATGTGCACAGCTGCCTGTGAGCTCAGCCCAGCCTTTCTCTTAGAGAATTAAAAAATGAAGGAGAAGACAAAATAGTGCTTGCATTATTTACCTGTAGTTCGAGCATTTTTAGTTCAGATTTTACTATAAAAGGAACTACGCTTTAAAAATTATTATTATAAAGTATCATAAACCTCTTGGTTTTGGTGCCTTTTCTTTCATTTCCTAGATGTTTTCCCCTTAATTTTGTTTGCTAAAATGAGTGACGCTGTCAAACAATGCTCAAGAGGCCAAGTCCTAGAAGTTCTCTGATGTCTTCATTTGTTTTAAAATAAAAATATAGTGACAGTATCAGTAGGAGAAAGTAAGAACTAGGGTTGAATTTAGGATTCCCGGAAACTTTAGCTACTAAAAGATCTTGCACGAACGAAGTCATTTTCGGCGACTTCCTCTTATCTTGACTTGGAATCATGATAGGATCTCAGTCACTAACGTACATCAAAGGCCACCTCTCCATCCTTCCCTTCCAGGGCCAGGTCCATCTCTCTAGCCGCGATCATTATCACCATCGGAGAAGTCAAACCATAGGCCAAGCACAGCAGCAGACGTGCTGGGAAAGTGGCTTCTCCCTTTTTTTTGCCACTCAAAAAATAACTGTGACACCTGTAATCCACTCGCTTTGTGCCCGTTCTTTCAGCTCTCGGCACCTCCGAGGGGGAAATGTGTATTTCCTTCTATTTATGATAATCTTTAGCATCACTGCACAGCAGGGGAAAGACACAGGCAGAGAAGAACTCCCACAGACACTTCCTGAGTGTGGGAATTATTGGTGCTCCCATCATTTCAGAAAGGAAATGGTGTCCTTCAGCTTCAGGTGCAGAAGGGTGTGAGAAGAACAGTGATCTTGGCTGTAACAATATCTCTGGTCATCAGCAGATGCTGCTCTTCGACCGACGCTTATATTCTTCCAGGTTTTAGAGAAATGATGAAGAGAGTCACTTACCGTGTAGCACTAGAGAGCTAATGCTGGTGTTTTCCTTTGGGTCACAACAGTGAAATGAATGGGTATTAATTAAAAAATAGAAGCTTGAATACCCCAGATGGAGGCACAATTGATTTTAGGACAAATGAAGGAACTATACCCATAATAAGAAAGATTTGCATAAATGTGCCACTTATCTCTTCAGGCATACCGTGATACCGCAGGCTTCCTTCTCTTTTGTTTTAGTGATGACATCTTTATCCTAAGAAGAACGAACAAACCTGTTCTCTTCACTCTGTTATTTAGAACTTTATGCTAGAAAAGCATTACAGTAATATATCCTGCTCAGTTCTTGGTATGGCTCCGTGTTTCAGAACACAGCGCCGCTAAAACAAAATTCTGCCCGCACTTCTGAAGCCTGAGTAATTTCAATTTCCGAAATCCTTCTTGGTCGTTCATCTGGGAATTCAGAACTGCTGAATGAAATCTCAGAGGTCCCATGCCGGGTTTTGTGGTCCCCTCGGATAAAGGCTTCTCCATCCCTGGAGGCGCTGCCCGCTCCCCTCCTCTACGCCCTGAGGACAGCATGGCTTGGGAGGAGCCTGCAGAGCAGAAGAACAGAGATTTCCCACAGTCACAGCGTTTTCCGTGCCTGAGTGCAAAGACGGACCAGCACTCCCGACCTCTCCTTCCAAGGCAGCTCTCAGGATGGATTTCTTCTTTTGTCTCTGGAACAATCACCCCGAATTCCCAGCCATCCCGCGGAACTGGTGGCCGGAGCTCTCAGCTGGATGCAGACGTGAGGAAAGCTGCGAGAATCCTTCCTAACGCTCTGGCTCTCGGTTATATTGTAAATCCCACAGTAGCCTGTTCCGAGGCTCATTTCCCGAGAGGTAAACCAGCCTCCTCCCTTCGTCGCATTCCCTACAGTGAGTGCTTTCCCCATCGGTCTGTTAAGAGCAAACATTTATTTCTCCCGGTAGTAACTCGGTGCTTACCAACCAACCGCCTCTGAATCACCCCAGCGCTCCGCTGGAATCCTCCCAGATCCCTGGGAGGCCATTCTGTCCTTCACCCTCCCTGTTTCTCCTTGTGCTCTTGGCTTTTCCAGGCACGTCTCCACGCGGCGATTCCCAGCACATCCTTTGGAAAGGCTCGAAAGCAGGGCGTGTTCCGGAGCTCCCGGGGCGTTTCTGGGGGCTCTCAGCCGTGGCCAGCAGCCCGTGACTGATGCTCGCCGCCGTCCCCCGCTCGCCCCCGCCCAGCGCAGTGCGCCCAGCGCTGGCCAAGAGCGCCACTGGGCGGCCAGCGCAGGAACTGCACCCTGGGCAGGGCTCCCCTCGCCCCTCCCGGCCGCTGCAGGGACCAATTCCGAAACACATTTCCCACCTGGACTCTTTGGCGCATAAATGCGCTCCCTTGCTATTGTTGAGGCATTTGGCTTGGGGTTGATATTCCAGGCAAACGTGAAATGTCCTACAATCCTTCTGTCGAGCGTGCTTAACAAAGACACGGGCAAACGTAGCAAACATTGCACATGTGCTGTGCACTACATATTCCAGAAGTCCGTAAACAAAGGCGTTTTCAAGCACAGGCCGTTTGCGGCAGGGTGAGTTTTGAGTACTTTCTATTTCACAAGGAAATCTCCAGCTGTTGGATGATCTGTCCTAAAGCGTTCCACAGTCAAGAACAAATTCAGTATTGACAGCAGCTCGAACCTCCACTGCCTCTTGGGTTAGCTGCAATAGATTTCCAATGAATATCTTAAAGATGAACCTGCAGGTATTGTTGTGTGGACAGATCTCCCTTGGACCAGTGACTCCTTTACAGTCAGGACTTCAGTGTTCTGACTGAGGCAGAAATGCTGCTGCTGCTCCTCAGATGCAATGGAGACCATATTTATTGCTAGGCAGCAGTATTTGCTTTCTAATGACACCAGTTCATGAGTCCATCTGCTCTAAAGCCTCCCTGTATGCCTTCCAGCTTCAAAGAATAAAGGAAAATCTCCTGCTTAAAAAGTCCAAGTTCATGTATTTCCTCAGAGACATTCTGCATTCCCCAGTCTCCAAAGACAACTCTGGACAGAAGATACCTGCCAGATTGACAGAGAGCAGGTTTAGATTAGATATTAACAAGAAATTCCTTACTGTGAGGGTGGTGGGGAGGCCCTGAGGTTGTCCAGAGCAGCTGTGGCTGCCCCTGGATCCCTGGAAGTGTCCAAGGCCAGGTTGAACAGGAGCAACCTGGGATGCTGGAAGGGGTCCCTGCCATGGCAAGAGGCTGAACAAGATGATCTTGAAGGTCCTTTCCAATTCAAACCATTCTGTGATTCTATGTGTACTTAGATCTTTTCCATCCTTCAAAGGCAAAAAATTCTCTTTCTCCTCTCTATCCATGACAAGCTCAGTATTTCTCATTTGGAAATAAATCCTCTCAGCTGCAGCACTTTGCTACCACGAATGCCTTTTGAAGGCAAGTAAGTATTTTCATCTTTGTAAGCTTTGTGCTTAGTGGGATCCAATTTTTCCGTCTTCAATCTCACTCCTAGAACATATGCAGAAATTTTCTTCACAAATCCCTAAACCCACTTGGGCTTTTTGTGTCCTGAGGTCTTAAATGGCCAACAAATAATATTTCAGTTTCTAGAAGTTGTAGGACAAATATCATCTACTAAGGGCTTTTTCCCGTGTTCTTCTGTTCAATTTCTTTATGACTCCTCCCACCGTTTCCTGCAGTGGCTGTTTCAGTGGACTCAGAGGAGACAGATTCAAATGGAAACTCACGTGTTCAACAGCCAAGCAGCACAAGGGTGTCAGGTGATTCAAGTTCACTGGGTAAACAGCCTTGGCTTTCTGTGTGTTTTTCATGAAACAACAGAGAACAGGATGATTCTCTCAGTGACATTTAGAAAGCCTTGAAAAAGACATTTCAGGGATGGAAGCGCCACAGAGGCATTTCATTAACAAGAACAAGAATCTTCAGGCTTGTGAAGAAATCTTTCTAGGACTGGCTACCTGAAGAGAGGAATTAGAAGTGTTTGAAGTTAAACAACTGAGCATTATAAGAAAGATATAGGCAGACTATATGCTGTCCCATGTCATTGTGGTAAGAAACAAATGACACAAACTTTGGTAAAATTATCTGACTCTAATCTTCATTCAAAAACTGTCTTTCTTTATATATTTTCTAGAACAGGCCACTCTCATTGGTTAGAAGAATGCCAGAACTCTTCATCCCATTGGTTAAAACTGAAAGATACAGAGAACATCTGTTCCACAGAAAGGAATCTAAAACATTACACTTGTTACAACAACACTTGCAATGTTTATGTTAAGTTTGTGAGAACTAGGTCTTCTTAAACTAAAACATCATGAAGAAACTGAGTCTAGAAACTCAGAAAATTCAGGCCTAGGAATTTCAGATTTCAGTCCTGAGCAGAGAAATAGAATGTTTTGTCTTAAAAGGACATGTCAGGAAGGAATGGACATGCAGAGAAGATGCCCCTGGACTGGCTGACTTTGAAAATCTGGCTGATCATCTGAGCAAGAAAACAGGGATTCAGCTGAGAAGCAAATTTGAAAGTGAAGGAGAGAAGGGGAGAGCAGGAGGAGGGAACAGCAGTGGTTAGAGGAGGGAAAGATGCTGTGCAAGAGGGACCAAGAGAGGACAGGCATGAAGCTGTTTGGGTGACAAGGGTGACCTAGCAGGGTAAGGACAAAGAAACACAGGTAGGATCCCTCCTGAGAGCAGCTTAGGAAGGGCTGGTTGATGTGGTACCTGTAATAAGAGAATCACAATAGGCATTAAAGGGAAAGTGAGGTCCAATCAACCAGAGTAAAAAGGGAATAGGGAATTCTGTGAGAAGCAGGAAGGGCAGTAAATGCAGTTTGAAGTCAAAGCAGGTGCATGGATCAGAAAGGAGCCAAAATGGTTGCAAAGAAGAATGAAACAAATGAGTTAGGTAGGAGGAAGAAAGTGTGTATATGATCCTTTAAGCTTGCCCTGGTCTTTCTCCAATTCTCAGTGTCTGGTTTAAGATTTAGATTTCCTCACTTCCACCTTTCTTCCTCAGAATGCCTTTCTTTCTGATGGGAGAGCAAAAAAAAAAAAAAAAAAAAAAAAAAAAAAAAAAAAATATCAGGAGGCAGCATCAAACCAAAAGGAACCCTTCTATCTCAACCAGTGAAACAGAAGTGTCCAGTACCCAACTTTCTGTCTCCTGATGCCAGGTTTGGCTCTTGTGCGAGGCAAGTTCTGAATCCTGTAAGCCCTGGATGGCATGAACATACTGAGATCAGCTCAGGAAACACTTGGCCCAGTGCTACCTCAAGGGAGGAAGGAATTCAAGCACAGCTTCATGGACAGCCTGGTCACTGCCTGGAAGGAAAGCAGAAGTTCTGAGCTGGGGTTTCCAAAGGGGACAGAGATCAAGGGAGTCATGGTGTTAGCTGAACACAGATGCTCCAACATGAGCAGATCACTCTCAATTCATGTCTAGTGCTTCTGAAGACACAGTGACCACTTCAGCAGTTAAATAAGTGGCCAACACTATTTCTAAACCAACTCCAGCTAAGTGTAACCCCAGCATAAGGGAAATCTGGCTTGTGTTTTACTGAAACAGCAGCAATGTCCTTTTTGGGGAGGATACTTGGGAAAGCAGAGGGGTTTGGGGTCCTCTGTTTAACTTCCTTTGTTCTCAGCTGCAGGCCACTTTCTCCCACGATTCCAGTAGGAACTGCAGGCCAGGCACCCTCTGGGATCACAGGATGGCCCTTGGACCTCTGGCACAACTGAACCATCCCCCAGAACACAGAGTGAACTACCTGGGGCACTGTTTACACACAGCAGTGAAGTTTAGGCTCTTGTTATCCCACATACCCTTGTATCTTGTCTTTTATTTTATTTTTAAATACTTTTGTATTTTAACAAAACTGGGCAGTGAAAAGTAGTCCTTCTCTTGGATAAATCTGTGACATGCTCAGTGCTTTTGACCAACAGCATGTAGATACTCTGAAAGGAAAGAGACTTACAGAAAAGAAGAGACTCACAGAAAAGAAAACATCCATTGTGTAGGCCGAAATCCAGAAAGAGTTTATTAATTGTTTAGACAATAGACAGGTACTTATGTCTATATCCCATTTTCTAAAGGAGGGGACACACTGACAAAGACAAACTGAAAACCAGTTTCAAGACAGATGCACAAACACCTTTCCTCATGGAAAATTATAAAGTAAGCAGATACAAACCAAACACATTTAGCAGGTACCGCTGGAAGTGCATGACAGCTAATTTATTTTCCAGAGTTTATATCTGGGTAGGTAAAACACAGTCCTGGAGTCGTGATACTCCTCCTGCCAGGTTCATACATTTGAGAGGGGGGAAATGTATTTTTATATTAAAACCCCTGGATTGCATCTGTGATGGGGAGGGCTAATAGATAACAGCCTGTAGGCCCTGTATATCTGTCACATATAAAACTATTACCACTTTTTTGGTCAGGCTTGACCAGATGAGACTTGGGCGCTCCTTGGGATCCCTTAAATGCAGTTTATTGACCAGCAGCAAGTCGGTCCTTGTCCTGGGAGCGGCAGAATCCGGCTGCTGCAGTTCGCCAGTTTTTCCACCAGATAGCAGGCGCCGCAAAGGAAAAACCCAGCGGAGAATCTGCAAGTCACGGGAAGGAGAGGAGGGGCTGGACCGGGCACTGCCGGGCTCGGCAGCATCGCGGGGCCTGCTGGGGAAGGGATAAAGCCCCGGAGACAGGCAGGTCTCGTCATTATCTGTCTGTCTGTCTGTCTGTCTATGTGTTTATCCATCTCTCTGTCTATGTGTTTATCCATCTCTCTGTCTATCTGTCTATCTGTCTGTCTGTCCGTTTATCTGTTTGTCTGTCTGTCTGTTTTTATATCTATCTATCTATCTATCTATCTATCTATCTATCTATCTATCTATCTATCTATCTATCTATCTATCTATCTATCTATGTCTCTCTCTCTCTCTCTTTCTCTCTCTCTCTCTCTCTCTCTCTCTCCCTCCCTCCCTATATCTTCATTTATAGATCTACCTATCGGTTTATCCATCCATTAATCCATTTGTTAATCTGCCTACACATCCATTCATCTGTTACCCCCCATCCCTCAGCATCCTTGTCCACAGGATCTGGGTTCTGTTTGCTGCTCGCTGCCCTGGGGAAAGGAGCACACACAGATCCAGGGAAACCATCTCAGATCCATCTCAGATCAGAGCAGGGGGCTGGGGAGAGGGGGAGATGTGAGCTGGGGAGATGTGAACTGGAGAGAGGGGAGATGTGAGGCTGGGGAGAGGGGAGATGTGAGGTGGGGAGATGTGAGGCTGGGGAGAGGGGAGATGTGAGGTGGGAGATGTGAGGTGGTGAGTGAAGGTGTGAGATTGAGAGGGGTGACCCAGAGTGCTGGATTGAGCCGGGTTAGGGAGGGAATGAAGGTCGTGGAGCACCACGGGGATCGGTTTATCCCTTGGGGTCCCCAACCCTGCCTTTCTGCCCTTGCCCCTGAACAGAAAGGCAATTGCAGCAGTATCGAGCAGTGTGCTGGCTTCTCCCAGCTCCGGGGCTGCAGGGCAAGTGAGGACAGCAGCCAGCTTAAACCCCGGGAAGCTGGGATTGGTGTAGGAGACACCAGCAGCTCTCAAATAATCTCCTGACTTGGTTCCCTGTCAAGCCAGAGTCTCTAATGCAGAAAGTACTTGTACCATTTAAAACATGCTTAAAGAATTGTGTCCACAATCATTACTCCATGCTTGTCTTCTGTTTTAATCTTTACAGAAGACAAAAAAAGGGGTCAGGGGCACCTGTTCAGAGAGGCGGTTGTCAGGAATATTTATATGGAATATTTCTCATCACATGCCTTAGTTTAAAGTAAAATTCCCAGGTTTGTCCATGACTGATTTAGTGATTTAAAACACATTTTGAGAAACAAACATATCCCACACTACTGTAAATCTCCCATTTATACCTTAGGAACTTAAGCAAAATAGCTTGTCTCCCTTTTTCTTCTTCTAAAAGGGACACCTAAAGAAGGTATCACCTCTGATACCTGATGATAGGAACTCCAGCGCAGGACTAGAGTGGTTCTTAGCCTTCCACTCAAAACATGCATTGTACTCATTAGCAAGGGGCAGTTAACAACTGAATTAATGTCTCTTTTCTTCCTCATTTTTTTTCTTTCAGCTACCTCATTCTATTTTTTGATGTATTAATCAAGGTAGCTAAAGCAAGAAATACTCAAAAAGAAAACCTCCAAATCCAGTAAAAAGTCATAGGTGATTCTGAGAGAGGTTAAGAATTGCTATGGGCTGCCTGGGCGAATAAATCCCTTAAACTAAACTTTTAAATCCCAAACTCAAGGGAGTATTCTTTGGAACATATGGGGGGAAAAAAGCTCTGTGCAAAATACACAAACATCTGCCATTCTGAGTGGAAAGCTGGAGAATACTGAACACAGTGACAGGAACAGACCAATGTTCACTCCAGCATTGTGCAGTAGGTGGAGTACGAGCTATTTACACTAAAATGCTAAACTGAGTGACTCCCACTTCCTACTAAAAGCACATAAAAAGGCAACAGAGAATCTCTTTGGCAAAACCTTTAAAATGAACAGAATAAACCTGTGTTCTTGCCTTGTATGTAATCTTTATTTATTTATGCACGTGACTCACAAGGAAAACATCAGAAAAATCAAGACAGATGTTGAGCTGTACAGATAATTGAGGGCCAGCATCACCAGGCACAGCAAAAATTTTCTTAGAAGGAGGCTTGCCTAAAGGTGAACTACAACAGCAACAGCAGCAACAAAAAGCAGATATGATAATCCTGTTTTCATTTATGTAGCATTCAGAATGATGGCTCAGATGCTCAGCAGCTTTGGAGCACTGAGACACAGCTGGCTGAAAACACAGATTCCACAAGCAAATATCCAAACTGGTCCAGGGTTCTGCAAGGGAGAAAACCTGCGAGGCCTGGTACCAACAGTAAGAGGTGGATTAAAGCAACAGCTCTAATGTGATAAGACTGAGAATCAACAACAACAAAAAATTAGATTTGTTTGCAGTTGATGGGAGAAGAAATTCTGACAGGTAATCACACAAATCTGGTGATACTGACAGCTTCTGTTCAACAACTTCAGCTTTACACTGCCTCTAAGAACAGATTCATATTTTAGGAAAGAGATATCATCTTCTGAAGCACACTCCTGCTTTGTGCTCTTACATAGAAGCCACCCATCTGTTGTCAGCTCAGTAATTTGAGATCTGGCTGTAACATTGCCACAATGCACACGCTGGGTATGGAACACAGCAGCAGCCACCTCGAGGATGGACATCAATTTTTGTCAGAGATCCATGACTATTGGGAATTTTATGAATTTTATAAATTAGAGACAGGCTTCTGAGTTGGTTTAGATGGTGGAATTTATTTTTTTCTTGTCTTCTACATAGGCAGGGATGGTGAGTTTGGCTCACATCTCTACCTCAGGGTTCAGAAGGTCACAAAGACCTTTAAAGGATTTATTAACCAATAAAATACTGCCACCAAGAATATTTATATTTTTAATCCAATAGTTATTTTGTTTTGTACATTTTGCTGCAGTGTGGGCTTTCTTATCCAATCAAAAAGTCACACAATACTACACTCTAAAACTTTTTATTACCTTTATAACTACTTCTGTTTTTTCTATATCTTAAACTCTGAACTTTACCTAAGTTAATATTTTCCTACTTAAACTACAAATCTACATTTTTGCTCCTAGTATTTAAATTTGCCCAGGGTCTCAGATCAAACCCTGTATTTAACTCTAAGCTTTGGCCCAGTGCTCTGAGAACTCTCTGCATTTTTGGATTCCAGCACGTGACCCCATCACAGAGGTCAATAGCTGTAAGAAAAATTCACTTAAAGAATTCCTGAATGCAAGATTCATCAGTGATGCAGTCTGCTGCATGTGTTGCAGGGTATTTATAAATCTTCTAAAGCATTGCAGAGAGCTTTGTTTCACACTAAGATGATGATTAAGAGGTGCAATGAAGTGCTGTCCAGCAGAGAGAGCACATGGTCAAAGCCAGGCAGGTAACAGCCAATGGCTCCTCAAGACAAAGAAAAAGGAAATCCAAGTATGGTCAGAACTGTTGTTTTCAAAGGTGAATCAATCAAACCCCTAAAACTTCCCCTGAGAATAAACTCTTCTGAGCTGACAGCAAATGGTAAAATCAGAAAACCTTCTCCTGCCTGCCCAAGGACAGCAACCAGCAAAAGCAACCCCAGGCTGGTGTAACTCCCAATCCACCTGAATACCCAAATTAAAAAGACTGCTCAATAAGAATGGCCAAATGCATTTCTTTCAAAAGCCAAGGCACTGCTCTAACAAAAGGCCTTCATGCATCATTTGAAGTTTCACATCAAATTAGAGGGAGGGAGAGACGAGAAGAAATCCTTCCTATTGGGCAGACATTTGCACTTGCCTCTGAAATAAAACTGTGTGAGATTCTGGATGGTAAAGGCCCTTGGAAAGGGATTTTCCTGTCTGCTAGTGAGAGACTCTGAGGACGTCAGAGGGCTGCAGGTGCTGAGTTCTTGGCCCATGGGAACAAATTCCTAAGTCTATTCCAAAGCTTTATAAATGAACATTGCAAATTTCCCTATATGTACATATATACTCTAGTTACATATTCTCTAATCATAGCAGAATATATACAAATATATATGCTTAATTTTTTTTACATACTTGTTCAGAGAAACTGGAAATGGCTGTTTTGTTTTTTAATGAGGTGCAAATTTCCTAAATTCTTAGGACCCTTTAGTTTCTTAGGACTTAAAAAGAAACAAAAAGTACATAAACTTTGTTGTTTCTTGTGTTATCTGAATGAGCAGGAAAGTTAAGACAGTAATCAATTATTTTAAAAAAAGTTCTGGAAGCATGTCAGTTTAAACATGGTATTTTGGTGGTTGGGCCCAAAATAATCATCATACTTTGGAATAGTATGCATGAAAACAATGAGAAAGTCATGCTGGCAAAGACCATGTATTTCAGAGGAAAAGTACCTCAAACTGTGGGTTCTTTCCTTTCTGCTCCATGGAAAGTTTCTCTATAATTTGTAATTATTCAGGAGGTGGCTGGGTCAGTGCTGAGATCACCCTGGCCTTGCCTCTACTGCTCTTGTCCTGCCAGGGCCTTAGAGATTCCCTGGCTCTTGTCATGGATCCCCACAATCCCTACTCTGACATCCAGCAATACATTTTCCTGCTTTAATAAATAAATTTATTGCTCTGCTCCTGCCTTTCTCCCAGTGCTGGAAGGTCCTCCATTCCCAGTATTATGGAATTGCATCATCAGAATCAGATTTCTGAAGCTGATTTCTGCATAGAAAACTTCCAGTCCTCTGTGGATGTTCCAGTTACTCTTGTGTGTGTGTCAGCCAATAGACAAATAATAATAATTCAACAGATCAGGTTCATTTATCTATTCATTTATTTATTATTTAGCTGTTTGTTCAGTTATTACCTGGATGCCCCATCCCTGGCAGTGTTCATCCAGGCTGGATGGAGCTCTGAGCAGCCTGCTCTGGTGGAAGCTGTCCCTGATCTTTAGGGTCCCCTCAAACCCAGGCCATTCTGTGATTCCCAAAACACAACTGATGGACCCAGACACCCAGGCAGGTGTCACAAGCAAGGGGAAAATGCTTCATCCATCAGGAAACAAACAGGCCAACCCCCAATTCCTGCTGTATCACATCTAATTTATTATCAGATATTCCTCTAATTGTGTGGTAACAGCTTAAACTCACCACAAGCCTAATGAGGAGAGTGCAGCTTAATGGAAAGCAGATTATGTCAAAGAGATTTGATATCTTTCTCTGACAAGATTACAAATAGGAATCATAGTGGGGACTGTATTGATGATATAATATAATCAGACTTTTTTAGACTTCTGGCTTTGTGCCTGTAACATTCAGATAAAAAACCTAAAAACAAGAGCACCATGAAAAATCAGAATGGCACAAACCAAATCAAATTGAATTTGTCAAGTTGATAGTCTCACTGAAATTAATGTGAATACATCAAATAATTGCAATGAGACTTGCAATGTCCTATAAATACTGTTCTATTATATACATATAATCTGATTTTACAATGAGACAGAGACATAAAGAGTGTAAACATACATTTGTTCCTGGAAAGTTTTCAGATTACATAAACATTGAGACGTGATAATCAAGAAAGCCCCAGAGCAGAGCTGTGAAATGTTTGGCATTGCACACCAAGGCATTTTTAATACAACAAACCCCAGTGTTATTCCTACAGGAACAAAGAATCATATGCAGAGACCTGGCTCTGGACAGACTGGAAATTTCTGTAGGCAACCTCTGGAAAGCCAATGGGATGGATGATAAAATACATGAAAACAGAAGAGCACTGAAGAGAAAAAGAACATTTCTTTGTAGCTATTGTGACTCAGTTTCCACCTTCAAAACTGTCAGTGGTTCCCAGAGGAGCAGGCAGAGCCAAAATTGGTGTGGAGAACAGGACAGAGACCACAGTCTCCAGCTTAGCACTGGGAATTTACAGGTGGTTTGGTCAGAGTCTGATGAACAGAAACCTATTAGATGGCTCTTTAACCCAGCAAGGGCATCTGACACACCCCTGTTATTACCCAGCAGTTTAAAGAAATGAAAATGGGGAATAAAACACAATTTATGTCACCTAAAGGACATGGCCAAGGCACATGCTGTGTTACCTCCCATCTGATTCCTTTAAATAAATAGGTGGGGTCTTTTTAAGGGTGGTTCACATTCTGCCATCAGTCAGTGGTCTTGTTGTGGGGAGAAGTGCAGGTGAATATGCACAGAGCAGGTTGGATGACCACAAAATAAATCCTGTGTCTGTGAAATATAAACATTGGCTCTAACGTGCTCCAGGTCAAATATGGCTTCTGTATTTTCTAATATCTAATTCTAGATAGCTGTTAGCTTTCAAAAACCATCTAATCTATTAATTAATGCTCAGAGAGCCTAATAAATACATTTTGGATCAATAGAATGAATCAAAATGAGCTTTTACTCTGCTTTGTGCCCCTAGCAGTGATAGAGAACTGGCGATTTTCTCACAAGTTACAGGAACAGCAAAGTCAAAGTTCAGATTTCCTACCTTTGCAAACACACAGGAGTCCCTTTCCTCTGCTCATATGTGAGCATCAGGTGCTGCTCCCTGTGAGTCCATTTCCCACAGGATGCTTTCAAATGACAGACTGATCTCTGCTACCCCTCAGGGGCTGCACACATGTGTATTAAGTAGAAAAAGCTGGTGTGTTTTTCTTTTTATTCTGTTTTGGAAATAGCACTTATCAATTCCAATGATCTTCTGAAGTGTACATATAAATATAGCTGAATCTCCAGCTATTAGTTCTGCTCTTTATTTTCTCCTTTGAGATCTGTAGAGCCAGTTCTGCTCTGCCTTTTCAGCATCCCAAATATGAACTGAACTGTTAAGGAAGACGCATCTGCAGTGCCAGATGTTGGCCTCAGCACTGGCTGTACCCAGCTCCTTGCCTCTCTGCCACTGTACATTCTGAAATTATCTTTAAGAAGATTAAAACTGATGGGATGTGTTATATCTTGTCTTCCTGTGGACCTGCCCATCAGACAGTGCAAAGAGTCTGACTTTAAACAGAAATGGTGTTTCCTGAGGAGACAAAACATTCTTCTTGCTTATATTAGGAACATGCTTGATCCGTGATCAGGCAGTGAACAAGGGATTCTTAAATCCTGCATTTTCAGCCTGGAAGAATCCATCTTCCAAACCCTCTGCTGTAAAAGTTCCTCAGTTTCTGAAAAGGCAGGAGTACAGCAGTGACTGCTTCACTGTTCCAGCATGGCCTGATAGAATCTAATCACTTAAATTAACTGTGTTTGCAGCTGAAATGTTCCAGAAGGTGGGAAAGAGACAGCCATGAAGGAAGAAGACCTTTGGAAATGAACCTGGAAAAGAGAATGTCTGAGGCAGAAACCCTGAGGAGAAATCCCCAGAGCAGTTCACAAGGAGAATGTGAGGCAAAAGCAGCATCCCTTGGGAAATGCCTCCTTCCACAAAGCTTTGGAAGCCAAAATTTATTTCAGCTCATTTATTGAGCTAAAAGGCTCTCTGAGATGTGACAGCTCAGAATGGGGAAATATCTCACTAAAGACAGGCACACTCCAAAAGTTGTTAGTTATTACATGGAATTTCAGCTGTTGTGCAAATTCTGTGTTTGTACCTACCTAGGTCTATAAGGCAGGAGCTCCAGAATGTGATTTTTGGGTAAATTCTTCTGCCACAAAATAGCTACCTCTGATAATAATGATTGTTTTTTCTAGTCCAAAGGAAATGCGAATTATTAAGCCATTTTTCAGTGTAATATAAAATTCATATAACTGTTATTTTTAGTTAAGGCAACACAATTATTTATTGTGCCAGCTCTGTAAACATTGATTTTGGGAAGCATTTTTTATTATCTCGGAAATAATACCTTAACATTACATAATAATATAATATATTTATATGATCTGCTTATCTCTGAAATATCCTGAAAAGCAGCATCTCCTCTGGGGTGTCACCATGGTTTTAGCTGGTGTAATTCAAGGTAAAAGGCAATTGTGTACTTTGGCAATTTTTTTACATCACTGCTTTCTGCTTCGTTTGGGTATTTCTTTAAGCCATCTACTCGAAATTAAAAATACAAGGAGTTCAAATACACTCCTGCATCTCTGTAGTCTGGTACAATGATTTTCCAGAAAGCTTCCTATTTTCTAAACAGCAGCCATGAAGCTTTTGTTATACTTTTTATTAACTCCAGTTCCTAGGTAATTCCATCTGATTTGTATACCCTCTGTTTCTCTAATATCCGGATGGCCACATCACACAGGAGAGCTCAAATGCAACATGTTCATAAACTAAGCCAGACCAAAGAAATATTATCAGCTGATGAAAGTCTTGAAGGAAATTAAATGTGAGGTAAGGGAGTTTAAAATGTATAGCTTAGGGAGAAAGAGATGAGAAAGGGAGATATAAGCCCACAAAAATCAAAAGTGTGCCAACACCGAAGCCAGAAGCAGCAGAGGCACAGGGGTACAGAACTAAGAATGTGCACAGAATGATTTAGAGGAAAATGTAAACTGAATGCTGAGGAGCTGTTGGGGTTTATTTACATACAGATCCCTGCAAGTGCAAACACAATCTCCATATAAAAGCACATTCTAAAACTGATTATAGCTCTTTTTTTGGTGAATATTCTGGACTGAAATTGAGACCATGAAAGAAAACAATCAATCTTCTTCACCTACTTGATCATATGCCTTCTAATACCTTTTATCCAGCTATATGTTATATTAGAAAAATTGAAAATTTACAGGGAAGCCCCCAAAATTTAAGAGGAACTGCTGCAATTACTGAAACAAATAAGCATACTTAATGTTAAAATCCTAGGCTTAAATTTACCCAGCTGTACAAAGAGAGGGAAAGGCACAAATAAAAATGATGAGACTTTACCTCTGCCTTATGCCTTGTATATGTGTCTCTAGTGATATGATTATCATATTGCAAAGGAAGTTTACGTGCCCACCTTGTTTTTATCACCAGCAAGCCCCTCATAGTTTTGAACAAGTTTGTTTTTGGCCAGGTTGATTCAGGTTTTGACAAAGAGCACATGGCCTGTGACTGCTCAGAGGGAATCAGGATATCAGCATAACTGGCAACAGCAATTCAGCCACAAGAGAAACAAGGACACCCATGGGAATTACTGAAAAAAATGGAATCATTAAAGCAAGCCACTTTTCCCAGGAACAGCTGTTATTATTTTAGAAAACAAAACTTGCTGAAGGGAACTGGGATCTTGCCAGATCTGGTACTTAAAAAGAAGGGAAAAAAGAAGATAATAAAAGAAAAAATTAGAGCATTTGAAGATTAAGCAACTGTGCAAAACGAGAAAACCTCCTTTGCAGCATCCTGAGGCAAGTACCAAAAAATGGGCCAATATTAGCATATGTATTCAGCACACTTCTGGAAGCAAGGACGTGTTCAGAAAGATTCATGTGCAATACCTGTCTTTTGTACTAAGGGAAATACAAGACTGAAAAAATGCAGAAAGGGTAACAGAGGACACCACGAAGGCGAGATGGAGCAGGCCAGCTGGACTGTTATGATTTAATTAAGGAGAGTTTGACTCAGTGGGATTCACACATGGGAGACTATTCCTATCAAATCTGACAGAATTTTTCACAGTGGTAACATATCACAGAGGGAAGCTGTGGACATAAAACCAATTCGACACTGTACTGCACACTGTTAAATTAGAAAGTTAATGATGAGGGTATATACAGCATGAAAAGCTTGCAAAAGGAAAGAGCTGCCTTTGAAATTTAGTACATGTACTAAAATGATACAGTGTAGACCACACTTTAATTCATTCAGTTTCATCAAATTACATGTATCAGCCTACTCCTAATATCTTTTGGTCAACTAACCATAGAGGCATAATACACCACTTCCAGCAAAACATGAATTCCCATCTTTTACCTAAAAATGCATTCATTTTATATTACCTAAATGTGATGAATTCTTTCTTGGATTCCAGTCTTGTCTTTTTGTCCTAGCAGCTCACCATCAAACACCCTTACTAAGAACCCGTTTTTCTATAATTCACAGAGCCAGAGAACCACTGAGGTTAGAATGGACCCCCTGGAGATCACCACACATCCCACCCACTGCCTCCACCCCAAACCCAGGGTAAGTTACAGCAGGATTCTTGGGTTCCCAGATAATTGAGATTTGAACACACCCAGGAATGGAGACCCATGGTCAACTGCCATTAGAGCAGGAAAGCTTTTTCCTTATGTTTAGATCTGGATTTAAACTATTTCCATTCCTGCCTGTTGTCCTGTTGGACAAGCTGTCTGCTTTACTCCTTTTTTACTATTTAATTGATTGTTTCATTCCCCTGATTCTTCTCTTCTCTAGGGTAAGCCCTACCAGTACTCTGAGCATCCTTTCAATGCTAACTGGTCTCCAGTAAAACTTCCTACCCCCAGTCACAATCCCTTAAGGCTGGCTGTTTACCTGGTTCTCAGATCACTTCAGTATCCACTTAGATAAATGTAATCTAACCTTCTCGAGGCTGCAATCCATCCATTTGTCTGTAGGAGTGTTGCAGGAGTAAGCACTGAGAGCCTTACTCAGGTCAGAGTAAACAAAACCCACCAGTCATCCCTCACCCAGTGATCTTGTCGTGATTGGAGAAAGACATGAGTTTGATCAAACATGATTTCCCCTTCATAAAATCTTGCTTACTACTCACCATCACTTTCTTGTCCTTCATATGGTGCAAAATGGCTCACAGGGTGAATCTAATGAGCTCTGGTTCTGTAGATCCTCCTTCTTACCACCTTGCTCCTTGTCACCACCTCCCTCATGTCATTCAGAGTGTGTCCTCAGTTTATTTGCTTTCCTCTTGCTGCCAGCACACGTTGCTTTTCCCACCTTTCATTACATTCAACTCCAGTTGAGCTTTGGCTTCCTTATCCTACATATTGAACAGCTTCTCTATATTCCTGTGGGGTCACTTGTCTCTTCTTTCACCTTCTGTATACATATTTTTGATACTAGGGTTGAGCCAGGTGCTCTTTGATCATCCATGCAGGCTTTCTGCCACTCTCAGCTGATTTTTTTGTACATTCTGGAGCTTGGAGAAGGTAAAACTTCGAGATCTCCAGAGTCATCTTCTACATGGTTCCTATTTCAGCAGTTCCTGAACAGCCCAAAGCCCACTCTGCTGAAACCTGGGAGGCCACTCTGGGCTTCAGAGGCTGCTTTCTGCCCAGTTCCTTCCTCCCCAAATCCTTCCCTCCATTGCATGATCCCTAAATCCAAGGCTGACCCAGCCTTCACACTCCAGACCAGTTTTTCTTGTCTGTAACCATCAGGTCCAGCAAACAACTCCCTCTCCCTGCCTCCTCAACCCCCTGTATCAGGGAATCACCATTAGGGCACTCCAGAAACTTCCTGGCTTGCTTGTGACCCTTTCTGTTGCTTTTCCAGCAAATATCACAGAGTGGTTTGGTTTGGAAGGGACCTTCCACTCAATGAGGTCACCCAGAGACCCGTTCAGTCTGGTCCTGAACACTCCCAGGGTTGAGGAGAATAGAGCCTCTCTAGACCCAGAAAGTCATTTTAGAGGAACTCCAAGCTATTGCTCATTGAAAAAATTTAAACAATGCTCCTAGCTCCCTGCTTGGCTAAGAATGAAACGTTTGGTGATTTTGGCCCTGAAATTGTACTTAGCTAAGGCTGAAATTGTTTGTGCAAGCCCACAATGCTTCTGGATAAAAGTTTAAGGTTGAAGGCAGTCACTCTAGATAATATCACAAAAATAACAAAAAATGGTAAAGTTAAAGAATGACTCATTTATTTTACCCAGTAATGTTTACAGCAATGTAATCTGGCACAAAGATCACTCTAAAATAGCCTAATATTTGGAAGGAAATTAAATGCAGGCTTTGACAGCTATCTGTTCTGAAGATCAGAACTGGGCCCACACATATTAATTCTCTGTAATAACATTCAGTTTGCAGACTCTCAGAACTCTCAGTTTGGCAGCAAGAAAGCAACACATTTATCACTGTCAGGCTGATATTGTGGTTATTTCATAGCCAAAAAAAAAAAAAAAAAAAAAAAAAAAAAAAAAAAAAAAAAAAAGCAAGCTTCTTATAAAATGTAATAACATGTCTAAGTTTAGTAATGTCTGGAAAGTTGAGTCCTGTGTTTTCATATACATTGAAATACATTTTATAACCCATTTAGTCACAGCCTTTGCAGGGTACAGGTGTGAAAGTGCATCCATGGAATCCCCTGAGCTGGAAGGGATGGGTACTCAGGGATATTTGGAGTCCAGCCCCTGGCTCTGTGCCTGGAGTGCTGGCCAAAGGCTCCTGGATTTTCCTGGGGAGCCTGGGCAGAGCCCAACTGCTCTGTGGGGCAAGAATCTTTTCCTGATTTCCAGTCTAAGCCTCCCCTGACACAGCTCCAGCCGTTCCCTCGGGTCCTGGCCAGGAAGAGCAGAGGTGGGAGCTGCCCCTCATGAGAAAATTGCAGAGCTCTGATCTCTCCTCCAGCTGAACAAGCCAAGTGCCCTGAGCTGCAGCTCCTGTGGCTTCCCCTCAGGCCCTTCACCATCTTTGTACCCCACCTAACAGTTTCAGAGGTCTCTAGTAACTTTAGATCTCTCTAATCTCTAATAACTTTAGATCTCTCCTCTACTGTGAAACCCAAAACTGCCCCAGGACTTGAGGTATAACCTGCACAAAGTGCAAATGCAGCTCCTGGAACCCTGTGTCACTATTATTCTTCAGGGATGATGCATAAATTATCTTTTTTTGACTGATTTCCAATTGGAAGGAGAAAGTCAGAGGAGGAATGCATGCCACCATGTTGTGAGGCACTTCTGATGCATTAAGTTTCAGATAATTTTCAGATTCTGTACTGCCTTGGTGTGCAACTCTGAGCTTCACATTAAGTGTTAGTAAGTTCTCTTCACAGGGCAGGTAGACAGAACAATCCTTTTCCAGCTTGAGAACCAAGGACAACCCAGACAGGCCTCAGGCCTGAAAAGGAGAAGCAACAGGGAACTGAAGAAAGCAAACCAGGAGGATGGGACTCCACAATCTGAAGCTATAATTGGACAATTAACCCCAATATGTAAATGGACCAAAACTTTTAAAAGTGTGAAAATTCATGAGTTGGGGTCCACATTGGGCAGAGCCCCAGCCAGGCCCTTGTTCTGCCCAAGGCATATCCTTTAAAGGTTTTAACAAATACCTACTTTATTCCTCTGACTGTCTAGCCTCTGTTCCAGGTCAGTCTCTCTAGGCATCACTTCTATAACACAAATAGAAGGGGATATATAGGCTGTGAGTATAAGGCAACTGGATTTTATCATTATTTTTCCTATAATTATTATTCTTATTTTTCTGCAGGCTTAATCCCTAAGGAAAGCTTCCTCTTGTCTGTGGATATTTTAGTGCCTCTCTGTTCTGCTGATACATCACCATCTATGAGAGCTGTGAAAACTACATAAACCTGCTCCTCACAGTGTCTATCTCTCTGCAGCATTTGTTGTTCTCACCACTTCCTGGAGTATGGACTCTGGAATAGTTTCTCACCTAAGGACCTACCTCAGGCTTCTTAGGAATGCCAGGAGTCAGCAGTGCCCCATTCCAAAGCTGTACCACTCGTTCTCTACTCAGAATTACACAGCTCCTTAAAACCTTGCTGTTTCTGGGTTCTCCCCATTACTGCTCTTCACAGCACCTGCATTGTGCCATGGAGCCAGAAGGCTTCAAACCCTGCATTTTGGACTCTGACCACACCATCTCTCCTTGATTAACCCCTCTTTTTCCTCAAATCTCATTTACTTGGTACCCCCCATAGTGGTCTTACCATAGCCAGTGCCCAGAATAATATCAGGGAAAACTTCCTCGTTGTCCAAAATGTCTTGATGGTCCCTTGTAAGAGTTATATAACCACTTCCTTATTTCCCTCTGCCTAAAGAACCTTGTGTGCCCTTGGGTGTGTGTGTGAGGTGCCCCTACCTTCCTTACAGCTCCTTATTTATGCACAGAGACCGAGTTTGTGCTGACTGGTGCCCCAGAAGGCTGACAAGGACAGCCTAAAGGAGGCTTCAGTGAGTGGAAATTAAGATTCAACCCTTTCAGCTCTCAAACACGACTGAACTACAGCAAAGAAGCAGAAAAAAGGAGGCTGTAGATTTCTTTAAGTAAGAACAAAATGCCCTCGAGCAACAAAGTGATGCAGAGTGAAGGAAGCCTGAGCAGAGCAGAATGATTCACACATGGGAGACACTGGGAACTGTGTAGCTAAAGGTGCTTCTTGTGCACAGGAGCATCCAGTGACATGGGATTGGGTCACCCCACTGTGCTGTCACCCTGGGATGCACAGACCTGAAGTGACAGGAGATGTACAGGGAAATCCCAGACTGCTGTGACACAGGGGGATGGCACACAAACCACGAGGAGTGGTCACCCAGAGAGTTTTGGGTTCTTTACACACACACAACTTTAGATATCTCCACTGGCAACAATGCTGATTGGGCTCTCGACAAAGTGGTAAATAAATACAGCTTCTTCAAGGGTTAAACTCCTTAAAATCTCCATGGTTTAGCAAGACAGCTTTGAAAAACCCTACGTGAGTTAAGCACTGTGCATAATCCATCTCAATTCCCACGTTTGCTACACTGAGCAACATCTATCTTTGGAGAAGATAAACAAGTATCTGTTATCTCTTACAGCTCTTTCCCTTCATCTGGTTGATTACCTGCCATCCACATTTTGCATCTCCTCTTAGGACTCCCTCCTGCCCTATCATTGAGGTCCCTGCCCTCTGCTCTCCTCCCATCCAAAAGGGAGTTGTTTCCACAAGCAAGACTTGGGGTCCAGGTCCCAAACACACTTCTGCTTTAGCTCATGGTGTTTAGTAATTCTGCAAGAATTTGGCTTTTGGTGTCATGACCTGTCTGCTTTCCAAATTAATTTTGTTCTTCAAGTCTGGTCCACTCCTGATTAAAGGAAACTGTGTCTCTTCACATTTACTTCTCAGCCTATGGTATGACTGTTAACTGTGCTGATATTCCTCTGTGCCTCTTCTTCCAGAAAACCTTTGTGACTCCTTGCGCCTGGCCTCATCTTCCTTTTCTCCAGTACACTTTCTTTTCTTCTCTTTTGTTGACCATGGAGATCAACAGTTCTTTTAATGACCTTTTCCACCAACTCTAACTTTTTCCTTCTCCTCAAAACTTAAATTTTATGTACTTGAATTTGCAGATAGATTTTAAGAAACAGCCTGGTTATATCCTAGAAATGGTTTAATAGATCCTAGAAATGGATTAAATCACCACAATGCTGATAAACAATTGGCTCTGGAAATAACCTAAAACCCCAAATCCAGTGTTTAAACTATGGTTTCTGTCAATCTGGGATGACATTTCATGCATAGTCCTACAGGGATCTGTCATGCATCCAACTCTACAAAATTATTTTGCTAGCACCTAATATGCTACTGCCATGCACACAAAATCTTGGCTGATGCCAAACTAGGACATGGAAATAGGGAAGAATTCTGGAATTCTAAACAACCTTGTCAATTTTGGGGGGAGAATTTGAAATAAGACAAAATTTCACCATGACACATTCAGAAAGGCCCAGTCAGGAAGGGCAGAACAAATAGAGCAAAATGAGGAATTAAATGAGTGAGCACAACTGCAGAAAATATCTGGGGTTATAGTGGTTCACAGGCCATAGGATGACACTTTCAAAAACCCAGAAAATCTCATTCTGGAGTATATTATCAGAAGTGCTGTGTGTAAGACAAGGAAGGTAATTATTCTGCTCTACTTGCTACTAGTGAGAGCTTGGTTCCTGCTGTGAGTAACACATTTAAAGAAGCAAGAACATCAAGAATATCCAACAGAGGGCAAGAAAGATATGTTTTCCCCCCCCAAATCACAGTCCTGAAGATTTGTTTAGATGATAAATAAGGAGGCTGGGGAAAGGTGAGAAGACTCTTCCAGTTTATCAAAGGTTGTTGCAACAAAATCAGTGTTCAATTTTCTGTGTCCTCTGGGGAGGGCAAGAAGTAATCTGCTTAATTTGCAGCAAAGAGGATTTACATTACACCTCAGAAACACTCGCCACTCTAAGGACAGTTAAGCTCTGGAAGAGGCTCACTGAGAGTTAGTAACATCCCTTAAGAACAGTTTGGACTGGTCTGTCAGGGATTGGATCTGTGTGGATTTAAAGTTTCAAGTGAGGAAGAAAAACATTTGGTCATGCCTTGCATCTTCACTGTCTTTTTACACTGCATACACATGTGTTTTTTTTTATGTTTTTTTATGTTTTTTATGTTGTGCCAGTGGAGCAGGCTGTGCCTCTGACCTCACACTGCTCAGCATTCCCATTGCAGAGCTAGCAGGAATTCCTGGGAGAGGCTGGCTGAAGTGTTTGCTAAATTATATCAAGATGCATTGCAGCCATCTCTAATATAATTTGTTATTTACACACATGCTGACAAGGTTCATTAGCAGCACTATTTGATGACAGCATTTCATTATGAACCAGAAGAGAATACAGGAGTAAATTATTACAGGAGTGATCCTGCTGAAGCAGCCTGTGACTGTCAGCAGGCTGCTACAGGATTTTTGACAATGGGCTTCACTAATTTCCAAAATTCTTTTGTCAAGTTAACACCCACAGAGCACAGCATACCTGTATTTTGAAGTGTGGTGTTTTCCAATTTGAAAATTTCAATATATTGTTTTTTATTTTCTATTTCTTAAACTTAGTTTGGTGTTTTTTCTTTGGAAATCCTCTTTCTCCCCACGTGACACTGAATTAATTCCTGGTTCCTGCTGCTTTGACTCACACCAACCTTTTCAAATGGCAGAAACCCATTAGCCTGGTATTTTCTTTTGGTGACCTGCATGTTGAATTCACCTCCCTCCTAGACATGACAAGACTCAATGTTAGTCTCTCAAGTTATAATGTGGTTAGTGGGTTTAATTACACTGAGCTTAGGAGCTTTACATTTGCAGAAGAATAAGGCATTTTTAAGGACAGAAAGTTTGCTGGAAGTTTACATTTAACAAACTTATAAAACTGTCCAGTGATCCAAGGTAAGTGCTCTGAGTAAATTAAATTTAAATAAACAGATAAATAATATGCTTATACTGAGCTGTGATCCTGACTTTGCAATTTTAAATTTTCATAAACTTTCACTTGTTTACACTGGGACTTGTATTGTTTCATGCCAGTAAAAAAATCAGAGTTGTTAATATTTCAAAATATATTACACGTTTTCTTTCTGAAGGATCAATAATTGCTTGAACTCCTTTCAAAACCCCATCTCTCACTTTTGTGCTTTATTTTCACAGGCAAGCAGTGATGCACACTGCAGGGTGAGAGGTGCAAGGAACTCACGATCCAGCAACCAAAACACAAAAACTGGGAGAAAATAGGCAAGAAACAACATCCACAAATTATTATTAGACTGGGATAGGGAGGCAGGAAAACATTGTTAATGCAGACTTAAGAGAGCTACTTATCATAAAACAGATCTATCAGGAAAAAACTCCCAAACCATCAAAACCCAAGAATTACAAAGTGAAGCAGCCTGAACCAAAGGAGCATAAAATGTTCTAGACCAGCAGGCTGGCCCAAACATCAGCCAGTTAAATTGCTGCAGCAGTTAATGACTGAGGAGCTCAGAATTTTATCTGTCTCCATTGTTTTAAGCTTGTGAGAAGATGTGTTCTCCATCAGGTGCTTTCAAAGGTCTCAGATTTCCAGCAGGAGCAAAGGAAATAAAAATGCTTTTTCCCTACTACTGTAAAAACCCCAAAACAACAACAGCAAAGAAACCCAACCAAAAAACCCAAAACAACCAGCTAAAAAACAACACCAAAACTACAAAACCCCAACCACCACCAAAAAATACCCACCAAAAAAAAAAAAAACCCTTTAACAATTTTGTCCTTTCCTGAGGGCATAGGTAGGAAAGGATTGGCTTTTATTGCTGGACTAGCCAGGTCTGCCCATCTCTTATTACATCAAGGAACAACCACTCAGTTCCAACCCAAAGTTTTCCACTTTCACCTAGGATTTAAAAGTATTAGTTCAGAGAAAACCAGCAGAATCTCAGGAATGAGAGGGGGACAGTTTGGGATGTGTTCTCCTCACTCTCCCATAAAACCAGAGCCACGTTCCAGTGTATTTGCATGATGAGAGCAGAACATGCCAGGATCTGCACAGGCCACAGTGGATCCAGCTCAGGGGTCCTGGGAAAAGCAGACTGGCACACTCTGCTCCAGGAGCTGGAACTGCTCAGGGAACCCAAAGCCTGGTGACAGAGAAGAAAAGAGAAGGGGGCAGAAAATGTTCTGTAGTATTTTTTATCTTTTTCTCCCTGTACCTCCATGTCCTGCTTACCATAACTTAGATTTAAAGCAAATGGAGGCTCCTTGAACCATGTTCCTAATTTGTCCAACAGTTTAGGGAGATGCTGGTGGTGCTGGAATACATGCACAATGGATATAATTCTTTTTTTTTTCCATTGAGTCAGCAACATGCAGACAGTGTAAACCACTTGTGTTTGTTCCATGCCTTTAATCTGTCTGCAGTCTGTAGAAGAATACATCCCTAGAGCCTTTACTAGACCTTGAATTCGAGCAGCTGTCACTTTAAATTTATTTCTTCCTCTGTCTGGGAGCTATTTTAGTGCAAATGCAAGCACACATACCCTGAGCAAAGCTCCCAAGAGCAGCCACCATGACAGGTGCCCTCCTGCATGGCTGTGTTATCTTCTTTCAACAGTCTTGAAGTTGGTGGCAAATATTTTTCCTTTCAGTGTAGGTTTTGTCTTTTGTGTATTTTTTGGCCAGTTCAAGTGCTCCTTTTCCCCACTGCTTCCCAAATCCTCCTCTGTGGCATAAAGCCTTGGGTGCAGCAGCTCTGTAGGCTTTGGGTGGAGTTGGGCTCACAGCAGACAGAGGATGCTGGGGAAGGAGAAGCACGAGGATCTGATCTGGGGATAAACCCTGCTACAGATCTTCTCCACTGCCATCTCCCATGTCTGCATCTCTTGAGGTCCAGCCTGCTCAGCCAGCAACTGCTTTTCAATCATGAGCAAAGGAAATCTCGGACTCAGGAGTCACACTGCCTCATTTATGGCTTTTTCATTGTTCCCTGAATCCCTACGACCAATTCTCCAGCACTGCCTCTTTCTGGGCCTATTTGTTCTACATTATGAGATAGTGACCTCTAGAAGAGCCTGGGTTTCATTCCATATTATAATTGTGTTGTCAGCATCCCTGGCTCCCCAGAATATTTCTAGGAAGCCAAAGAAACAAGGGAAGCTTTAAATTCTAAAACCCAACCCCACTTGATTTGCCTGATGGTAACAATAAGCTCTCAATATACTCTTCAACCTACAAATCTGAATCCCACACTCAAACAAAAATCTGTTGGGATTCAAACTGGGGAGCAGAGCAGGATGTTGCAGGGAGAAGGGAGATTTGGAGCAATTTAACCAGTGGAAAAAAACCCCATAACCCATTTAACTTATTCACTCAGGACTTATTAATGACTAATCAATATCTACTTGACTCCAAAAACTGAACTGCTTGAAGGAGATTAGAAATGACAAAAAGGAATTTTGCTGGGTTTTCTTGCTCTGCCTATCTCAATATTTTAGTAGCTTAGTCCTGTGAAGAGACAGAAGAGGAACCTCTGGCTAGACAAGCTTCCAGACATCCCTAACAGCCAAAGGGTGAGATCCCCTGTGAAAATGGAGATGTTGATGACTGTCACCTTGGAGCTCACTGTCTGGGCTCTCTTGACAAAGAGACAGAAATGGGCCTTTCAAGGGTCACCTCATCTCACTTGGAGATAGGATAAATGACTAGAATTTCAGAAGAATTTATTTCCCTCCAATGGATATGAAAGGAGACTTAAAGATTAGGTCAGATGCAGGTATCTGTGATGTAGACTGCTCAGATTAGGTGAGATGAGCCTCACTAGGCTTTGTAAATCTTGCCCACACTTCCCATTTCTCCTATGTAACATGAAATACATAAACACTAGATAGAATATAAAATATTAGATATTTTATTCTTTCTCTATAAATAAGAGAATAAAAATCCTTAGTAGATCCCTTACCATGCTGTAACTGACTGCTGTACTGATTAGGGAAAAGGAGACTGCTGCCACAGGAACATTTAGAGAGCAGATAAACAAAGGCAGCTTTAAACTCTAAAAATCAGCCCCACTTGACTTGTTAGATGTTAACAGTACACACAATGAATGTTTGTTAGTACTTACTATTAATAACCACCACCACACAGTCACATAAGTGATTTTAAAAACTGTATTTTAATTTAGCTGTAAGTGGTCAGTGCTATGGAGAGGGTGCCATACAGGCAGGGCCAAGACCTTCAGTTCTTGATAATCCCAGTCCATGAGGTGAAGGTGATCACTTTTGAGGAATAATTCCCCCTTTCTTTACAGCCCACAAATCCAGTGTTCTCTCCTTCTGTAAGTGTTTCATTTCCCAGACAGTTCTAAGCCATTCTCCTGCTCTCTGCAGCGTGCTGGGGGTGTCACTTCCCCAGGCTATGAAATGTGTCTTGGCCTGGGAGGGGTTTCTTGGCTGGTGCCAGCATTTCTAAGGGTTTCTTTTCTTTTTTAATCTCTTGATAAGCTGCTGCACTTGCTGCCCCCCCCCCCCCCCCCCCCCACACACACACACAAGAGCAGTCCTTTCCCAGTTTCTCAGGGTGTGTTTGATCACAGCTCAGCAGTGCTCAGTTTATTGCTGGGGGCTCTGTGCCTGTATTTTCAAGGCCTCTGCTGCTCTCCTATGTTTAAATTGTGTATTTAGCTGAAGACCCCAGCTGCAGCACACAAGGCTCCTGTGGGAGGGATTGCACTCTGGCACAATTCACAGGAAGCCTGTGAGCTGTTCCTGGCAATGCCATTATTGCTTCTGCTGGGACACCAGGTACAAAAACGTTTGATAGGTGTGCAATATGAATGTCCTCGTGTTTGAATCCAAACCAAAGTGGGATTAATGATTGCCTGCACATGGAGTTCCTGCTTCCAGTTTGGCCACAGGATTGTTTGAAAGCCTCATCTTCTCTAGAAAGTGCTATCAGTCTCAAGTTCCTTGTCCAAAAATACAAGTACTCATCATACTAATGAAGAAACTGTAGCCTTATTTGCAATTTAAAGAACTTTATTCTTCAAGCTGCTCTGTCTGAATCAGCAGCTTACTCCACTTGTTTTTCGGTGAGACTTCTACATTCACTTTAAAAAGGAGCATTTAAAGTTCAGTGGAGATTAAACAAGACTTACAGGAAAGAGTAAAGAGCCTCATCTGGAAAGTCTGCTAAGTCTTCAACAGCAGAATTTCATACTTGTGATTTGGAGTAAAACTATTTATGACAGTTTGCAATACTGCAAAGAAAACATAGACAACATTTCACATATTTGAAAACAAGTTTAGACTGAGTCTTGAAAAACAGCTAAGATTTTCTTACCTGGTACTGTTCAGGAATAAAAAGAGCTCAAAAGCCAGCGTTTAGACCAACATCCAGCTATGTGAGGTCCCATCTTAGCAATGCCTTCCTAAAATTTTCACAGGGAAAGAAACCAGCAGATTTCTTGAAGGAAATAAGTTTTGCATAATAAGGATCATAACAAACACCAAATACCACTTGATTTTTTTCTGCATCAGAGTTGCTGATGTGCTTTATTGATAATAATTCCCGGAGTCATTACTGGGAAAAAGTGAATCAGACTAAAAAGGCATAAAGAACAGAAAAATCAATGCCTTTAACTCTTTCATTTTTACAGATAAGCTCCTTTATCTACAACTCTGTCCCACATTTTTTCCTGTGTCAAAAGCTCCAATTATTTTCTAATAATTTTTGACATTTTCTCTGAGACTATTTTTTCGAGAATAGGACAATCAGGGCTCTAGAGAAAAAAAAAAAGAGAAAGTATGTCATGTATGCACTTTCACATTAAAGGGAACAGTTCAGAAGAACTGTACTGATTATGTGAGCAATTGAAAAAGAAACCACTGCAAAATTTCTAGTCTTTTGCACCAGGGAACTGTGGTGAAAGTAGGGTTTAGGACTCTGCTGTAGCATGTACATGGCCTTGACAATTAGATTTGTGGCATTTCCCTATCCTACACTAAACTGCAGTTGGCAGTGGCATTGTTTTGATTATTACACATCACTGTGGCCCAAGTAAAAGATTTCATCAGAGTCCAAGCTTCAGTACACCCCACTGTTAATAAAAGGGTAAATTTATGAGATAAGAAACAGGCCCTGAGAAGCTGTGAGAACATTGAAGGGAATAAGAAATTGCTAGATAACTATCTGCCAAAAATGGCTGCAAGAAATGAGAACATTTCTATACAGCTTTCTTATGTGCTGTGCATGGATCTTCAGTAGTGATTGCTGTTTTATCAAAGTATTGGCTCATAGGCTTCATCTAAAATGGCTCTTCTTCTTCATTAAGTATAAAATAGACCTTTGGTGTGATGACAGCCTGAGAAATTGGGGCTGTTCAGCCTGGAGAAGAGAGGGATGCATGGAAACCTTGTAGTGTCAGAAGGGGCCAAAAAGAAACCAGAGAGGGGCTCTTCAACAGGACCTGACAGAAATGGTGGATTCAAACTGCAAGTGTGGAAATCTATGTTAGATATGTGGAAGAAATTCCCCCCCTGTGATGGTGGAGAGGCTCATGGGTTGCCCAGAGGGGCTGTGGCTGCCCCTGGATCCCTGGAAGTGCTCAAGGCCAGGATGGACAGAGCTTGGAGCAGCCTGGGATGGTGGGAGGTGTCCCTGCCATGGCAGGGATTTGGAGCTGGATGGGCTTTAAGGTTCCCTCCAACTCAAACCATTCTGTGATTCTGCTCTGTGATTCTTTGTCTTCATTCAAGTACAATACAAGAATTGGCTCAGGTCCCTTCAGTGACTGAGGATTTTTAACACCTCTTGGAACTCTGGAGAGAGACCTGTGAAAGAAACCAAGCACTTTGCTAAATTAGTGGGCAAAGAGCCTGAAATTTGTGTCAGGAAAAAAAAAAGACTGGAATAATAAGCAAACAGTAGAAAGCAAACCCATGGTTGTATGACGAATGGGTCTTGTCAAATAAGTGCAATACAGTTTTTGATTACTCATTGGCCTGATTAATATAGAAAAGTGTGTTAACAAAAAACCCAATCAATTTCTGTGCCTTAGTTTTCCACAACAGTGATGATATATAATAAAGCTGTAATCAAAGAATCATTGAATATCCTGAGTTGGACGGTGCCCTCAAGGGTCATTGAAAGATTCTGGCTACAAAATATCTTACAACAAATAGAACATGACCAGTGTGAATTTTTGGGATCTCCTGTACATCCTCAGGGGATTTCTTCTTCACCAAATACATGAATAATATAATTAAATGAATAATGTATAAGAAAAAACCAAAATCATTTAAGGAAAAACATGCAGATGGTACATCCTATGAGAAAAGAGACACTTAGGTCAATCACACAGACTTAGCTCAACTGGTTTGGAAGGTGGAGAGCAACTGAGACACCTCTACTTTACCACATCCAAAGGCATTATGATCTATGGCCAAGAATGTAGGTCAGGTGTCTGACTAGAGGAATCATATCCCTAACAGGATGATCATCCACGGATTGAAAAGGCCTTGGGAGCAGGCACTGACTGGATCCCTGGGAGCTCGTGCCTTGCATGTCAGCTGGGATTGTGCTGGATGTGTCAGTGTTGCTGGGGAAGGATTGGGACACTGGTTAGTGGAGTTTGGGGATGTTGGACTTGTTGATTTGTGTCAGCCATTGGCCACTCAGATTTACAAAGGGTGAAAAATCCACGAGCCATCTGTTTCCAGAAAGGAGGGACATGGCATTTCAAAGCATTTTAATGAGTTTTCTGGAACAGAACTTGGGGTAGGTGGGTGGGTAGAAGAGCAGGAGAGAAGCTGACATGATGGGCTTAGGCAGGAAGTGTTTGGACTTTTTTTCATTTTAAATGTGTGTCCAGACATGGGCAGAAATCCAGTCTTGCTGAATATGCCCAGTTCTGCCGTTTAGGGGAGCTGGAGCAGAGGAGGAGAAGGAAGTACACAGAAAATACAGGAAGATGTAGTTTACTCCATGCATTTAAAAAAGGCCACAGGACTCGTGGTTGAGCTAACTTACCAGAGCAGAGGAAAAGACCTCACCCAGCTGCACAGGCAGGAAGAAACTTGGGATCTCTCAGGATGGGATGAACCAAATCATTATCTGCCCTGTGGGTGGGTAAGCATCAGGTCATCTATCCCATTTGCCACCATAATTCCATCATTGACCAGCTGCATGTATGGATTTTGGAGCCAGCCCTGTGCCTTCCCACGGAGCAGGTACCAGCCCACTGGCACCCAGAGCCAGCAATATAAACACAAATGGGGCAGTGCACACATGTCCTTACCCACTGGGGTCAGGGAGCATGCACAAATGTCCCTGGGGTTCTGTGATTTTAGTACAAACCTCTGTGCAGGGGAAGGACAAGCCTTTGCATAACACCAATCACCCTGTGGGGAGTGCAGCCCTCCTGGAAGGGCTCCTTGCCCCGAGTAACATCTGGGCTGCACACACACCTGCAGCTGGCTGGACACTGTTTATGGGCTCACACAGCTGCACAGCTCTGGCAGCCCCAGGGCAGCAGTGCCTCACCACAGAACCCTCCTGCTGTGGGGACTTTGCTCTGGAAGTTGATCAATGCAGAACTAACTGCACCATCAATATTGATCAGGCTGGGAAGGCTTTGGCATTACAGCACTCCAATATCTTGTTACTTCCAGGCTGCTTTGCAGGAGCCTGTGTGCTTATTAATGAATGAACCCACACGGCCTGGCAGGTTTAGGAGGAGCCCAGCAGGGCCTAAGCTAAGACACTTCATAGGAATTTTAATTTCTTTCCTAGATACTAAAAAATGGAGCAATAAAATCACAGGCCAGCAGTTCCTGCCATGAGCCCAACAGCATATTTGACAGCTTTAAAGATGCTGTGGGCTGTGCATTTGTGAAAGCCTGCTTGACCCAGGGGGCCATTAGTGAGCCCTGCAAGCAGACCAGCCACTCCCTGGGACTGGAAGTAAGTGCATTTAGAGACCTGGACTGACCTGCCACTCTTTGAATCTCTGGTACCTTCTAATGTTGTGAAAGAATTCAGTCACATAACCCTTTTATCACTTTCCAGCTAATAAATATCTCTGACTCCATGTGGCCAGCTGAGACCTTCTCTTGTGCATGTGAAGGGAGCCTGAGGATAAAGTAAAACTGGTTTCACCTTTTTGTGTCATTTGTTCCTTGAGAACAGTAGTAGGTACTTGTGCCTGCCATTTTCAGTGCAGTCACCCTTCAGGGAAAGATGTAGCTCATCTTCAGGATTGTATTTATATTGTGACTGCACTAAAGTAGATTAACAAGAGATTGTTACACGTGGCTTTGGAAAGATTAAGGTAGCTTTTGTAATGCTTGGTGGCTGCTTATATTTGTACAAAGAATTCTCTGAGTCTACAAGTAGCTGGACTAACACAATTTACACACCCTTGGGGTTTGGCAGATCCTCTTTATTGTATAAACACCCCTCAGGAGCTTTGTGGATCATTTATTTCCTCAAATGTAAGTACACAAGTGTTCCACAATCCCCTTTTAAGCATGTAAGAAGACAAGCAGATTTTAGGCTAGATTTTTCATTATTTTAGGCTTGTCTCTTATCCAGCATACACCTCAGGAAACTTCTAGACTGAAGGTGAAAGGTGAGAGCAAGTTCAGCAAAGCTAAACCCCTTATCCTGTCATCATGTGGTGCTGGATGAAACCACTCACAGCTGGAGTTCAGAGCATCTGGAAGGGATAGGTTGGAAAAGCTGCTCTAGACAGGACCTGAGCCTCTTGTGCCAGCCCACAGAACAAGATCCTCACTGAGCCCAAGGCTGTTTGCACCACAGGTGATGATGAGGGAGTTATGCCATCAGTCAGTAATGGCTTGAACAGTGGATCTAATTTGGGGGTAGAAGTGGGAATGTATGGAAGGCCTTAAGTCCTAGCACAGAGTTGATTTGCTTTGTAATTGCTCAGCACATCACTTCACACCTGAGGGACTCCAGGCAGGATCCTTCAAACACCTACAGAAGGAAGTTCTTCAAGGTAGGGAGTGATTCATGCCTCCCTGATGGGAGCCTAGGGGCACAGTTATGATATTTTCAGTCTGGCTCTCCCCAGAACCACACACATTGCTCCCACGGAGGCTGCTCTAAGTAGAATTTGAGCCACAGAAAAGCTGAAGGATTTATCTGACAGGAAAACCATCACAGGATTGAAAGTCTAGGATGGCTGTGATTGATGTGTTTTAACAATGATTACATCTTGTCAGCCTTGTTGTGCAGCACCATTCCTGTAATTAATGGGCAAGGACTCTAATTCTCCTCAGTGCAGCTCAAGTGGTGCAAAGACACTTGAGGTGTCCATAAAATATTGCCAGAGGAGCTGGGATGGGGCTGCCAGGGCCAGCTCTAATGTTACCCCAGTGCTGAAGCCTGAAACCACATGAAATGCCCTGGCACTGATGCACCACCCTCTCCTGAGCTCCAGGGAGCCCTGCAGACCTCACACTTGGTTCAGGGTCAGGGATGACTCCTGCTGGGTGGCACGTTGGTGACATGGCCACTCTTCACCTGACACACAGAATCCCAGAGTCACTGGGTTGCAAGAGACCTCGAGGATCATCGAGTCCAACCCAGCCCTAGCACCTCAACCAGACCCTGGCACCCAGTGCCACAGCCAGACTTTTTAAAATATATCCAGAGATGGTGATTCCCCCACCTCCCCAGGTGAAGTATTCCAGTATTTTATTACTCTTTCCATAAAAAAACTTCTTCCTAATATCCAGCCTGTATTTCCCTTGGTGCAGCTTGTGGCTGTGCCCTCTGGTTCTGTCAGTGGTCCTGGAGACAGAAACCAACCCCCCTGAGCACAGCCCCTCTCAGGGAGCTGCAGGGAGTGATGAGGGCACCCTGAGTCTCCTTTTCTCCAGACTGAACCCCCCCAGCTCCCTCAGCCGTTCCTCACAGGGTTTGTGTTCCCAGCCCCTCTCCAGCCTCCTCTGGACACACTCCAGCATCTCCACATCTTTCCCAAACTGAGGGGCTAGAGCTGGGCACAACACTCCAGGTGTGGCCCCACCAGTGCCCACTGTGCCCCACAGGTGTGCCCAACACCCCACTTATGTGCCTGTTGCCATGGTGTGCCTGGAGGATAGCATTTCCCACCTGGCAATAAATGGGATTATCTCTTCAGGATTCCTTCTTCCCACAGGCTCCCCCCCAATAATGAAGGAACAAGGGAGCTGAGGAGTGGGGGTGACACAGACTTAGGGCTGCTCTGTTTGGTGTGAAGGCCAGCTTAGTGTTTCTGACCTTCTCTTGAGGTTTTCAAATCTAGTTTTCAAGCCTAGCAATGTCTGTTTTGTAATATGCTTCAGACATCAGCTCCTAAATGTGCATGAGTCACTCGCTGTCTTTTTGCAGACAACAGTGACACAGCTCTGGGCACCACTGGCAGGCAAACATTTTTAATATTTTCAAGCTGTGTGGCGTTCTGCGAGATGTTTACTTCACCACATCTCTGTCATCTTTTGATGTTAATACCTGTGTCAGAGTGATTTCACGGAGGCCATCCTGGGATATGAAAGGGAATCCATGGTGCAGTGTAAGATCTGCTCTTCTCACCATGTGGTAGAGAGAATTCTGTGATACTTCGTGCTGAAGGATTTCATTCATTAGTTCTCTAAGCCACCCTAAGGCACCTGAACTATAAATATTCTAGAAGTAGGTGCCTAATATCACCAGAGTAGAATCATTTTGAAAAATCAGATTTTCATGATACCTAAGTATTATCACTGACAGTGGGTATTGAAGAATTCTGTACAATAACATAACCACATCCCAGATTTTTATATATAGAATTATAGACTGGTTTGGGTTGGAAGGGACCTTAAATATGATCTAGTTACGAGCAGGGATACATTCCACTATTTGAAGCAGCTTGCTTCAAATCCCATCCATCTTGTGCCAGGGCTTCCCCACCCTCACAGGGAAAGATTTTTTTCTAACATATAATCTAAATTGACAATCTCTTAATTTGAAGCCATTTCCCTGGTCCTGTCTCTCTTGTAAATTTTCTCTCTCCATCTTTCTTGTCAGCTCCTTCAGGCCCTGCAAGGCCACCCTGAGGTCACCCCAAAGCTTCTCCTGTGCAGGTGAACAATCCCAGCTGTGGCAGCCTTTGGTGCCAGCAGAGCTGCTCCATCCCTCTGCTCCTGCTGGGGCCTCCTCTGGCCTGGCTCCAGCAGCTCCAGGTCCCTCCTGTGCTCTGCTGGGGCTCACATGGGGGGCACAGGGAATGCCCTCCCCGGATGGCCACAGTCTGGGATGAGCCCAGGACAGGGTTGTTTTCCTGTGTAAATGCTTGGATACACACACACCTCCCCTGCAAATGCAGGGTGGTGACACTGGATCCTGCAGGGATCCCTCTAGGGATCCAGAAAGAGGAGAATGAAGCCAGGAGAGTACAGAGCATCCCCATCCCCAGAGCTAATGGAAAATGAATGTAAATGCTATCACTATTGATTCCATAGCATGCTGCTTGAAGCTGCACAAGGTCAGTTCAATGTGGTGAACAATTTATTCTGTCAGAGCTGTGCTGTGCATTCTCTGTCTGTTCAGTTTTGGTGCAGCCAAGCCAGCTCTGTGTAAGCCTAATGATGATTCCTGCCACCACATGGGGCCCTTCACACCCAGGATTTATTATTGCTGTGCTTGGAGCCCTCAGCTCTGCTTTCCAGAGTATTTGCTTCATGCAGGTTCAGCTATGTGTGATATCAAAACAGAACTGTTCATCCTTTTCTCCTTCAGAAACGTGTGAAGGAAGAAACCAGAGGACTTCAGGGTACACTCACTTACCAAAGCCAAACGTTTGATTCAAGTGATATTTCTGCATATTTGCATGAGCCTTAACAGAGCACAGGACTCCAGGCACTGTCTTAAAGAGGTGTCTGTGTCACAGAACAGTCAGTAGTTTCTAAGCAATCAAATATCAGCAAAACTGAGAACCCTGCTCACTCTTTAGGACTCCAAGGAGGAAAATGGCTCAGCTCCTTCCTTAATATTTGTCTTACACAAGATCCACAAAGCTGCTGTTGGGGGAGAACTGGATTTGGAAGGAAAATTGTACCTGGTTTATTTTACCCAGTTGCTGACACAAGAAGGTCTTGAACGAGTGAAGTAGAAGCAGAAATTGAAGAAGATTCTAAAAGGCATCAAAACTATCTGTAATTAATTTCATGATTGATCTTCATATGTGAAATTTGGGAAATGCATTTTGGGTTCTATGTTCTTCCCCTGATGTGAGATGACTGGAAAACTTTTAATCAGATCCCCTCATGTGATGTGCAATGACCCATGAACTGAGCAGAAAGAAACTGCACAAGACTAAGTCTTCGAAGCCTAATGTAAAATGAGATTTTTTTTTTAATGACAGGATGTAATTAATATACAACATAGCTCAGGTTTATTGTTATAAAAGCCCAATAGTTTTCATCACTGATCTTGTATGCATAGAAACCAGACTTCCAAAGACAATATGCTCACAGAAAGTATATATGGATTCTGAAAGACATAAATTATTCGAGTGGTAAAAGGCCCCCAAACTGTAATTTCCTTGTTAGCAAACTCTGCAGTGTATTTTGTTGTGCTCATTTCATTGTCAGCAGGAGGATTAAAGCTTTTTTTTTTCTTTTTTTTTTTTTTAATTTGTGCTGTTACTGGCCACCTCTGGTTCTCAATTTCCATTGTTGAGAGGTGTTAAAACAGTAACCCCTAAAGTGTGGTGGAATGTGCAGATTCTGCCCCCCACCTACCCCTGGTCCTCCAAACAAACTCCTGGCCAAGGGTTTCTGCTCCTGCTGAACACCCAAAATCAAGGATGTCAATGGTGTAATTTGTATATTATTATGAAATAGCCAAATTTCACTGTAGACATCTCAGCATTGCAGTTGTCCCAGAGGGTCCAAACAAGGAGAAATGTTTCTAAAATCTGGAGAGGTGCCTGATTCAGTCTTCTGAAAACAGCAAATCTGTGGAATGTGCATCCTCTCAGTGCCCCATCCTCCTTTCAAACAATTCCAGCAAGGGCTCCTCTCCTCTGAGAGTTTTTCTCTGTTCTATCAGCTCTCCATACTGGAATGATTATCACCATTGAGAATCAGGCTGGAATGATTTTCTTCAGAGTCTGTTTTGTCTCCCAAGGCACGCAAGCATACAGTCCCCCTGCAGTGAGCACCTGCAACCAAGGCAGCATTGGTAAATGTAATTTTGTGTTAAACTCAGCAAACTGGAGATGTACTGCAGCTCTTGGTTCATCCTAATAGATGCCAGCCTTGGAAAACCAGCTGTGGATGGCCACAGATGAAAAACGAATGACTCAGACTGGTTTGCATAGGGGGAAAATGCAAGCACTCAAAAGAAAAACCAATATTCAATTAAAATCTAAAAATAATCAAATGTGGAACATTCCTGTAAGAATTAAATCTTTGTACTGAATTCTTGCCAGAGGCATCGAGAGAGCTATTTTATGACAAATACTAAACAACAGCATTCTTCTGTGTGTTTAAGCTGCCACAGTAACTACAGTTGATGAACCTTTTGGGAGCTGTTGGATTAGTCACCAAATAAAAAAAAAATCTAAATGTACTTGCATAGCACATTTGCATAAAAGAATAGCTCCCTCCACAAAGCTTTAGCTTTTTTTCCTCTTGTCTAGCCTTTAAAAGTGAATCAAGGATTCTCTTTCTCAAGTAGCACCTTTTTATTGCCAGTAAAACAAGACTGGTAACAAAAGAAAACTCTAAATAGACCACATGAGGCCATTGGTGGTTCATGCTTTGAGATATGAATTCTTTTATTAGAGCTTTGCTGTGATGTTTTAAGATTTGCTGCAGGATCTTAAAAATGAATAGGAATTGTTCGATTCTGAACTGTCAGCAGTTTGGAAACTTAAAACATCCAGGACATGTCTCAAGAAATCCAGTTGTTCCCTTTGATCCCAGATTAAAGGGCCGTTAGAAATTTCAGAGCTATGTAGTTTCTTACACAGTTCCAATTAACACGACACTTGAGCTTTATTCTGTGAATGTACAATAACGTGGAAAACTCCTTGGAATTCCCTCATCAGCTATATTCTGTTTAAAAATACATGTATTGGTTTTATAGCAACATCCTCAACCACATTCAATACTCCATTTATACCCTTAGGATTAGTAATTCACAGAACTTCAGCTTCACAGATTCTTACCAATAAATCCCAAAATGCATGCATGGCTTGGTTTAAGAAAGATATTTTACTTGTGTTTCATACACAAAAAGAACTGATAATCAACAGTGGCTTAAAAAATTAACACTACTCCACTTTTTCACAAGTGTACAAAAAAGAAATAATGAATTTACATTCAACGGTAAAGCTTAAAGTCCACTCTAATAATAGTTGCATTGACATTCACATACACAAGCACAGAATAAATATTTCAGGATCCTTATAAGAGCATACAGCATACATACAGTACTTGAATTTTACATAAGGAGTGTTAGTAGGGTCAAAAATTCATAATCTCATAGAAAAGTAAAACTAAAATCAGAAAAGGTCGTGTGGGAGGTAACACCAAGGTACTGCACAGAGCTAGCAGGTTAGTAAATCCATTTGTGTGAGGAGTTTGCTTCTGCTTCTTCATATCAGGACAGTTGGTTTGCAAAGGTGTGTTCAAAGTGCAGAATAATGCAAAGAAAAAAAAAAGAGAAGATATTCTTGTATTTATTAACACATGCAAGAGGCAGCCCCCAAGTCACCCGACAGAATAAAGCTGTTATTGGCAAGTGGCCGATATAATACAGATGTTTCAGGCAATTTTTCTAAAGCACTTTAATAGCAGCAATTGTAATTTATAATGGCTCTAGATTGACTTCTGTTTGGGTTAAAGGGCATCATATTTCTTTAACATTTACAGCTATATTTCTTTATAAATAAATATCTCAAATAACAAATAGCATAGTTAATGTTACTTTTTTTCTCTCTTTTGCATAAGTGTCGTGGAAAAACTCTGACCTTTTCAGAGACATCATGTGCAAAATAATGTGGAAATAGGGACACACAGCATCACAGTTACATTCCTGGGATGTCAGCCCAGCCCTTGTTACTCTCTGAGGGCTAGCCTTACCAGGGTAATGCAGGGCTTTAAGGGGCAATTTTTCCAATGGCTTGCTTGGTAAAGAGATATAATTTATGGTGTCTTAAAGAGCTGTAAATGTGAGGTTTCGTTTGAAGCAGTGTGTACAATACGTCATGTATAGGAGTCAGTATTTCCACACAGTGACTTCTCAGGATTTGACAAGTCTGCTCAGCTCCTTTCAGAACATTTTCTCCCCAGCCTGAACATCTTTGAACATTTGTGTTCATTAGGTGTTTCCTCTGTTGCATATTTACCAGCTCTTCTTGCTTTTTATAATCTGATCTCATATCACCTAGCTGACATCTGCACACAAATACTTCCAATCAGATAGAGGGTGCACAACATTAAAACTTTTAAACCTGTCCTGTAAGTGTCATCAAGACAGGAGCACAGGAACCACAGTGCAGAGTCCAACCTCTCACTGGCTGTACTGTGAAGATTCTCCTTTTCGGCGTAGGAGAAAGGAAACTTGTGTCTGCTTTTTAGATTCTGAAAACAAGCCAGAGTGGAGAAAAAGAGTTAACACCAGACTTAATAAAGCTTTTAAGACAAAACCTGTTAAGCAATTTAGACAGACACTGAATTTCCTGCAGATTTTCTCAAGTCTGTACATACAGGAAATTTGTTAACAGTAGGAAGAAGTTGGGATTTGCTACATAGGAGAAATCTGCCATTATTACAAAAACTGGCTAAGAGGGTTTTTTCAGTATAATTCCCTCACTGGTCACTGTTCTCAGTGGTGCTGTTGCCCTTTTCTTTTTTCTCCTGAGTCTTGTTTCCCTTCTTCTTTTTCTTCTTTTTCTTGGTCTCTTCTTTCTTGCCAAAGGTTATGAAGTCACTTTTGTCAATTTGGCTGTTTGGTGGCTCCTGCCGGATGGAGATGATTGCAGGAGATCCCGGGATAATGAATTTGTCTGGCAACTCACCAGGACCACCTTGTTTGGAATTGCCCGGTCCAAATTTAAAGGTCCAGCTGTTGCTGTTCACACCAGCTCCCACTGGGGGGGACACCTCTCCCGCCTCAGGTTCTGAAAAAGTCAAAACAGCAAGAAAAGCTTAAAGCATCTTTAAACACAGGCACTAGGTGACAGCAGCTTTCTGTTTGGAAGCTCTGGCTTCAGCCAAAAGTGACTCTGGCTCGCCTGGCTGCTCCTCTGCGGGTTGGGCACTGGTTCTTGTCCAGTCTGCTCAGTGTTTGACCCACTCCACGTGCTGATGGGTGCAACAGCCTCTGGATCCCATTCTGTTCTTTTGGATTTGGGGTGTTTGGAGTAAGAGAGCACTGTGATGCAGCCCACTGTGGTGTTTGAGAGCAGGAAACACAGGCATGTGCACTGCAAGGCAATGGGGTGGGTTTGAGGGTGTTGAGTCTTCTGGGACAGGGTGAGAAGAGTGGCCAGGGCAGGGGGTGAGAGCCTTGGCATTATGCACGTCCAGGTGGGTATTTTAGCATCACATCCTGTGATGGATGTGTCCAGGGATCCTCAGGCAGGGAAGGAAGGGAGAGTGTCCAGAGGGTGGAATGGAGCCAGGCTCTGCTTGGTGGTGCCCAGCAACAGGACAGGAGGGAACAGGAATGGGAGCCCAGGAAGTTCCACCTGAACACGAAAAAGAACTTTCCTGTGCAGAGACAGAGCACTGCCCAGAGGAGATGTGGGGTTCCCCTCACTGGAGATATTCCAGAACCCCCTGGATGCAATCCTGTGCCAGGTGCTCTGCCTGAACAGCTCAGCTGGATCAGAGGAGCTGCTCTGGGCCCTTCCAAGCTGCCCCATTGTGTGAGCTGGGGCATCCCAGAGGGGAACCTGAGGCCAGCCAGCACGTGTAGCTATGGATGCAACGTGGCTGAGCAGCAGACACGGCCCCAGAGCAAAACCAGGAGAGAACTGAATTGCCCAGGCAGAGATTCTGCAGGACTGCTTCCATCAGGGTGCGCAGTCTGGTCTCAGAAATATTCATGGTCTTTACAGAGCCATAGAATATCCTGATTATCACTCTAGATCATGGTATTTTATACAGGCAGATATAAAGTCAAGTTCTGTCCCCAGTTTTAGGCTTGTGGAATGAAGCAAGTTTTAATTTTATTTCCGTTATTTTTATTAGATTGGGTTAATCAGATTGAAATGTTTGTTTGTGTTGCCCTGACAAGGACAATTTTCTAGCATAATAAAATGCAACAGAATTAGGTTTTCCTATGAGAGAAAGCCTTAAGACTTGGCTGTTTTCTTTCCTTTTATACTTTGAACATTTGTTGTAATTTACATAACTCCCAATTTTGAATAGGAACAGCACATCTATTTTAATGTATCGTGTTAAGAGTTTTGACAACTGTGATCAGGGGAAACCTCAATGTTTATGCTGTGATGCTAAAGCCCTCAAATCAGAGGAAAACATTCTCATCTTCACCCTAAAACATGGGACTCACCCTTGTAAAGCTTCCAGCCACACACAAATCCTCTCAATACCACACAAACAATTCCAATACCACTGCTCTGATATTTGAGGATATTTGGGGTAAAGAATTTATAAGATTTATGAGGATATTTGGGGTAAAGAAGGAGGTGGGAAACCATTTCAGAGGGACTCCATGCCCCCTGGAAGAGGAGATAAGGACATGGGATGGGGGAGAAAGAAACTTTAACCTATATCTCCTGCTGGTTAAAGAGGCCAAGAAGGGAAAACTAAGCAGACAATCTAGAGGGAGATCCCCAATGTTTTGCCAGAAAACATCTGGTACTGGCTGCTCTGTGCCCCTGCAGCCATAATGAAGAATGCTACATGAACTTCAGCAGCTCCTGTGTTTCCTGTTCTTTAAGGATTCATCTTCTGTTACACCGTTTGTACAATTGTCTGTTTTATGAAATAACCAGTGTGTGGGCCATGCAGACATAAGGCTCTCCTTTTAGGTTCAAAAGACACATTTTGCTGCTTGACAACCTTTCTCCTGCCTGGCAGCCAAACTAACAAGGCTGGCAGGCAGGATTCCTTTTTTAAGCTTTTCTGTAGAGATGCAGCAGGCCCAGGTTACAAAGCCCAAGAAATGTGTACACAAAACACATCAGAGCCATCTCTGAACCCACCTGTGGGAGAGGTTTGGCACATGAAATCTTTGGCATCTCTGAGCCTCCACGGCACATGGACGTGACATGACTTCTTTTATGAGATATTTAATGAGATATTTAATCAAGAACTAGAAGCCACTGTACACTTCTTTTTCCCCTGAGATTGCATTTAATGATGAAGTTATGACTTTATGTTCTTTCCAGGAACTGCTGACATTGTTTTAGTGACCTTAACCTCTCGAGTCTCAAACAGCTTTTCTGAAGTTATTATTAATGTAAAAGTTCCTCTATTTTACTTTAAAAGTTGTAGCTTTTCTGTAAATTTCCTATGGTTTTAACTGTCAGCTTCAGACTTTTTACATGTTTCCTGTAAGTAACAACAGTGCCCTACAAAGTCCTTTCATAACAAATGCATTAATATGAACCAGCTTTCATTTCTGCTTAATAAATTGGTTTGTTCAGGTACCTTTTGTATCACTTTTGTTTCTCTGAGATGATAAATTACAAAGGTGGAAAATGTGTGTCTTGGCCTTTTTCCAAATTATTAATCAATTGTCTTTCTGCTGCAATACAAAAATGTGAGCTTTCATATTGCACATAATAAATTAAGCCCTATTTGACAAATAAATCCTCTCTTTCTCCCAACAAGCCCACACATTCCAAACACTGGCCCAGACCCAATGCTCTTTTCCTGTTCCTGGCAGGAAAAAGACAGCTGAAGGTGACCTCAGATCAGGTTTGACCCCCCCTTGCTCTGGCTGGGGAGAGCCCTGTAGCAGAGAATAGCAGAAAATTCCCTTTGAAGGGCACAGGGTGAGAAGCCCCTGTGGGCTGCAGGGCCCCACAGCACAGCTGAGCTGCAGTGCACGGTGGCAGCACAGAAACACAAAATGATAGAATGGCCTGGCTTGGAAGGGACCCCAAATTTCACCCAGTTCCAGCCCCAGGGACACCTTTCCCTAGACCAGGTGGCTCCAAGTCCCCTCCAGCCTGGCTTTAAATACTTCCAGGGATGGGGCAGCCACAGCTTCTCTGGGCACCCTGTGCCAGGGCCTCCCCACATTACCTTATATTCTTCCTAATATCTAATCTAAACCTACTCTCTGGGGTTTTGTGTTGTTGCTGTGACCCAAGAATTGCTCAGTCTCTGTTTTCCCCAGCCAGGCGCAGAGGAACAGATCAAGATCTCTCTGTTCTTGTGTTCAAGGATTGTTTATTGTTTGTTATCTAGAACATTGTGACCCTGGCTTGCATAGATCCTTCATGCAAGCTGAAATGAAGCAGACTGACACCCTCTGGGAGGTGTTTATCTTTTATACTAAAACCTAGGTATTTGTTATTCACAATAATTTTCCAATACCTATCTACTTTATTAGACAGTGTACCTTTACTCTGAACCTATCAAAATGTGTCAAAAGATTTCAAATATTTCATCCTCATTCTTGTTTTTCTTTCTTTTAGTGTTAGTTAATAAAGTCTTATTACTTTTAAGCTTAAACCTGCTTTGCTCTTGATTAAAAACTTTGAAATTAGCAAAATCAAACTGAAACAGAAATTAGTGTTTCTGCCTGATTTCGAATTGAAACCATGACAATGTGCCACCACCACAGCAGAAGATGGAGGCTAAAGGACAAAGAATAAGCCCAGGGACACACCCAGAATCCTCCATCTTTGTTCCTTAAACCCCCATTATAACACCCCTAAAATTCTACATTTCACCCTGTGACAAGTTAATTCTCACTCTACTCACACTCTAGTGTCTTGTAATTCTCCATACAAGGTTGGTAATGTTTTCCATGGGCTCAAATCAAACACACTGGTGTTTTTGACTCCGTGCCAGGGTCTCTGAGCCCCCTGCCAGGGTCTCTGCTCCCCCAGGGCAGTCAGAGGAACGTTCTGGGTTCTGACATTACTCTCTGTGGGATTGAAACCATTCCTTTGGTCCTGTCACTCCAGGCCCTTCTAAAGAGTCTCTCTCCATCTCTCCTGGGCACTCCCTTCAGGAAGAGGCAGTGTGGTCACCCTGAAGCTTCTCTTCTCCAGGCTGAGTAATCCCAGTTCTCTCAGCCTTTCCTGAAGAGGTGCTCCAGTCCTCTGATGAACTTACTGGGGTGAACACAGGATGGGACAATGACAGGGACTCCATGTTATCCATTTTAGCACACAAATCTCGGATTTTTGTTTTGCTGTGTTGACCTGAGATTTCAAAAGTCTCTCTTGTTTCCCCCAGCCCAGCATCTGAAGAAGAGGCTGAGATTGTCTGTTCTCTTGTTCAAGGTTGTTTATTGTTGTTATCTCATATTTGTGGCTCTGGCCTGCAGAGATTTTCCTTGCAGGCCAGGTTGTATCAAAACTCGCTGCCCTTGGGATGGTGTTATCTTTTATACTAAAAATTATGTGTGCTTTAATTACAATAACTCTCCAACACCAATATTGAACAATTACCTTTTCTCTAAACCATTTAAAAAGTGCCACATCACAGCAGAAGATGTGATGAAGGACAGGGACAAGCCCTACATTCTCCATCTTTGTCCCTAAATTCACATTCTAAAACCCCAAAATTCTACTTTTTCACCCTGTGATATGTTAACTGTCATTCTGCCTAAATTCTTGTGACTTACAAATTTTCCAGGACAGTCAGAGGGATGCCCTGAGTTCCCACACACAAATACAGTAACATGCAAAAATCCAGGACACCCCTGAGGTAAAGGATCTCCTGCATGAAACCTCCTGCTGGACTAATGGGGTGCACATACACATCAGCATTACTGAAATCTAATTGAGAGCAGGAAAACCGACCCTTTAATCTGGTTCTGACTTGGCAAATCAACTCAGCAGATGAAGTCAGCCACATTTATCACAAAAACATCTGACTTCATGCATCCAAGCACAACAAACCCCTCACACCTACCCTGCAATAAGGATTCTGTCAGACTATGGGGGTTTGCTTGCACTTATGTCTGGTTTTTGTCCCAGCTCCTGAATATGTTTGTTGTCCATACAAACTAAGCATTTTAATACTCCTTAATACTGACTAAGCCAAAGGAAACTAATTGTCCTTACTGCTGTGTGGAGAGCTTGCTTACAAAAAGACAGAGAGACTCTAATGAGTTAATAGCCATCATTTCCTACAAGTGGGGCTTCTCCAGTCCTCAGGAAATTTCTCTTCAGCGTGATTTACCTGAAAACTCATGTGTTTACCTGTATGGGCAGGCTGGAAGGGCACAGTTCAGCTGTTCTAACAAAGTCCCATGTTTAGGCATTTCAGATCAAGGATAAATGTCATTTACTACCTAGTTTCCAAGGCTTCCTTAAACATCTCTTCTGTTTCTTATCAGCAGGGATTCAACAACAAAATCTTTCTACTTACGTGTCATTTTACTTTAATGGGATTAGTTGTACTTCTCTTGCATATTTTCTGCATCTTTAATTGAATGCTTCAAATTTGTTTATTAAACTTAGAGGAAAATCCAAATAAAACAACCCCCCTGGTTATATTTATAACACTTAATTTAAAAAATTACACTTCTTTTCTTCCTACAGCTAGAGAAGAGGGGTTGCCAGAGTTCATACATAAAAGCCCTGAGTCGGGTCATTTCCTGGGGTAATTTATGGGATTACTTTGGACCTTTTCTTTTATTCTCAAGGAATACTTCAGACTTCATGTTCAATGACCAAATAATTAAATTTTTAAATGCTTGCATGCAGCAGAACCCAAAATCTAGGCTGCACCTGCAGGTCCTGATGCTTCTTTGCCTGTGTGTCTGCAAGCTAAAACGGGAGATGAACTTTTCACCCCATCCCTTTCCCACTCTCACCGAAATACAAATGTCTCAGAAGACTTTAAATGGAACCCAGAGCAGCAAAGACTCTGCAGTTGAGTAGGTCACATATTTAGCTGGCATGAAAGGACTTCTAGGCTGTCTTTCAAAATACTTTTTCCATCCCGTGCCTGCTGTCTGCACATGCAGACTTACACAGAAGAAACCTCCATATCCTCAGATCACCTCCCTGAGAGCTGGAGGGAATAGGGTATGGTCCAGAGCTCACCTTTTTTCTCTTCTAGAGGCATTTAATGGGCACGTGTTGTAGCCCTCCACTTCTCACAGGACTTGAAAAACATAAAATCCATGGTCAATAGGCACTGTTCAACAAGCCCTGATTGCTCTGAAACACCTGATTTCCTACACAATGTCAGCTATAGAGGGTCAGGTCTGCCTGGAGAAGCTGGCCCTGGATCCCTGGAAGTGTTCAAGGCCATTCTGGACAGGGCTTGGAGCAACCTGGGCCAGTGGAAGGTGTCCCTGGCCATGGCAGGGAGTGGAACTGGATGAGCTTTAAGGTCCCTTCCAACCCAAACCATTTCAGGATTCTGTGTGTGTTGGAACCCAGAACGTTCCTCTGACTGCCCTGGGGGAGCAGAGACCCTGGCACAGAGTCCAAAACACCTGTGCCTCTGACTTAAGCCCATGGAAAAAATAACCAACCTTGTATGAAGAATTACAAGACACAAGAGTGTGAGTAGAGTGATAAGTAACTTGTCACAGGGTGAAAATGTAGATTTTTAAGAGTTTTATAATAAAAGTTTAAGAAACAAATATTTCTCTTAGAGCATTAAACACCCCTTTCTTAAATCCAGCCACAAGAAATGCAGGCATCCAATCCACCACAACCAATGTCATTCATGCCATGGTCTACAGACAGACAGGCCCCCTCAGAAGGCCGTTCAAGGCACCTGGTTTAAGAGGTACTAAAATTGGAGACCTTTTCACTCTCTTTGGAGTCTTTTTTGCTTTCTACAACGCCCTGACAGGAGGTTGTAGAAACCTCAGGTGGGGATCAGCCTCTTGTCCCTGGAACCAGGGGCAGGACAAGATGACATGGCCTCAGGCTGCACCAGGAGAGATTCAGGCTGGACATCAGCAAGAATTTCTTCAAGAAAGGGTTGTCAAGTGTTGGGAGGAGCTGCTCAGAGAGGTGGTGGAGTCACCAGTCCTGGTGCTGTTCAAGAAATGATTGGACATGGCACTCAGTGCTCTGGTCTGACAAGGTGGTGATCAGTCAAAGGCCGGACTTGATGATCTTGGATGTGTTTTCCAACCTAAATGATTCTGTTAAAAAAATAAATCCAAATTTTCTTTGTTCCTCTCCTCTCTCTGCTGGACAAAGCCAGCATTTGGTTGGCTAGTGAAAAAAGTGCTGAATTCTGCCCTCAGGTAAGCAGCACCATGGCTTAGTGGGTGTTGGACTAATGACCATGCCAGAGTGTGTCGGAAAAAAGAAGTTTGAAACTAATCTCTTTAACGGTGGCAGCCACAAAAAAATCCTGTGCAACTGTTTGCAACTTCCTCAGCCCTAATCCTTTCATGGGATTTTCACTTAGGTAAGCATTGGCATCTCCTGTTCAAAATTGCCTGAGAGAGCACAGCCATGCTCTTAAGGCTGCCCCATTTCCACCCCTTAAATCCACATTTTACTGTGACAGTGATGACACCAGCACAGCTCTGATCCTCTGGGGCATAACTCCCAAGTACAGGTCTGCCCCTGAGATTTAAGGTGCTGTCTTTTCAGATGTGCAATTTGCAAATCCCCTCAATTGAAGGACTTGTAAAACCATCCAAGCTGAAAGGCAATGCTGAGCGATGGGTACAGTCTGAAACTGAGATGTCTCATAAATTTGGGGAAAAATGTCTGCTCACAGAACAGCTCATCACTCAGCCCAGGAATCACCATCCCATCAGGTGTGGGCTCTCCCAGCAGGCCTGCAGTCCCTGTCTCACTGACAGTTTTTGGGGAGGCCATGTGGCTTTCCCCTGCCCCCGAATCGCCCACAGCTCCAGTCTGGTGCTTGCTGAGAACAGGTGGTGCTCCCTTTCCCTAATGCCAGCTGCCCAGGGATCCTGAGTGGCAGGAACATCATCTCTACCTCTGCTGCTTCCTTAAAGAGCCTTTGTCAGAAGAGGGCTAACTCCTGTTAGAGCAGATGTGCCCCTGCTCAAGGGGGAAAAGGGGAAAGCATTTCTGTGCAGCTCTGTCTCCCTGCAGAGACATCTTTGACTGTGACATGCTCAGCCAAGACAGCAGCTTGTTTTCACTCTGTTCCACCCCTCCCCACTCCCCACTTTGTCCCTGTCTTTAAAAATTTGGCATCAGAAAATAATTTAGATAAAAGCTTTCAATCAAAACTTCTATTAATATTAAATTTAAAGGAAATATTTTTCAATGTTCTTTTTCTAGACAGCAGAACGTGGGGGCAAAAGCCACTGTAAAACTCAGAATGCCCCATCATTAATCACAGCCCCTTCTGTCCACAGGTCAAAGTAGCAAAACACATTAATTAAATGAATTTGTTTAAAACTGAGATCAGGCAATAAGCAGGAAGCAAATAGCAGGGAAAGCTAGTCATTAACCTGATTTCTCTCATCCCTGCCTCCTCTGCTGATGCTGTACTGACTGCAGCTTCTGCCTCTGGCAGGCTTAATGAATATTCACCATGATAAAAACTCTGAAGCAGCACATCCAAGGCAAACAGAGTGCACTGAAAAACCCTCTCTGTGTCATTTGGAGGATCTCTGTGGACATTCTGGCTTCACTGATCATCCCTAAGCCTTTTTGGGATTAAAAAAACCATTTAATCTTTCCCCTTTTTTCTGAAAAACAAAACAACCCAGAAACTCAAACCCAAAAAAAAAAAAAAAAAATCCATCATCAGCATGATAAAATGACAGAAATAGAACTGAAAGACAGAGAAACTGTTCAATCAGAACAAAACTGAACCAGTTTAACTATCACTTTGCCTAACAACCCCAACCACGTCTAATGACTCCATCAAATTGGAGTATTAAACAAAAACCCAAATAATTCTCACCTGTCTGCCCTCCCATCTCTTTGTCCCGTTCTGCATTAATGAACCTGGAGGAATGAACAAAATGGAAACTTCTCCCCACCGAGAAGCCTGGAGCTTTAATCCAGTGTTGGGTTTAAAGTCAGGGCCATTAAAGGGGGTTAATTATGGCACAAATGTTGTGGGAGATTTGGAACCCCCCTGCTGCTCCAACCCCCAGCACTGGGCAGGGGATGGCCACGGGGGTCACTCCAGCTCACTGCCCACGCTGACACAACTCATTTAAAGAGAGATTATTTACCTCAGTACAGAACCCCAGTCTAACATGGCTGTTTTAAAGAAATTGTCTCAGTTATCAAACAGCTCTGCCAGCATACTCTGAGATATGTGACAGGGCAATTTGATTTGTTTGCTAGCACAGCCTGCTGTGGCCAGAGCAGAGCACAGGGGAAATGGCTTCTCTCAGCTGCTGAAGGAGCAGCAGAGCACGGGGGCTGCAGCTCCTCACTCTTCCTTGGCTAAAAGATGCTTTTCTTCCCATAAAAATATTGATTTTTTTTTCAGGTAATATCCTTCTGCTGCTGTACTTGTGCCCAGTCCTGTTTCCACAGGTAGAATTTTAACTCTTCCCTCCCCACACTGAAGGTTATTCTGCTGCATCCCTGCGACTGCATGTGCACACATCCGGGATGCTCCCTGTCATCTTTTTAATCTTATGTTGAAGCATTGAATGTTTGTGTCACATGGAGAGGGGATTAAAGAGACATTACTCCTCCAGTATAAGAAAAAGTTTTTCTGGAGGGATATTTTTCAATGTCTGCAGACTCACAGTGTTTGTTTTTAAGAGTTCATAGCTGAAACAGACCCTCCCCCCACCAAAAAAAAAAATAATAAAAAAAAAAAAATTCCAAACCCAAACAAAAAAACCCTCAAATAATTTTCATGTCATAAATGTGTTTTTAGTACGGTTTGGGCAGTTACAGCACGAGCCATTCTGCCCTTGTTTTAATGCAAACAATAAGGTAAAGAGCAGTGAATCGGGCAGGAAATTGAAATAGGAGCTGGGGGGCTGCTCTGCCCTCAGAAGGGAAGGGTGTGGGCAGTGGCTGAGGACAATGTTCCCCCGAAGACCCGTGCTGGGTTGGTCTCCATACCACAAAGGAAAGGCTTTTCTTTGCTTTCCTGCCCAACCAGGTGCTGTGTAGCCTGAATGTCCTAATTAAATGTCCTTAAATGCTCTAAAGTGAATGACTGGAGCAGCAAGCAGCTCCCCAGACCTCTGCCGATTTTAGCAGTGCTTGGTAACACAGCCCATAAAGGTGGACTTTGAGTCAGATCTTCAAAAATGTTTGAGCTTTGTGGCTCACATCTTTTGTATGAGACCAGGAGTGGGGATGGCACTCTAACCATTTTCAGGAGGCTGTTGCTGTGGGTGGGGTTTACTCTGTTATATAAGTACATGAATTATTGTAAAGAGAGCAAAAGTCACTGCAGGAGACAAAGCCCTGAATGTCGGGAGGACAGAACCTGTCTGTGCACTGCTTTCATCTTATGGAAAGCCAATTCTGGTTACTGTCTTCTGTCATATTTAAATAAACCCCCCATTTTATTCTAACACACAAGCCCTTTTATGTGAGAGACAAGAGGCTCACGGAGCATCATGACTCCTGCTGTGAAAGGTGAAAGGGAGGAAGGGTTCCCTGGCTGCTGCTAGAGCCTGGAACATGCCCTGCAGCCAGGCAGCCCCTCCTGCCCTTGCTCTCTGCTGGAGGAGTTGCTGAACCGAAGCCAAAGCACAGATGTGTGCTCTTCCCAGGCATCTCCTGCCACTGGAGGCCACTCTGCCTCTATGGGGTGACACAGGATCCTCCTGGACTCCTGCCTGCAGCCCCCCCTGCCCCAGCAGCTGTCTCAAAGCCTGGCTGGGGCTGATCACCAAAGAAGGAAAATTTTCCTAAAGGGAAGGCAGGATTAAATGTTCTAATATTGGATTTCTATTTACAAGGGTCTGCAGTGGCAGGAGAAGGGGAATGGCTTCAAACTGACAGAGAATAGGTTTAGATTAGATATTAGGAAAAAATCCTCTTCTGTGAGGGTGGGCAGGCCCTGGCACAGGGGAGAAGCTGTGGCTGCCCCTGGAGCCCTGGCAGTGCCCAAGGCCAGGCTGGACAGAGCTCTGGGATATGGAAGGTGTCCCTGCCCATGGCAGGGGGGTGGAAACAAGATCTTTAAGGTCCTTTCCAACCCAGACCATTCCATGATTCTGTGTTTTCCTGGACAGGTTTAGACTGGTTTTGTTTGAGTCCATCGTGGAGAGTGAACTCTGCTAAGAGAATTCACTTCAATCCACTCCCTCCCTCCTGCTTTCCCCCAACAAAACCTTACGCATCAGCAGCTTTGTCCATTCAGTCTCTACAGCTCTGAAAACCTCCCACAGGTCCCCTTACCTGAGCACAGCCCACAGGGCTGCAGGTGCACACACAGAGAGTCCAGCCCAGCTCCCAGAACCAGGTGGGGCAGGCAAGAGAGAATCCCCTCCATTTAACTGAGCACAATTAACAGACAGACAGTAACTATGGAAACTTGAAGCATCCATTTTAGCCTTTCAAGGCAGAATCTAATTTTAACCAACTAATTGGGTGCTTGAAGTGGGAGTGAAAGAAAAAGGGACACATTTTTGTCAGTGCTCTTAGAGGCATCTATTTTAAACATGAATGAATGAATGTGTGAGTTTCATCATTTAGAGAGGATAGTAATGGAGCAGGGATGCATGAGAAATGATCTTAGAGATAATTTTCTTTCTTTCTTCATAGTCTGTGTTAGCTTACTTCAACCATTCCTCTTGGGCTCTCACCCCAGCAGCCCAAACCATGGCAATCTCCAGGCCAGATGATTACAGGGTAAAGCTTTCTGCTTGGGTATTCTTCTAAAAACCCCCAAACACACAAAGCTTCAGACAGTGGGAAATGCAATTCCTTGTCTCTCAGAGGCTGGAAATGGCTCTGGACTCAGAGCTGACACCTGTTCCCTATCTCCCTCTGGCTCTGATCTCAAATAAAGGGATAATTTTACCAGTATTTTATAGATGAAACCTGAAACTGGCCTTTTCTCGATCTATGAAAGGGAAGAAAGGGTATTATCAATGTTTAATTTAGTTTGATTTCATAATATTAAAAGTAAACTATACCATACAGGTACATAAAACGAATTTAGAAATCCTTTAGGTGACCTACTTTGACTAGTTTATCACTAAACTTCTCCTCTGAAAGCCAATTAACTAACTACTAACCAAAGTCTATTTTGATTCTCTCCAACGTGGCTGTTAGCCAGCAACGTGCCCTAAAAGACATCTGTCACTGTAATACCTTCCTCAAAATGGGGCTGTAAAAGCAGAGACATCAAAAGGCTCCAAACAGACTCTGGCAGTCACAGCACTCCTTCCCTCCCACAATATACATGTCACGTTAGCAGCTTGCCATCATCTCCTGTTAGGATCACATCCCATTAATATTCCTTTTTACTGATATGGGATGAATGGAGCTAATAATATTCCACATCAGTTAAAAAGGAGTCTTAATTAAATGTGATGAGTAAGTGCTAATACAATATGATAAGCCCCCTGGATAAGCATGCTACATAATTTCTCTCTTTTTCAGAATCCTTTAAACATTCTTGGAGAAGAAAATGGAGGTGACCTTGCAAAGACTGCATCCCTTCTCCTACTGCAGAAATAGTTTTGTTCCTTCAAGTGCTTGCAAGGCCCACATTTGGGGGATTTTTTCTCAGGTTGTAGGTAAGTCCAGGTGTTATGATCACTGAGAGTCATCTGGGCCTTTAACCCTTGAAAGCAGATTTTTTGGTGCTGATGAGAGGAACCTGCCTGACTGCTCTCAAACTTTCTGTTTGTCTTCTGCTGCAGCTAAAGGTGTCCTCTCAAAACTGAGCCAAATGATGAGTTAGGTCTCCAAAGGATTTTTATGGGTGTAGTGCTGCATGCAGATCTATCAATTATCAACCCCCAGCTCTGGATGGTTGTTAAAATCCCATTGAAATGAATCTCCTAACTTGGTCAGTGCTTTATTCTACTGAAATCACTAACTGCTGGGTGATGGGCTATAAAGGATTCAGAATATTGAATCCTGAAATATGTAATACTGAAACAAAATCAGCTTAACAAAAAGATAACTTGAGGGGGATAAAACACAGCTAGGGAATATTAGGGTATGTTTATCAAATTAAAGCTAAGATCAAATTTGGCAGTAGCTCAAAATGGGTGCAGCACATTGCAAAAGGCACTTTAACAGCTGCAGCTGCCTTTGTCTCAGACTTGCCTCAGACTGCTCTTTCTTAAATATTCATCAGAAGATGAGTGTTAATTCTGGGAGGCTCTTTGAAGCCTCACACACAAAAAGTGGGTAGAACTATCTCACTTGATAACTATAACCATTTGAGAATAGACTACCCATAGTCCCAGTGTAAGAGTCAGTAAATTATATGTTTGCATTTCAATATTTTGATTTTACTTTTATAGTCCCAGTCATGCTTTAAGCCAAGAATTGTTCCCTTAATGGAACAACTGGAGAAATGGCTCAGACTTGTCCTGCCACATAAAATGATGCTTCACATTATACTCAGGAACTGCTCATTTGTTAATGAACTCTCTTTCAAGAAAGGCTCAAGTAGTTGTAGCAAAACATCCAAAACTTATTTATTTAATATTCCAGCCATTTCACTTTTCTGAAGGAAATATTAAAAATGGAAGAACTGGCTCGAAATGAACAGGAAGATTAAATCTGAGAAATTAATTATTACACATAGATTGTAATGGATGTAAAATGGGTATCTGAGCAAAGAAGGGGAAATTAACTTTGTTTCCACATTACTGCTTAATGGAAGCTGACTTCAGAAAAAATCCTACCCTGGTTAAATTGGAGAAAATTTCTTTTACCTGTGATCCCTTTAAATGAATAGGCAGGGAAAAAATCAAGGACAGGCTGTATCTGGATTGATAGCATAGTTATTTTCCTTCCAGGAAATGTGTCACATGCTCAGGTAACTAGGACAAGCTGTCAAAGAATAGAAACATTTAAAAGATCTTAGTGTTCATAAAGGCTAAAAGGTGATGTTATTGCTTCTTGAATCCTTCACTTCAAAAGGAATTTTAATTTGCCATCTGGTGGAATCTGCATGTAGGATATTTTAAAACTATTTTAATGCCAAATTAAACTTCACACTTTCATTTTCCTGCTGTAATTGTGTGTATTATACGTGTCCATGTTAATATCAAACTGGGTCATTTGTTTTGAGTTTCTGCAGTTCTTGAGGTGGTGTCTGAATCCTCAATTTTACACATCAGAGTCAACTTTCCCAGCATCTTTTTCAGTCCCACCACCACTGGGTCATGCCATGGAGGAAAGGGTCCCATCAGCTCTGTGTCTGGAATTAGCCGAGTGTGCTGCCACAGAGATTTCAGGAGTGGAAGGGACCTCTGGAGATCTTCCAGTCCAACCCCCTGCCAAGGCAGGAGCACCTGGAGCAGGTGACAGGAGCGTGTCCAGGTGGGATTGGAATGTCTGCAGGGAGGGAGATTCCCTGACCTCCATGAGCAGCCTGTGCCACTGTTCTGCCCCCCTTAATGTAAAGAAGTTCTTCCTCATGTTGAGATTGAACTCTCCATGGTTTAATTCATGGCCATTGCTCCTTGTCCTGTCACTGGCCACCACTGAAGGAGTCTGGCACCATCCCCTGGCACCCCTTGGAGATATTTATATGCATTGATGAGATCCCCTCTCAGTCTTCTCTTCTCCAGACTAAACAGGCCCAGCTTCTGCAGTCTCTCCTTATGAAAGTGATGCTCCTGACCCCTCATCATCTTTGTGGTCTCCACTGGACCCTCTCCTGTGGCTCCTTGTCTTTCTTGGACTGAGGAGTCAGGTCTCAGCTTTGGTGTATGAGTTGGCATCTCTTCACTGCAAAGGTGTGAGACCAGCAGGTGAGACCACCATCAGAAGGGGAGCACAAAGTCAAAAATGCTTCATCCTCAGACTGCGCAACCTGACAGTTCCATAACATTTTTTTTTCAGCTATTTCAATATATTCCCTCACTGGAAAGGAAAAAAAACCCAACAAAACCCAACTTCTGCAGCCAAATTCCAGTGCCTGGACAGCAGCAAGAGGTGCCATTCATTAATCCTGATGTGCCCTGCCCCACTAAGCACAGGGTGCAAAAGGCTGCAGCCCTTAGATTGCTTCATCTGCTCTCTAGGATCCACAACTGCAGCACCAAACATCACTTGGATGAATTCCCCTGACACCAGAGCTGAAGAAGAAACAGCTTGGGGTAGCCAGTGGAAACACAGCGCATGACAACAAGGAGAACAAAGCTCCCTTTCTCTCTCTTCCTGCTGACACATGGAGCAGCACACCCTTCACTGAAGCATGCACACAGCTGCTCCCAGGCTCCAGGAAGTGCAGTCAAAGCAGATACTCCCCGTGCCGAGCAGGGCAGACAGCAAAAGGATGCTTTGAAATGTTCTGCTTGATCTAATTCCTTCTGCTCACCAGGGAGGCCCACAATTTGATATTCAAAAACATGTGTGCATATTTCCTGAGACTAGCACGAATTTTTAATGGCTCTTCTTGCAAAAACAAGATAATCGTGCCTGCAGATCTTCCACAAGCAGCTATGGACCATCTTTGCCTCGGCAATCATCCAATTTGCAGCTCTAGTGAAACAACTCAGTGAACAGGCAAACAGATTTTTATCTCTGTGCTTGAGCAGATCTGCCAATTGCTTAAAGCTTGAAGTGTCAGTCTTCAGGCAGGGACAATACCTGGAGAGGTATTTAGGCTCAAGAGCAAATACCAGAGAGAGACTCTTCATCAGGAACTGTAGTGATAGGACAAGGGGAATGGATTCAAACTGAAATAGGGGAAATTTAGGTTACAGGAGAAAGTCTTCCCTGTGAGGGTGGGCACGCCCTGGCATAGGCTGCCCAGAGCAGCTGTGGCTGCCCCTGGATCCCTGGCAGTGCCCAAGGCCAGGCTGGACAGGGCTGGGAGCACCTGGGATGGTGGGAGGTGTCCCTGCCATGGCAGGAGGGTGAAACAAAATGAGTTTTAAGGTCCCTTCCAACCACACCATTCTGTGATTCTATGCTTCTGCTGGTATGAGCCATACAGCTTTCAGTATCTGAGAGAATCAATTAACAGCACTTAATTATGACAGGTTTACTCTTTTTTTTTCTTTTTTGCAGGGACCAGAGCTTTCCCTTGGCACATGTTTGTTAGAGATACAAACACAACTTAAAAAAAGAAGTGAGAGGGAAAGCCAACAATATGACAACAAAACAACTGTTTGCAGCTACTGAAAATATTGTGTTAATTGCTCAGCTGCTCTCTTCAGGGCCTCAGACTTTCACCAAAATATACCAAGTGGTGCTAAGTGGAGTGGCTTCACCCTTACTGAGGAAGCTCAGATAAACTCAGTAATCCATGGGTATAGCAGGAATCTTCTGTTTCTCCTTCCACCCAAAGTCTCCTCTGTACAGATATGTCTGCAACTGCACCCAAACCTGCAGAGCTTTCTCAAGGCCAAACCCACTCTTCCCCCTGCATAAATAATTTCAGAATCAGCTCATACTCCTCCCAAATATCCTCCCCACTCCTGCCTGCAGCTTTGATTTCCTGCTTGCCTTCAGAAGCCAGAGTGAATCACCCATTTCCTGCCTCCTAACCCTCACTCTATCACAAAGCTCTGCAGGTTTTCTGCTGCTCCTCCAGGTAATTCTGCTTTGGGCTCAGGAAGAAAAGCTACATTAAGATAGAAAAATGCTGAGCAGGTGGCACTACCATAGTCTAACACACAGAGAAAGGAATCAAGTTTGTTCCCTCGTGGCTGTTGTATTTTAAACACAAGTAAATAATGAAAGAGCATAAATTACAGCCTGGATTTTCTCATGTAGTTTTTTCTCCCCATGTGGGGTAGAAAACTCCATGTGAGGTTTTAGTGTCTCCAGACTTTGCAACGTGGAATCATGTCATACCCATTCAACCTTGACAGGTCACTTTATTAAAAAAGCATCAGCAGTTGTGTGAGAAACTTGGGTTTCACATGGGAATTAAGAGACCCCAAGCTTTTAAAAAGAAATTTTGGCTGTTAAGACACCAGAAAGCAAACAAAAAGAAGTCACTTGAGGCTGAAGTTCTGAGTGTCTGGGATTGGCAGCATTGGGCTGACCCACTGCAATTTCATGGTCTGTTTACCCATCCTGTTCCCTACCCCATCATGCATTTACTAACAGGTGCTTTCCCTTACCCAGGCATCTGTGACAAAGAGAACATGCTGCAGAGAAAGCCACTGCCTGCATAAATCTAATTCCAGTCAATGAAGGGTTCGTGTCTGAGAACCACAGGACTGCGTAATCAATAATCATGGTCTGCGAGACAGAAAAATAGCTTCTGATGGCTTCCTTCAAAGCTGTGCACCACATTCTGGATTCTTTTTCAGCATTTCAGGATTATGCAGCTTCCCTAAAGGCTGTGTGGACCAACACTGTTATCCTGCATAACTCTATCTGGCACTTGACCTGAATATGTTTCTCCCGATTAGGCAGTGACATTCTCATCTGGAAACTCTGTTTGTACATTCAGATTGTTGTCTCAGCATAAAGGTGCACTGGAGTTATTCTGAAAACCCAGATGTGTGACACTGTATTTCAAAAACTTCAGTTAGTAGCATGATTTGGAAGCTTTCACTTCCAGATTCCAGAATCTGCTGCTCTTTATTTCTCCCAGCACACGTTATGAAGTGATGAGTCTCTGTTAAATGGTGGTCCCAACCTCAGCAGAGAAAGAAAAACTTATTAACACCTAAATGGCAATTAGCCAGTGGCTGCTTGGCTGGATTCTCCCAGGTCACAGATGAAGCAGGTCTGCAGAGCAGGTAGAATTTCTGCCCAGCACCTCTCCAGTGCAGCAAACAGACCTCACTGCCAGGTGCAACAATTTGTTCCCTTTCACAAATGCCAGATCGACCTCAGCACCCAAATATTCCACTTACCTTAATTCATGTTGTACATTTGTCATGTTTGCCATGAGAATTGCACAGTCTCAGATCACATCTTCTGTATGTTAAAAATCCCCTGCAACAGCTGCCACTTTGCAGATCAAATAAAGGCCATTCAAAGCAAAATCACCTCCTGTCTCCTCAGTTCCCCTGGGAGAGAAGGACTTTTTGTACAGACCAGAAACCAAAAACTCAGCATACGGCAGAGCAGAAAGCCAGCTCTGCTCCACAAGAACAATCACTGCCAGTTCCAAGGGTAATACACTGAGTGTCTGAGCTGACCTCAACTATTAACCTAACACAGCATGTGAGTAGTTGTGCTTCCAAAAGTCACAAAATGTTCACAAAAATTAATGCCACAGAATTAAGACAGCTCCACTTTTTGCCAATAATTACTATGAAGCACAAAATGCCCAGTTCTCTCATTCTGTGCAATGTTACATGATGGCTGCTGGAGTTTTTGAAGGCTCAAAAGCTGCTCCAGCATTACATAATCACAGAATTAAGCAAAATCAAATCTATAATCTCTATGGCTTTAGAAAAAGCTGGGCAAGGGAGGGAAGGAAGAAAAAAATAATCACAGCTCTAATGATGTAGAAAAAACAAATAAGAAATTTGATTTTTTTTTAAATTAGATGATTTTTAACTACTGAGTAGTTAAAATGGTAACATGTAGTAGTAACATGGGGTTAGTAATAATTACTTTTCAAGTATAATAATTACTTCTCAAGTATAATGCTCTGCACTCAAAGGAAAGGTTATTGCCATGAACCCAAAGTGGTAGAGCAAATATTTAATAACTGTTTTCTGCAACTCCCAGGCTGTACCTCAGCAGTAGAACCCAATGCAATCTTGCCCACTTTAGCCAGAACCCATCAGCATATTACCTAAATCCCAAGCAGTAGTATCAAAGACTGATGAAACGTTTGGGGAAAAAAATTCCTTTGGCTTCCTAGGCACTGTGTATCATTTTGGAAAGACATCAGCTAGGCTGGGTGATAGAGCTAAAAATAAAATTGAAAAAGATACAGATTATTGGGGTCTCCAATAAGAGTCTCCTCACACAACCTCAGCAGTTTAGTTTTTAGTTTTTAAACAGGAGCAGGTGCAGGTAAGAGGATGACTGGCCAGCTCATGCAAGGAGACAAGCACTTGCTTGAGCAGCCTCACTTTCCCTGGAAAGCACTGGATAAACATTCATGGATCTTCCCTCATTTCCAGGACTCCAGCTGGCAACATACCCCCTACACCCACTTCTAGGGGGTGACATCAGGAGTTTTCTCTGGGCTGCTATCTTTCCAAATGAACGGTAACCCAGTGACATGGGGTGCTGTTTAGATGTTCAGTTCCTCTACTGGCTGCACATATCAAAACAATTTTTTTCAAGCCCTAATGCCCTAAAGCACTTACTCCCAGAAATGCCTCCTAAAAGCTGAGGCAAAGTCAGACAGACAGACAGACAGACAGCTCTGTCTGCCAGGACAGAGTCCTGGTACCACAGCCAGGAAATACTGCCTTGGGCAGGTCACTGTGCTCAGGTGCTGGAAATAGCTGACACTTTTATTAGTGGGTTGCCAATGATGATTCTCAGCTTACCCACAAATTTTAAAATAATTATTTAGTTGTGGATTTTCTCTCTTATTGTAACGAAGACAACAGCTCCCTTTCTTCACACACTCTGCTCTTTCTCCAGTGGTGTTACTGCACTGAGGGCCATTGCATTTCAGCAGTTTCATGAACACTGGGCCCTGTTTTGACTTCAGCCTGCTCTTAGAAACATTCTTAGAGGGTGTGGGAAGGGGAGGAACAACACAAACCAGTTCTCCCTTCTCTCTTGTGAATGTGCTCAGGCAACTCTGCAGCCACATGCAAGAGTGACTCTGCCTGCTGGGATAAATTCCAAATAAAGGAGTCTTATTGTCAGTGTGGAGAGTAACAAACAACACAATGCATGTTCATGAAGAATAGATTTACAAAATAACTGTTTTTCTTGTGGAGAAATTTATCATAATTAATCATAATTATCATAATAATGAAAAGTTCTTCCCTCCCTAACTGAACTAAAAAAAACTGTTTTAGAAGTGGAAAACTGACTGAGATTTTTAAGTGTTGTTTTCTTTACATTGTCAACTGGAAGAAAAGAAAGTGTGGGGAAGGAGGAAGAGTATTTTAAAAGTTCCATCCTCATTCTTGTTATTTTTATTTCTTTTAGTATTAGTTAATAAAGTCTTATTACTTTTAAGCTTAAACCTACTTTACCCTTGATTAAAAACTTTGAAATTGGCAAAAAAAATCAAACCAGAACAACCTCGTTCAGCAAAAATCATCTGACTCCAATCCCTTCTTGAAACAATGGACCCCCTTTATATAACTTCTTGAACAGGCCACTCTCATTGGTCAGAAGAGAGCCAGAACTCTTCATCCCATGGGCCAAAACCGAAAGACACAGAGAAAATCCATCCCACAGAAAAGAATCCAAAACATTACACTTATTACAAAAACACTGCAATGGTTATGTGAAGCCTGTGAGAACCAGGTCTTCCTAAACCAAAACATCACAAAGAACTTAGAAGCAACAGGCCTAGGAAAACCAGACTACATCTCATGGTTGGGTTTCTCTCCAGCCATCAAACACTGATACCCCACTGGCCACGTTCCCCCGTTGCTGCTGCTCAGCACTGCTGCCTGCACTGCAGCTGGCAGCACAGCCCAGCTCTCTGCACTGCTCACTGGCCAGGCTGCCTAGATGCAGCTCCAGGCAGTTCTTCCACTCCCCTGGCAGGGGAGGCCTTTTGCAGAAGTCTTTGTTAGGAAAGAAGGCAAAAGGGACTCTTGGTTGTTCTCCTTCTCCAGGTTGTTCATTGTTTCCTTGTCAGCAATCCCAGCACACCAGGCTTTACACCAGCTCAGCACGAGGGAGAGCAGACACCAAAAGGCTCAAACACTCAGGATCAAGGTTCTCTTAAAGATAATTCACCCAATTATCACCTAGAATGTACATTATTTCTACTTTTCTACCAATAACCAACTCAATTTCTATTCACGTAGCTCTACACTGCAGCAAATTGTGACCAATGTTCCTGTGTGCCCCACACTGCAGAACAGGGAGGAGATGAAGGAGAAGAAGGAAGCCTGAAAACTACAAGGATCCTCCATCTTATGTTCATCTACTTACCATACTAACAAACCCCAAAATCTACATTTCTCACCTTGTGACAAATGACATACTATGTTACTATCTAACCGACATTCTTGAAAATTCTGTTTCATCCCATAGCCTTTTCCATGGACAAAGGTTAAAAGTGGTGTTTGTCAGGGGGTTCAGATCCCTCAAAACATGCAGAGAAACATTCTCTGCATTCTGGGTTCCAACAGCAGCTGAATGCCTGGCAGCAATTTGTGGTGAGGATATCTGCTGAGGCTCTCTGGGTCTGCAAAATCATGCCATGGGTGTCATCTGCATCCTACATTTCCACATTACCAGGTGGATTCTGTTTGTTTCAGACTGGATGGCTGCTGGATCCATACTTGGAGTAAATATTTTTCCATAGTCAGAATTGCTGCTGGTCCTTCCCAGCAAAGGGCAAAGGTTACAGTCATGGGTCTGGGAATTTTCACTTCCAGCTGCAAAACAGCATTTCCAGTAATGGTGATAAAACTACTGGAATAACAGTGAAAAAGGAACTTGGTGAACATAGTTCAGCTGATCTCTTTAGTTATCTGCTCCAGGAAATGACAAATTAAATGTAACACATCTCTCCACCAGAATTTGCTTGAGCTCACAAGCTCCTGTGACCAACTGGGATGCTATCATTGACACCACAGGAGGCTGAAGGTCAACCAAAAACTCATCTATTTTTTCATGATTTTTAGTTTCTTACTTGCCTAACTTGTTACAGCATAGCTGTAACTCATCTGCATTTCATCTGTAATTTCTAAATTTGATGTATCAAGTGCTGCTGTTCTATATTCTTCAAGCAGATTCCTATTCACCATTCTAGCTGATAAATAAACTTCAGACACAACAAATTTTAGAAGAAAAAATATTTTCAGGGGGTTATTATACTTCTCAAACCCCTTATGAAATGTTTTATTACTCTTGGACATAGTATCTCTTCCACTGTTTGTGTTTTACTTACTCAGATAATGGAAGTCCTTATCTTTCTTTGCTTTTCACTATCTGTTCTGATCAACTCTACAACAAGACCAGTCCTCCTTTCCTCTTTCTGCCTTGTCTTCACAGGTCTGATTCTCTACAAGCACACCAGCCCTTTGTTCTGAACTTGCAGTTCCACACGTTTAGTCTGTGGTGCCCCTTAACCCCTTCTGTGCCAGTCTGAGCTCTCAGCAGCAGCAGCCAATTGAGCTGAAACTTGAGCCTGCTCCAGCCTCCTCAGGCACAGCAGTTCCCTGACCCAGCTGCTTCTGCGGTCAGAGGAGATGTGATAGAGGACTGGAATATATGGCAAGAGCTAAAAGGAAAAGCAAACCAAAAAATCCCAAGATTTCATACAATAGCCTGGATTAGAAGGGAATTTAAATATCATTCCAAACCCGTGCCATAGGCAGGGACATCTCCACTACACCAGGTTGCTCCAAGCCCCATCCAACCTGGCCTTGAACACTTCAAGGAAGAGACCTAGACAGGTAAAAGCTGAGAGGGAACTACATAAAACATTGATTTAGTACACATAATCTCCCTGAGACATGTGCAAGCTCTTCCTAAAGTTGAAACACAGCTCTTTCTAAAAATTCAAGATACTTGCAGGTAGGCCTACAGACACCAGGACAGAAATCATCTTCCTAATGTTCTCTTCAAACTGGTTTGTACAGCTTCTCCTCATCCTCCACTGAGGAAGGAAATAAAAAGAGGAACAGCAGAAAAACCTGTCATGCTCCTGATATCTGTGTGTTACAGACTAGGGATTTGTATTTTGGTTTCCTAGCAACTCTGAAGGCCAATTCAGTAGTGATTTTATACTGAGCACCAGTTACAGGGTTGCTTCAGCTCTTCTCACAGAAAGATTCAGAATCTTTAACTGCCTCCTTCTCTCCTTTAAAGCACACAAGTAAAGTGCAGTCTTAGGCTGACTGGTAGATTAGTAACACCTACATTGTACTTTTACCTACATCCCATCCTCTGATGATTTTTTATTCCACATGAAAAAATGATGAAGAGCTCTTAAGCTAGTGCTTAATCAAATTGGTCAGGGAAAATGAACAAATGGAAAGGAGAATCTGCAGATTAAAATGAAGCTATCATCAAAGAAGATCAAAGCCAGAGCTGACCTCACATCATAGCTATGAAGGACCCAGATGCAGTTTCTGCAATGTCTGTTACAAAAACTTGCCATCCATGAATGGCAAAAGGAGAAAAACCAGGCAAGAATGACGAGGTTAATTCTAGATCTTGATGAGCACTAAGCTTTTCAAATGCTATTTGGCAAATAATTTCAAGATTCATAAAAATGCATCAAGAAATAAACACTGGGAGCATCAGTGTCTGTGGCTGGGAGTACATTTCCCACTGAGAAGAGCTCCAGAGCTGGCAGAAACGCTCTGAGCCTTCCAGCCAGCATGGCTCAGAGCAGAGCAGAAGCTGAGCTGCCTGCATTGAGTCTGCACGAGCCACTGGCCTCCCTGCTGGGGCTGCCAATTAGTTCCAGCTGTGACAGTGTTTTCTGGACGTGGCAAGTTGCCAGAGGGAAGCTGGATTAAGATCACGGAATTACTTTGCCTGTCAGGACAGAAGTAAAGCAGTTCTCTTTCCCATTTACAGGTCTTGTGGAGAGGTTCAGCTGTGCTGGGGAAGATAGAAGTTTAACAGGGAAGTTTTACAAATCTGAATGCTTAGCAGAAGGTTCTCTAGAAATGAAAGCAAGTTTTGCTACAGAAGAACAAAAGATGTCTGGAAATAAAGATTGCTGAGCCGATGGTCACTGGACAAAGGCTGGGATGAGATGGAAAGAGATTTTATGGCTAAGAGCAAAGGATAAATTGACTACAAACAAAAGCATGTTTTTACCAAGTAAAGATAAATCTCAAAAAGCACAGGCAAACAGAAAACATGTTTTTACCAAGTCAGAAGAATTTTCTACTGCAGAAAAACAGAAAAACAAGTTTTAAACTTAAAATATAATGTATTAACTCCTCTGATTGGTTGGTTACTGCCATAGTCTAGTAATATCAGTAGTTATGACAGGCTATAGGTAATGGTAAAGGTGTTGTGTGTGATGGTGATTGCTTGTTCTGTATTAAGATACTCAGCAATAAAAAATACATAATATATAATAAAATATCTAATGTATTGTAACCAGAACAGAGGGGGCTTCAGGCCTGGCTTAGGCTGGAGCTGGCAGCTCATGGGTGTGGCTCTGTATCCACCACCCAAGATTGCTGTAACTCCTTCTGTGCCACAAACACATTTCTGGAGGGCTGCCTGGGGTCCCCCATCTCTCATCCCAGGCTCTTACACCCCTGCACTTTGCAAGCCTGTGCACCAGGATGGATGCACTGATTTACAGTGTGGACCAACAGAAATGGGCTTTGTTCTGTCTCCAGACTTCACTGCTGAAGAGTTTTCCTGTCTGACTGCACCTGCACTCTTCAGAGGGCAAAGGCAGGGACCCAGAGCAGTCATCAGCACGTGTGGTCCTTGAGAAACTCGGTCACCTTTCTTGCCCCACAGAAAATCAGTTCAATTAAAAGCAAAAGGTGATGTGCCACATGGTGCTTTATTTCTCCTAACTGAAGTCTGGGAATAAATGAAGCAGATAATCTGACACTAATGTAATTAATTCATTTTAATTCTTTGGTTTGCAGCTACGCATGTGGGAGACTCTGCTACCTACTTAGCATAAATTTGCAGCAAGATGATAATTCTACTGAGAACAGGTAATTTTCCCTGTGAAGAGATGACATTATACATGGTAACCAGAGAGAACAAATCACCTGGAGAGTGAAGCAGCAGGGTGCTGCTGGCCCACTCCTCTTGCTGAGCATGCATGCTGCACTCCCAGGGTTTTTGAGAGATTTTATCCTCTACTTGTGACTGAAGACATTTGACTCCAGGTATTTTGAAAGGACACTGTTACCATGAGAGCCTGCCTGCTTACATTGTCAGAGCTGACAGCAGGGGCAGCCTGAGCACAGTGTGGACAATCCAGCTGATGTAGTTATTAATTCTGGCCACTCCACCACCTCTCTGGGTGTGCAAGTGGATTTCCTCAGATGACTCTTGCTCCTGGGAGCATACTGGATCACAAATGCAGCAGGAGGCAGTGAAAAGCAGAGAGCAGGAGGGAGGAGAATGGACTTTGTGACTGCAAATCCTGAGATGTGTTTAATGCATAGTGTTCCTTGGTAAAGAAAATTCCAGTTTGGGGTTTTGAAAGCAAAGTTGTAAGGTCTACACGCAAGGTTTGAAGGAAGGTTGGGGGAGGAATTGTTTGCTCTGCATTTTTCAGTATTATGATAATATGTTTAATATTTATTTTGCCATTTTTCACTCACTGCCTTTGGTCAAAACTTTCTTTTTCTTCTGTCTTACAACATTTTTTCCGTTAAACTTGGCTACCACATTCAAATGATTATGTGTAACAAAACCGTCAGAAAATTTAATCAAAGAAACTAAAGAAGGCTCATGGCTTTCCTGCTTGTTTATAAGCATAGTCTGTGTTCTGGATTTTCAAGTGCCCCTCAATGCATTAAAAAACTGCATATGAAAAAACTGCTGAAATGACCTGAAGATCAGAGTTTGCATCTTGGAAATAGCTGTTTCTTTTTTCAAAGTTTGAATAATTTAGCTAGAATAAGCTATCCAAAGGCCCAGGCACTAGGCCAAGGAGGATAAGAAGGCACAACCTAAGGCAAAATCCCTTGGCCAGCTCAAGTAACCACGGGGACAAATGCAGACAGGGAAGGGCAGAGGACCTCTCTTGCCCTTAATTGTCTAAGTGAGCCTAAGGAGATTAGCTGCACAATTAGGGATCTAATTAGTGCCACTCCCAGCCAGGACAGCAGCCTGTTTTCCATGTGCTTCAGTATTAGACACCTGAGGCCTGACCTACAAATGGAGTTTGAGCTCCCTGTGCAGCCCCTCAAATCCCACTCTGAGCTACAGGACAGCACCCACACCCCGAGTGTGGATCCACAGGCTCAGGACTGGCTTGGCAGGAAACAAATCCAGCTTTTTCAAAAACTCCTTTTCAGAGCAGCCCAAAAAGAAGGCAGGCAAGGCAGGCTGAGACAGAACTGGGATACAAACAACAAATTGTGGAAGGGCTTGGGGCAGAAGGGACCTTAAAGCTCACTTAATCCCATCCCCCTGCCATGGGCAGGGACGCCTGCCCCTGTCCCAGGTTGCTCCAAGCCCTGTCCAGCCTGGCCTGGAACACTTCCAGGGATCCAGGGGCAGCCACAGCTTCTCTGTGCCACTGCCTCACCACCCTCTCAGGGAAGAATTTCTTCTCAACATTTGACCTAAACCTACTCTCTTTAAGTCTGAACCAATCCCCCACATCCTGTCCCTCCACACCCTCCTTCTTTTGAAGCACTTGTCCTGTTCCTAGTAACCAACTCCATAAAAATATAAAAACTTTCATTTCATCATATTCAAACCTCTCTCAGTCTGTTCTGCTCTAGCTCCAGTCTCCAGAGCTTTGCTGTGGGATGAGCTGCTGCTCTTCACTGGTCTGTTCTGGTCACCTCTTGGCACCTGCCCCCAGCACTGCACGCTGCCTGGGGACACCCAGGCTGCACCAAGTCTCCTTTGTGTTCTCTGGACCTGATTTACCCACCTGTGCAAACAGAAGTAGCATTTTCCTTTTCTCAGCATAAACACATAGGAACAATTTCCACGAGACCACAAAGGGTTTCTGGTGTGGCTTTTCTTCCTTCCTAATCAACCCATTTATTTTGCTAGTTGCGTGTGCATGCTGAGGGGATGCTTTTAGGGATGGCTGACTGTAATTATATAAGACAAGAGCAGAGAAGCTGCATTCAGATTCATTTCCTCCACAGCCAGAGCCTTGATTTTCTGAGAATTAAATCCCCATAATGAAGGGGGAGCCTTTGTGTGCTGCTATTGCTGTTTTACATCTCTCATTGCACCCTCCGAGTGCACACAAGTAATGACTGAGTGATTTCAGGGTTCAGCTCTTGAAGTAAAAGCAGCATCTCTGAGTCAATGTTACATAAATAGAGAGACTGTGTGCTGGAAAACATGCACATACTGCTTTCTGTGCCTTGTGCTGCCCTTTTCTGGAGTCTCAACAAAACCAGGGTCCAGCCAAGAGATCCCAGAGGTTCCCAAGTGAGAAACATCCTTATGGAATCATGGAATGGCTTGGGTTGGAAGGGGCCTTAAAGACCTCCCCATTCTAACCCCCCTGTCATGGGCAGGGACACCTTCCCCTGGCCCAGGCTGCTCCAAGCTCCATCCAACCTGGCCTTGGACACTTCCAAGGATGGGGATTCACAATTTCCCTGGGCAGCTTGTGCCAGTGCCTCACTCTAGGAGCCTGGGATGAGAGATGGGGGACCCCAGGCAGCCCTTCAGAAATGTGTTTATGGCACAGAAGGAGTTACAGCAATCTTGGGTGGTGGATACAGAGCCACACCCATGAGCTGCCAGCTCCAGCCTAAGCCAGGCCTGAAGCCCCCTCTGTTCTGGTTACAATACATTAGATATTTTATTATATATTATGTATTTTTTATTGCTGAGTATCTTAATACAGAACAAGCAATCACCATCACACACAACACCTTTACCATTACCTATAGCCTGTCATAACTACTGATATTACCAGATTATGGCAGTAAACAACCAATCAGAGGAGTTAATACATTATATTTTAAGTTTAAAACTTGTTTTTCTGTTTTTCTGCAGTAGAAAATTCTTCTGACTTGGTAAAAACATGTTTTCTGTTTGCCTGTGCTTTTTGAGATTTATCTCTACTTGGTAAAAACATGCTTTTGTTCGTAGTCAATTTATCCTTTGCTCTTAGCCATAAAATCTCTTTCCAACTCATCCCAGCCTTTGTCCAGTGACCATCGGCTCAGCAATCTTTATTTTCAGACATCTTTTGTTCTTCTGTAGCAAAACTTGCTTTCATTTCTAGAGAACCTTCTGCTAAGCATTCCTATTTGTAAAACTTCCCTGTTAAACTGTCATCTTCCCCAACACCTCACCACCCTCAAAGGAATTTCTCCCCAGTATCCCATCTAAGCCTGCTCTGTCACTGTGAGGCCATTCCCCCTTGCCTGTCTCCCTGTGCTCCTGCAGAAATCTCTGTCCAGTGGCCCAGAGGGGCAGGAAGCAGCCCCTGCCTGCTCTTTAAAAGCAGGGCTCAGGAGCTGCTGGAGGTCAGACTTGCCAGGCAAAGGCTCTGGGAGCTGTGCAGTGGCACAGGAGGGCTGAAGCAGTAATTGCATCGTGTCCAGGAATTCCTGACCCCACGGGCTCTTTGTGGCTCAGCAGGCTGGGAGGAGCAGGGGGGCAGAGCCCAACACAGCCTCACGGTGCTGTTCTTCATTCCCCCCTGCTGCAGGAGAGCCTTTTGGGCCAGGGGGCTGCTGATCAACACCCCCAGAGAGCACTCTGAGATAGGAGTAATTTGAATTTTCCTGTTTTTCCCCTCTTTTTAAACCAGGAAAACGAAGTTGTCCTTTCCCTTGTGTTCCCAGACTTTGTCTGCCCTGCTCATGTCAGTGGCAAGTTCCTCCAGGCAAGGCTTGTCTCCTGCTGTTTGTGGGAGCCTTGGGTGGCACCATCTGACCTGAGAGGCACTGCCACACTGCAGCATGAACAACAGACACGGCTGCAGCAATGCCTGGGTACAAAAATAAACACATGAAAAATACATTTATGACCCTTGTGCACAGCAAACTGCTGCACACAGGCAGACATCCATTAAGAGAAGATTCAATATCACACAGTGCTCTGGACTTCCTCAACCTCTTTTCTTCTTCCACCACTCGCAAGATAAATACATTCCAAGTCAGAATTTCTTAGGATTACTTAAAAACATTCTTATTTTATCCATCTATTTTCTATCAGATAGTGAATTGTATATTGCAAGAGGTAACAGGGTTAAACTTCGTCTGGCATTATAAATATCAGAGGTTGTTTTAACATTTACTCGAGTATATTTTCTTTAAAAAAAAATCTAAACAGAATAAAATTAAGCCCACAGCAGCAGAGAAAGAGAGAAAAAACAACCCCCAAACCATGCATACAAAAGGGAGGCACAACAGGGAAAAAAATAAAGCAGCTGTAACCTCGAGTGGAAACAATTTGATTACCATCAATTCCCTGAAGTACTGACCAGATAAACACTTGTTTAGTTTATAAGTTCTGACAAGATCACAACCCAAGGTAGTACAGAGGCAAGGGAGTGATTATTTCTATTTATTTATTGAAACTGCTGAGAAAATAATAAAGACAGGAATCAAAATCCATGTCTTCTGTGTAGCTACAAAATATTACCAGTAGGCAGACAGGGCAAACTCACTGGTATTGTTATGAAATTCACAAAGAGCCACATGCCTAAAGCAAAAGACAATTAAAAAGTTGCTTAGATTTGACAATCTGACTTTATTATAGCTATAAAATAATCTCCTACCTGATGTCTCAGAACTAATCACATCATTTGGCAAATGTTATATTTGGCCCGCCCCCCTTTTTTTTTTCTCAGTTATGAGAAATATTTTTATTATTTTAAGTGCAAATTTAACCTCCATTTTGAGGGAGCAAAAAGATTATTACAGGAATGGATGAACTAAGTAGACAAAGAGTTATTGCTGTGAAACTTTCTCCTAGTGCCTAAATATAGAAATTATAGCCAGATAAACTGCTTACGTAAAATCTCTTTATCACTTCTTAAAATGATGAAATCTGGAGCTGCAGCCGATTTTGCCCACAGTTTCAGAAGACTTTCCTCATACTATTCAGCCACAGAAAACTTCTAGCCTTTTGCCCCTTTTATTTCATTCTGGTTTCAGATATTTTGCAGGTCCCCTGGATTATTCACATTCCAGCTGGAGCTCCCAGTCCTACCTTAAAGAAACCTGCACTGAAACCATCACCCCATGTGGGGATCAGAAACCAGACTGGGAAAATTCAACCACTGGCTCCAGTCAGGGGCAAGCATGGTCCTAATCCCAGTGGGAGGATGCACATACCCAGGGACTGGACTGAATGATGAGATGCACAAAGAAATGATGAGAAAGGGAAATTCTGCTTTGATTTGCAGCAGGTGAAATTGAGAATGTGCCATAGTACATGAAGACAAACTCTTCCAAGACCATTCTCTTTGACAATCAAAATTAACACAAAGTCTTATCCAAATATATGAAGTCAAAGAGACCACATGATTTAGAAGTTTAAAGCATTAGCCTTTTCCAAATTCTGGTAAGTCCTTTTATTCTTTTTTCCTTACACTGAGCCTTCAAGGCCTAAGGTATTAAATCTCTCCTCTGTGTCATCTCATTTTCTTGGTCACCCTGCTGATAAAGAATGGACCCCTTGGTAAAGATCACAAACACTATTTCAGGTCAGTCATGAGGGTTTTGCAGCTAAGAGGAAAATAAATTAACAGAAAGTAAATTTAACTTTAGCCAAGTCATGACTGCAGTTTCTGTTTAATATCATCTATCATCCCTCCTCTCTTTGCTCACTCAGCTGAACAGAAATGTAAACTAACCTATTAATTTACCTGGCTCCAAATATTTAAAGTCCAAAGTGCTGGTTCAACCACACTTTGGATGGGGTGAGGCAGATGAGTTCCTGGTCAGAACAGTCATCAGCTTTTAAAAAATAATGACCAGCATGTCAAGCTGCATCTTTCATAAAAATATGTATTTTTGACATGTTCTTTTGAAAAAGTCTTTTTTATTTCAAAATGCTTTTTTTCAGTCCAAGTAGCATTTGAAATTCTCAGTCCTCTCCATCTTCCATCAGGCTGTCAAAAAGAGAAGCATTTATCCCTGAAAATTCTTAGTTCACTATGAAATATTGAAAAGGTGATGTGGGGCCAAGCTGGTGACCTACATTTCAACATTCCTGAAATAACAATACAGAGGGGAGACAGTGGACAGATGAGCAGGAAGAGACCAAAGTCATTAGACAAAAGGAAAAAACAAGAAAAATCAGAAAGAGAGAGGTACATACTTGGCAAACCAGATAAATAGCAAGAAAGGAGTGAAAATGGAATAAACTGAAATGGAAAGCCAAAAAGCAGGAATATGCAGGGAATGCCCTGGGAATAAAATGTTCTGGGAGCAGGGGCAAAACTGAGGACTGCCCATCATGGAGAAGGTCTCAGCAACTGGCTGGAATTGACTGGAGAATTCAGTGACCAAAATCTAGATGTCAAATAAAAGAAAGGGAGTTAACCTTACATAACCCTTGCAGATTATCTCTATTTCAGTTTAGGTGGTTGCACTGCACCCACACAAATAAACTCAGGCTCCACTGAGCTGAGAGGCACTGCAGCTTCAAATAATTACTTTAGTGTGCTTTAAGGGCATGATTTTCACCATGATTCAAGAGGCTGTGAAGCAAATCTCTGTGATATTTTCCTATGAATTCTTAGGAACTGCTTAGGGCCTTCATTTTTGGAATGTCTTAAATCACTGATTTGAAGACTAATTTTCATGAGAAACATAAATAACTAGGCTGCTCTGTATTTCCCCTATTCTGTTCTTTAAAATATTATACATACTATCACAGTGTTTCTTAGACCACTGAATTTTAGGGCTGATATTTGGCTTTCTATAAATTTCTGGGTTTGCAGGTTGAAATTATGAAATTCCATAGAAAACTGGTTATTAATTTAAGAAGTAGAGGCTGTAGATATGCACAGCTGCATTTTCAAGCTCCTTCCATTTTAAACAGCTGCAGCATTCTGCAACAAACCAAGAACCCAGTTTTGCATTCTGGGTTGCTAGTTAGTGATTATCTTTTATAGCTTTAATCAATGAGCTGCTAAAGCTAAGCCAGAGCAGTGCTGTTATTTGTAAATTAACCTGTAACAGTCCCAAAGAAACAGCACTTTCAGCCCCTGCACATTCTTTGCAGTGACTGCTTGATGAGTCTAAATGACATCCCTTTTCTGCAGATGAGGAAGGTCATTTGAAGAAGGAGACCAGAAATTCACTGACATTTTAGGAAGAAATTGTCCTCCACTTACAGCCACAGTGTAAAGCTATATCATATGAAATATGTTGCAAATTAGGTGTCATCACTCTCAGAGTTATTTTCTTAGACTCTTTCTCTTTGAACTACATTTTTAGAAGACTAATTCAGTGGCCAAGAGCTTTGTGACAGAACTGTGGGATCCTGTAATCTTTCCCTGTAATGCCTGCCTCATTTCAAGACCAGTGCCTGCTCTCAGTGAGGGTCAATCCCCTCCAAACACTTTCCATTCCATTTGTGCTGGTGTTACAAGGACTCAAAGGTGCAGACAGTGTCCAAGGGTTATTCCATGAAAAGAACAACTGCAGGGCAGCTTTCTGTCCCAGTCTCTTACCCAGCCCAGGGTGCCAATCTTTGCAGGGAGCCGTGCTCAGCAGTCACCCAGACAGTGACACTGGGCCATCCCCAAGGCCATCTGCCTCCTGCAGACCTTCCAGTTGTTTCTCTCTGCCAGAACCTATGTGCTCACCTTTCTTTACAAGATTTTTTCCTTGTGTCCCCTCTTCATGCCCTCAGGTTTCTCTGCTCAGGTCTCTCCTGTACTCATTGTGCTCATTCCTTCTCACAGTTGCATTGGAATTAAATATCTCATTCAGATGTAACATTCTTATTCAGGTTGCATTTACCTGCTTGACATCCAAATTAGTCTGTGAAACAGACAACTGGGAATGCCACAACTAACAGTGGATAATTATAATGATTTCTTTCCCTACTGAAGTATTCTTTTTCTTAAAATCCACACAAGAACCCCTGTCCTTTCTTCACAGTCATTCTGTTCACAACACCCTACCCCAAACCAGCAGGACCAAACTCCCTAGGAAGACTGACTTTACTTTTCAGGAAATTTTGCTTCTTTGACATATTTACAGTTGCTTCACATTTAGTTTTCTGAATTCATAACTTATTCTGCATATCATGCCACATCAATGGACCTTGTCTGCATTCCAGGGGATTGCAGCAGAAATCCTCTGAGAGCAAGACAAATTTATTCCACAGAAACTGTAGCTCCCAGTGTAAACCCAGTCTAGGAGTAAGTGGACAAGGAACATCCCTAGCTAGCATGGCTCATTTGAGAGGATCACAGGCAGGAAAAATGGATTAAAACCCAGAAAGGTGTGAGACACACGAATTTCAGAGGACAAATACTGAAAGATTCTGATTTGGGGTGATGAGATGCAAAGAGCTTTGTATAAAGGGACCTTAAAGATCATTTTGTTTTCACCCCCCTGCCATGGGCAGGGACATCTCCCACCATCCCAGGCTGCTCCAAGCCCTGTCCAGCCTGGCCTTGGGCACTGCCAGGGATCCAGGGGCAGCCACAGTTGTTCTGGACACCCTGTGCCAGGGCCTGCCCACCCTCCCAGGGAAGAATTTCTCCCTGCAGTGCTCCCACCAGTCCATGGTGGTCTGTCTGCTGTCCTCCCATCCTTGGGAGAGCCCAGGCAGTGCAATCAGGCTCTGTTCAAAGAATTGCACTGCATCCAACTCTGGGGCCACAGCACAGGAAGGACATTGACCTGCTGGAGCTTTAAAAAAAAAAGTGTTACCACCTCTTTTCCCCAGCTAATTCCCTGAGAAAAGGGAAAGAAATGGCAGATATATTTAGAGGAATGTTACCACAGCAAAATCAGAAGTACAAAATTAGTGTATTTTAGGATGGCATTTGCCTAGGCAATCTTAATTCAGTCTCTTGTGAATATTTATAAAGGTAGATGCTGAAATCCTAATTTCCGGAAGTCTGTGAGCTATTTGACATGGACTTTAAGATGCCAGTATTTCACCCACAGCTTCACCTACACACTTACAAATTTCAGATGCCGATTTTATCATGAGATCCTTTCATCTTTTACAGAGCTCTTTGAATGGAAGTCTTTTATTTTCCCCTCTCCACATCTGGTGTGTGGCCCAGTGCCTTATTTACTTCACACATATAAAGTCTACACTGAATACAGGATTTGAAGTCTCTCATGACTGTTTTTCATCACAAATCCTCATTGTTCTCCTGAGTCCTACATGTGCTATGAAAGAATCTTTAGACTGTTTTTGTGAAGCATTTGCATTACACCAGTTCTGTTTTGCAGATTGGAACCAGCAGCACAGAGAAATATACAGAGATTTGTCTAATGCCTACTAACTCTAAGCTCTGAATTATTCATAAGTCTGATTTATTCAGAAATCATCAGTGTTTTATGTCTAGAGCAAAATTTCTGTTCATCTTAGTTTCTGTTATGAGCTCTCACCACTTTTTCCAATCAAGCTCCATTTACTCTAAGTTAGTTATAAAAAAAACCCAGAGTTCACTCATGTTAGTGGTCATCTAAAGTCTGATAGAATTGCCAGAACTGCCAAAGGACATAGAGCAGAAACCAGAAATCTGTCTTCACTCCCTGATTTCACTGTCTAGCATGTGGGGGGACTAACAAGATGCCCCAGAGAGCTAAACCCCAAGCCAGAGGGAATTTGAACCTTCTTGTCCCACCTCACCCAGGAGTTTCCTGACTGCAAACCTACATTTGGTTGGGCTGGTGCCTAAGAAGATGCAAACACCATTTAAAAATGCCACATCCAGATTTGCTGTTCTTTGCATGGATGAAATATTCAATAAATAAACAGGAATGCTGTCAGCCAGATAAGGACCTGGGTCTTGCTTGGGCAACACAGATTTGTTGAAAAAGCTGCGCTGATGTTCGAGTTCAGCTGTGTGTTAGGAATTAAGGATTTACTGATTTAACAGCTGACTTGTTATTACATGTTTTGAACCTAAACCAAACAAGGAGAGAAGCACTGAGAGAGAGATCTCTGGGAAACTACAGGCAGGATTCTGGAGCAGTGGTGGTAATCTGTTAAATATGTGGTGTACTGAGGCTACAAAAGCAACACAAGCATTAATCCTGAGATCTCTCCCTGAAACACCTGTTTGCTATTAAGGATCAGGGACATCTAAAGCTTTTGGTTACAAAGAGAGAAGAATATTATCTGAAACCCACCACAAAAAAAAAAAATGTCTAATTAATGTAATATCAGGGTCACTAATCCCTTGGGAGTGGACAAAGACAAAACAAAATAATCTTCTTTGTGTTGGGTGCACAAGTGCCTCACAAGTCATGGAAGGAAGCAGCAATAAGAGCCAAGGGTTATTGCTGCTCACACAGAGATGTTCAGGTTCCCAAAGCAAGTCTAAAATGGTAAGACCCAGAACAGAAGAGCAAGCAGGACTCCAGCTGGTGGTGCAGGGCTCTGGGACCCAAATGCCACTGGACACCCTGCCATCCCACCTCTGCACTTGCATTCAGGTACTGCCTGGAAATTGGCAGCAGCAGCAAGAAAACCTCTGGGAGAAGGTTTGGATCCATTCTGAACGGGTATAAGGCACTGAGTGCTCAGCCAAGGATGATTAGTGCAGCTGAAAGCCTGAGGGAAGCCCTCACAAAGGTTAGAGTGGTTTTGTGGTGACATTTTCAAATGTGAGCTTGACAGTCACACACCCTTCACATTCTGCAAAGGCTGTGCCTTCCTGCAAAGCCTGCAGCAGTGTGCAGGAAGGGCACACAAACCCCAGCTGATCAGAGCCTAGGGCCCCAGTAGATATTCAATTAATTTCCAAATCTGTTTCTGCAAACAGCCCCTCTGCATCACCAGGGCAGGTTTTGCTGGGCACCATTAATTTGTGGATGTTGTAACTGTGATTGCAAACCCTCAGGTTGTTCCCCAGCCCTTTATCCAGGTGAAATTCCCATCTAAATAAAAAGAAAGCTTTGCACCAAAAAAAGAATTAATTAATTATCATTTTTGTTGCTGGAGACCCCACTTCCCAGCATTTGAGCTGCCTCTGATATGAGCAACACTCCTCATTTCAATTCCTGACTGACTGCTCACAGAGCTGCCATCCAGGGCTCACCACCCCACACAGGGCATCCACCGAGCCTACAATTTATTTTGGATGTGGCTGAAAATATTGGCTGACTGGTCCTCTGTCTCTACATTATTCCTGCTCCAAAATCAAAAGTGAGAATATTTTTTTGTCTGCACTACAAAACATCCAGGTGATTTTTTTTCTAAACTCCATGAGAACCTTCTGTCAATTGTTATTGACTGCTGTGAAGTCATCAGTCAGTGACAGAGTAAATGAAGCTATATTCTAAACCATGCTTTTTTATCATTTTTTTGACAAATAAATAACATTTCAGTTTCCATCATCATGTATTAGTGAATGAAAATAGCTAGCAAAAAAATAGGTCTGATTTCACCATAGAAAAGTAAAATTAGAAGAGACATTCAAAGAGACTTACTGGATTTGTAAAAATAACAAAGAGGAAACTGATAAGCTCCTACCCTGGTTTTACTGTTCTTTTGAAATGGAGGGCAAGCCAGCTCTGGAATCACACACCTGAATACACACAGCAGAACTGAACCATTATTCCATTATTCCATTACACAAACCAGTAACCTCCAAGAGCTGGGTGAAAGCTGGGATCAGGGCCTCTTATCTCCAGGGCTCGTCTGAGACTGGGTAAAGAAAAAGATGGATTTTATGCTTTACTGTTCCACTCTATTTAGATCCCACAGATTAATTTACAAGAGCTTTAGATCCAGATCCCAGACTGTGCTGAGTTGGAAGGGATCCACAAGGATCATGGGGTCCAATCCCAAGTGAATGGCTCATATCTCACACAGGGACTGAACCCACAGCCTTGGGGTTATTAGCACCATGCTAATAACTGAGGGTCTTCACTCAGAGAGAGAAAATAGAGGGAAAATTAACTAGCAGAATTAGGATATCTACTGCAGTTAACATCAGCTCTTCACAAATATTCTGGATTTTCACGTCCTTACCTGCTGTAGCACTGGAGACTGTTGGCCACTGTTGGTCAGGCCCTGCTGGTCCTCCCCTCAGGACTCCTGCCTCCTCCAGATGCACAGCACTGGGTAAGCAAATATCACAGGTGGGTTAAACACTCCCCTTCTGCCCTGGGCTTCACAGCATTTCCCTTTCCTGCTACTCTTCAAAGTTCAGGACTATTTATCTCTGTGCAGCTACCAGGATTGTATGGTGTTAGTAGCATGGAAAGCAGCTGGTTTGACTTGCAAAAAATACCTTTGACTATTTACAAAAACCCAGTGATGGAATAACTTATAAACCAAACACACCTGCAGGACACTGTCAGTGGCTGGGAGTCACTAACAGGGAAGTGACACATCTTTGCTATTAGGATGGAGCAACATCAGGCAAATGATTAAAAAGTTGCTGGAGTTAGTTCTGAGCTTCTGCTCTTATGCCATTTTAACAAATCCCACCTTCCTGGGTTACTGCACATTCCTTGTGAGCAATACAGGAAGAGAAATGCATTTTCTCAAATGCAAAAACTAATACAGCAAATTTTACAGTGGCACACATCATGAGCACTGGGCATTAAAAGCATCAATTTGCACCTTACATGGAAGGAAAGAAAAAAATCTGCTCTTTTTAATACAAAACTAAGCATGATATTTATATACTGCTCCTTAAGAGAAACAGGATTCAGTGACTGTGTCCTTGTCACAGCTCATTGGCTTCACACTCCCTTTCACACTTCCAGCAGAACTTAAGGGACACTTTCACCCAAATATGGCAGACATCAAGGGCACCAAATTTCTACAGTTTTCATGAAAAATCAGCACTTTATGAAAACCATCAGCTGGGCAGGACACACAGGCTCAGAACCTGAGATTTCAGGCAAGGACAGGGGCTGCTGATGTGAGAGAACAGAGACACATGTACAATTTCCCAGAAAGGCCCCATTAGTCTTGTGGATTAAAACAAGCTTTAACTTTTCATTAACTGTCCAAGTAGCTTCAGATAAGATCTTGTACTTTGTATAGAAAGGAATTTGCATCCACAAGAGCATGCCTGACTCAGGACCAGCAGATAAAGTGCTCAGGGAGGCAGAATTCCTTCTTCAAGATCCTGCTCCCCAGACTGTTCATTGATTTTGCAGTTATGGATTACAAAAAAAAGTGAAAGTCACAGCAGGAATATAAAATTAAAAAAGAGCTTGCCCAGTAGGCCACAAAGCCAAGCTTGCTCTTTATTCCTTTGCTTTTGGTCCTTGAGGTTTATATTTTTTTTCCCACAGCATCTCAAAGTGAGTTTGGAGTCCCTCTGTGTCCTCACCCACCTGAGGCACAGTGTGACTGAATTTAGGGCTTCAAGCCCATAGAGACTCCTCAGCCCTGTGGATAATGGACAAAGGTACAGCCCCACTGCAGCAACAACTTCGGGAAACCCATCCCACCCTGCCCTTTGGGGTGCCACTAGGAATGGCTGCAGCCTCATACCTGCATCTCCACCTGCACAGGAATCTTCTCAATCACATCAGGTTACACCTGAACATAGAACCAGTTTTCTAGTCTGCTCAGGGAGAGCAAAAATACTGTTTGATTTAGGCTCTACAGAAGCAATTTTAGTATAATTCTCTTTTTCTAAGTGTACTGAATAGAAAATTATAGCAGAGACTGCTTGAGGTATTAGGCAGGGGATTTTCAAAGATGTCTAAAGAGATTTGGACAAAATCCTCACTTTTTGTTCTTTGAAAAATCCATCTCATATCTTCAAAAGTCCTTGCAACTGTATTAATCTTTTTGATTGCACCATGTGGTTAATAAACCTGCTGCAGGAGCAGCTACTTTTATGGTAATGAGAAAAAGAAGATGGAAATGCAGACTGCCTATTGAAACATCAGCCCTGATGATTACAGGGAGCTTTAAAATAAACAGAAAGTATCTAATGATAATTAAATGATTCAATAATTGGAACAATTATGCCTTGCCAGTCAATGGATACAAAAGCAGAAGGCAAAGGAGAGCAGTGCAAGGACAGCAGGAGATGCGAGTCAGAGCAGAGCTGTAGCACGTGGAGATTGGAAGTGGCAGCAGCAGAACTCAGGTGCTCTCCATCTCAGCACAGATATCATGAGAAGAAACTCTGTGCTTTTCACAGAGGAAAAAGACAGAATACCCCCTGTCTGGGGAAAGAGCCCACATACCTTTGCATTCCTGCCCTCAGGGAGGCCGAGTAGCGCCAGTCCGGGTTGGGGTTTTTGGCTGCAGAAACAAAAGCCCAGGACAATGCTGTTAGTGGCAGCACAACATGCTGGGAAGCATCTGCATCTGAATCATTTTGTCAGAAAAGCCCATATGGATATACTCAATTTTTGTGAATTGCCAAATCTTCCCCCAAATCTGAAGAAACTTTCAAATGGGCACAGGGGGGGTGTCTTGGAAATAAACTTGCCTGCGTGTCAGGGCCTCTGGCTAGAGGTGATCCCTGTGGAACAACATTTAATGCTGCAAACTGGTGGAAAGTTATTTCATACATTCATCAACATTTTGGGCATAGGATAAAAAAACCATCAGAAATCCAGAAAATGCTTTTTTTGTTTACCTGATAAAGGTGAGTCAACTCCAACTCCTGTAGTGAATATTATCTGCCCAAGAGTGTCTAAATGCAGCTCCCTGTGAGGGGATGTGGGGCAGTGAGGTTTCTGCTGGAATTCAGGGGACTGCAGGACTGCAATGGGTGCTATCAGATTGGCAAACTGCAGCAAGGCTTTCATTAAGGACAGGCATGTCCATAATACCAAAACCTATTAGATTCTCCATATTCATGAGAGGGCATAAAAGGGAGGACCAACAAACCTCAGCACATGCTGATGTGCTGCAGCATGACTTGCTAAATAAGGAGATAATTAAGAAATCCTCCGTTGATCAAAAATTGCTCCTGAATGTAGTTTTGGCATTGTCAGGGGACTGTCACTGTAATTTTCAACGACAGGTAATGAGTGCAAGCTCAGGTCCCTTAAAATTAAGCCCTGAGGACACACCAAGGTTATTTCTCAGGATACTAAAAACATTATTCTGTAGGTGATAGTGTGGTGAGTGCTTAAGTTCAGGTGCTGGAATTCAAAGACAGAACTTACATCCAAAACCATAATGGGTTACATTCATTCCTGATGTGTCTTGTACAGTGCCAATCACACAAATAATAAATGACAGTAATGGTTTAATTCTCTTCAAATTATTGGAGGCAGATCAGAAATGAATTTGACCCCATTACTTGAAAGAGAAAAAGAAAGTGTTGAATGTTCTTAATTATTTAAAGCCAACTCAGTCTTTCCTCTTGAGGTTTTGGCATATGCTTTTCCCTGGATCAATAGGTTTTATTCAAACAAAAATGGAGCAATTACAACTTACTGTATTGCTCTATCACCACAGTGCCCAGGTCCAGCATCACTCAAGACTGAGATGCTCTTGGATGATGCACACACGAGTATTCTTTATGGTCTGAGTTACACAAAAGGGAGGAGGCTGCTGCTTGCAACCACACATTAAACATCTGTGCTAGCAATTTCCTTCCCATTGAGCCCCCTGTTCTCTGTCATGCTCAGGTTCTGCTGAGTTTAGCAGAAAGTGGTTTGACAAGTAGCCCATTATGCATGGTTCTAGTCTTTTCTGATTAATTCCATCTTGGCCCCAGTCCCGGGGATGTCAAAGCAACTCTAAAGTCAACGGCGTAGTAACAGTCAATGAAACAGGATAGAGAACAACACTCACTGACCAGATCCTCTCCTGAGCTTGCCTTTCTTGAGCATGAAGGGTGCTGATGCCAGCAGATTTGTCTTTTCCTCTGCTGGGGGCATTTTTATAGCAGGGAACTGCTGGACTTTTGTTCTACTGTGCAATTTGAGAGATGCAGGTTACTGACTCACACAGTCTTGTAGGCAAATGTCAGGAGGAGGAATCTTACCCCAGTCCCAGACAAAATGCAGATAAAGTTTTCAGGCAGCACTGAAAACGTCTGACAAGAGCTGGGTAGGAGTGAGAAAAGAGGAACACGACCACTCACTCACAATACAAAGATTTTTGGGTTTCTGATGAGAGCTTTCCAACTCTTGGCTAGAAAACAAAAATCTATTCTGTTCTGCTTGCAATGAGACATCAGATCTTAAAAGGGTGATGGTAGCAGGAGAAACTCATTAGTTAGAAATTCATCATTTATTCACTTCATATGCACAGACCAAAACTCTTCATGTCAATATAAGAGCAATGAGGAGACTACTGTTTTCAAGGGTTACTATCCAGAAACTCTGGCACCTGGTGGCTATTCCCAAACAGTTCTTTCTTTGCTGTGACTCTTAGGAAGGGCTGCAGTGCTGTTCCCAGAGAAGCAGAAGAAGGAAGTGGGGAACAGGATGAGAAAAATGTATTCTGGAGGTGGAACTATTGCCACAGTTGACTGTCCGGGGCTGGGGTTTTTTAACCATGAAAAAAAATCAATATCTGTTACTTTTTGAAGTCATTACAGGAAGGACAAGAGCACAAAGCACTTTGGCAGCAGTTTGCCTTTGTGCAGATCTATTTCCACCCAGTTTTACCATGTGCTTGCTGCCTGACTGGCTATTTTCAGAGCTCAGCAAGAAGCACATTTGTCCCACAATTGTGTTACCACAGGTCAGTGTCAACTGACAAAATCAGTGAAATTTCTATTTTGTCAGCATAACTGGCTTCTCCATTTGTTCTGCTACAGGCTGTAATTCTTCCAGTTTCTCTGACCATAAGAGAAAAGTTGTTTCAATACATCTCTAAATGAGACTGGACTAGAAAAGCAATAAAGCATGACCAGGAAAAGAAGTTGAGCACAGCAGAAGCAGCAAACCTATTCAGTAATCTCTCTCCCAGCTCAGATGCAGCAGTGCTGCTGCTTAGAAATCCATGAGGAATTCACAGTCTACGAGCTTGGGTTGGTTTCTGTCTCTGGTTAAGAACAGTTCCCCTTCACCAGACCTCTTCCTGGAACCTGCCAAGGGTGGCCCAGAGCAGTCGCTGTGCCAGGACATCACCCCAGAGCAGAGCTGAGCCCTCGGGCAGGGTCAGGGCACAGGGGGCACCCAGCAGCTCTCAGAGGGCTCCTCTGCAAAGCCCTGTCACAGACCTGGCTGGGACATGTGCAGTGAGTCCTGAACCAACCCCCCAGGACAAGGCACAGCTGACCAGAATGTGAGTACAGAGGGAGCTCCAAGAGCAATACAGGCTCTGAAGGGGTCTGGATGATTCCCACCTGCAAATCCCCACACTCGCGCTATGTCACACAATGCTGATGAAGCCAATATTGTTCCTTTTACCTCCCCAGCTCATTATATGACTCTGTTTATCACAATCCAGCACATTCTACTAGGTTGAAGTTAATTTTTGCTTGCCACTTCCCTCAGAGAGTTTTGGAAGTCATGTAGCAAGTCCAGCAGTCCTGTCAGTAGGTGAAAGAAATCCCATGATCCAGCACTGAAATAATCAACCATTCCCTTTTTTTTTTCCCCCATCAGCTGCCCTTTCAGATTCAGTTACAGCACACATCATCATCATAGTGTGAGATGAGTCAAAATCCATGCAGGTGCCTACAGGAGAGGCTGTCACTGCACCAGGTGAACACCTCATGCCACCACTTTGCTCCTGCTGCTCCTTCCAGGCACCAGGCTCATATTCTGCCAACCCCATAACCACAGGCATTCATTTACTGGGCATAAAGAGCCAACCCCACTGGGAAGTCTGATAATGTGAGTGCACAATGGAAATCAGAGCCATGTCAGGAGCAAGAAAGTTCCTGCAAAATGTCACACAGCTGTTTTCAAGCGAGTTAACTGAAGAGTTGTTTCATTGCCTTTTGGAGAATAAATTTAGTTGAAAATGTATTGTTAGAAACATTTTCCTCAGCTCTCTTTTTTACCTAATACAGTAAGAATTTCCCCTTGGGGTAGGAGAAATTTCTAATTTTTTAAAATACTGTCCTGATCCCATATTCAATGGATCAATGCAAACACCACCTTTCACTTCAGTGCTTGCTAGAACAAAACCTGCTTGAGGTAGAGAAGCATGAATCAAATATTTACAAACAGATACCAGATGCTGAGACTCCTAAAAACATCCTGCTTCATTCTGATTTCCACACAAATGCACAGCAGAATGACAGAAGGGATATTTATCAAATGTATCTGCTTTGAAGCAGTAATAAAAGCCTTTTAGAACCACTGACCACATAAGGGTCTGTTTATTTTCCAGTGAGACAATGCTGACAGGTATGAGGAAACAGAGGCTTCTATTCCTGGTTTCCTTCTGTAAATGTTTAGAATTAACTTGATGTGGAGAACATACTATTTAAAAATGTGTTTATCATTCAAGAAATCGAAAAGGAAACTGGGAAAGGGTGTAATTCAAAAGCTCAAAGTCTGGGAATATTCATTTTCATTCCTAACTCTGAGAAAACTGAGGTAAAGGGAACAGACAAGCACTTCTGTAAAGTACATTTAATGATTTCAAGAGAAGGAAAACACCTCTGCTTAATCTTGGCTGCAGATTTCTGCTGGCACAGCAGAAGCCTCAACCCAAGCTCCTGCTCCACCCTGCAGGGTCAGGCACTGCCACTAAACAAAAGAACATTTATAGTTAACCTTTCCAATGTCAGCAGGGCTGGAGAATTTCTTAAAGGCTTAAGCTCTCGAACTGAGATTGTAAGACACTCCACCATTAATACCTTTAAATCCTCTGAGAGAAATCTCCTGGACAGACTGCTCCAAACAATGCTGCAGGCTTCCTGTTTTTAGACACTTCAAAACATGCTGGCATTTAAAGCAGCACCAAAATGTGTTCAACTCAAGTGCTGCTTTCTTTTTTCCATGTGTTAAGCAAGCTGGTTTTGAAGTGAAAAATACAGAGAAAAGGACAGAAGCAGAGCAAACAGCTGTAAAACTCCAATGGATCTCCTGGGTCTTACCACCATCAATGTGCATTTTTTTCACTTTCTTTAGAAGTGTCCATAGAGCAACACACTCTGTCTCTAACCATCACATGAAACATCATATTTTTTCACACACATGTGTCACCACACAAAAAAGGGTACAAGATAATGTATAAAATAAAAGAGTTTATATCTGGTTCTGTCAAGTATCCTGACTTGACAGACTTGTCTGACTTGACTTGACTGACTTGGGCCCACTCCTCATTAGGGATGTGCCAGGCTGCCTTCTGGGACAGAAAACTCCTGCTCAAACATTTTGGTTTGATTGTTGTTTCCTGTGTTGAAGGAAAAGGCTGTCATGAGATGCAAGATACAAGAAATGAGCTTAACTGCACAGGATGTAAGAACAAAACAGGAGAGATGAAAAGAAAAACCAAGGCCCAGACACTGCCCAGACATCATTTAGCATTTTCACAGGAACACGAGGAAACAGACTCCAGACTAAAGCACTGAACCCCTTCCTGAAAATGAGTGATCATCACTGCAGCAGTGCCCAGCAACAAAATCACAACTTCACATACAATCTCTCAAGTGTATGCACCCCTCTTTCCAAACATAGAGCCCAGGCTGCCCATAACCCCCAGTGTGCCAGAAATGAAGCCACAGTATTTTTTTATCCCTTTATTTTGCCTAGGCTGCCTGCCTGGTCCCTCTGCAGTAGTTATCTGATGAGAGAGCAATATCCATTAACCCTGCACTGCTACCCTTATCACCAGCCTCCTGACAGCAATAACTGTGTCCAAGATTTCCTCTGCAGCTGCACTGGTACATTACTTCTTTTACAAAACACCCTTGCTCTGAGTCATAAACCCATCAAGGACTGTGCAGGCAAGCAGGGTGAGCACAGAAGCAGTGGCTATCTGGCAGAAACAAGCTTCCATTCCAGCATCACAACATGCCTTTGTGCAGACCTTTCTTTTGGTGCTTTTCTTCCTGCACAGCCCCATCCCAAAAATCAGCTAGAAAGCGTGCATTTCAGTCTGATTCCTCAGCACACATGCTTAGAGAGCGTGTCTCAAATTCTCTCCTATAGCAAACACATTCCAGGCATTTTAGTACATTCAGAAAATTTTTAAGACACAAAAACTGCAGAGAAAAAGTACTTTTCTGAATTCAACAGATTAACTTAAGTACAAAGACAGCAAAGCAGCAAACATCCACGACTGCCATAATGCAACCTTTTGATTTCAAGGCTAATCACTGATTATTTTTTCTCCTGCCATTTGAGTTTTCCCATCAAAACTGTAAGACTAGATGTGCCATTCCCTAGCACTGGCAGTAAAAAAGGGAACAGCCACACAGGGAACTTCACCAGGTACAAAAAAGCCCATACCTAACCTTATTGCACTTGTCTGAACTTCTACTGAATCCTTCTAATGACCCAATAAAGTCAGTCACAACCTAGTGTAATTATTAGCACCTATGAGCTTACCAGCAAATGTGAAAAGAAGCAAGACTTATAGCCCCAAATGTTACTGAGATTAATCCCAAATAATTTGGAAATATTTTTCCTCTCACTGTGCAAACAACATTTTCAAAATTTTAGCCACTGTAAAACCCTAGGTATGATTATCTGTGCATAGCAATCCCATTCACCTGGTGCCAGCCTCATCAATAACAACCAGTAGAAAATCCATTTCCAAAAACTGTGTGGAAGGATAAAAAGAAACGACCTATTCACATTATCCAGAAGTAACAGAGATCAGAAACTGACTTTGTAAATTGGTGCAAGGACAATACTGCCCTGCTATCCTCACAAGTGAAGGCACAGGCTCTTAAATGCTGATTCGAAGTTCACTTTAACTAAAAAGAGAAGCACAGTTCTCTGAAAACCTAATAATACAAAGATCATTAGCCTTAAAATGTAGAATTCAGTGTTGCTAAGCAATTGATGGCATCTTCGGTGCAAATGCTGAGCTTGAAACAAGAGAAAGACGTGGGTTTTAGTATGTAATTAGCTGGGAACTAGTAATTAGTGAATGCCATTACATTCAGCCATTTCCCCATGTGCACATGGCCTTGATACATCTTCACAGAGTGTCCTACCACAGGACAGGTTAAGAAGCAGAAAGCAAAGAACTTGTGATGAGTAAAACTTGTCAGAACTTCACCTCTGTTTCAATGATACAGAACAAGTTGAAGAATTGATTCCCCTTTGGATGACAGCCCCACACAGGCAGCATTCATTACATTGTTCTATACATTTCTCTGCTTTTGGACTCCAAGTTTGGGCTGGCTTTGCTGATCTGTGCTGGTAATCAATGGCTAATTCCTTGCAATCAATGGAGTGAGTCTCAAAATGTGATAGGAATCTCTAAGTTAAACTGATTTCCTACTTGTCTTGCACACAAAGTGAAGCCATTTTCAGTCAGTGCTTTTCTTTCTGCACACCCCCCACCCCAAAATCAGCTAGAAAGTGTGCATTTCACTCTTTGATTCCTCAGCACACATGCTTAGAGAGCATGTCTCATATTCCCTCCTATATCAAACACATTCCAGGCATTTTATTACACTCAGAAAATTTTTAAGATATAAAATCTGCAGAGAAAGAGAAAAAGTACTTCCCCAGTACCCTGCTACTGTGATTTACAGAAAAACAGTGCATTAATTTTAAATGGATTAATGTTGAATGGATGATCATTACTCTCTAAAAGCATTTTTATGGAAGACTTGCTGGCCCTTAAGATGTGGGCATCTTTGCTCAACAAAAAGCAGTCGCTAAAGATGCTAACATCTTCATATGTGAAAAAGTAAAATAAAGAAACAAACAAGTTCTATTTCTGTGGCAAGAATACCCAAGGCAGGCTCCTTTCTATCCCAGCAGTTATTTCCCTGACTTTCCTGTCTGATGTTACATTAATGCACAAACTGATTTTACACCTGCCACTATTATGGGATACAAACAATACACAGGAATGGCAATTTTCCTTTTGTGCACCAGAATGAGTCTCTCCTGTGAGTGCTGCTAGTTCAGTCCCAACATGTGTAAAATGGAAACTGCACAGATCATGCAAACCACACACCAACTGCAGGCTTCCTGCACGCCAGCATAAAGCAACCATTAATTCTTCACTGTGGGAAAATACTGCAAAGGTTAATACACAGCTGGTCAAACCATAGGTATTAAACAAGTTTCAACAGCAACCCAGCAGGTTCCAAGTTATCACTCGGAAACTTAATGATGGTGACTTGCTGTAATTCTCTGCAAAGGTGTCACTGGGTTGTCACAGGCCAGAAAGCATAAAATGCAGCATAGAGTAGAACATACATTATCAGAGGAGGGATTGCAGTTTTCAGACAACTAAAATGTGCTCACATTAGCAAGATCCTTGCAATAATAGGCTTTTCTGAATTCAACAGATTTACTTAGGTACGAAGACAGCAAAGCAGCAAACATCCACAGCTGCCATAAAGTAACCTCTTGATTTCAAGGCTAATCACTGATTATTTTTTCTCCTGCCATGTGAGTTTTCCCATCAAAACTGTAAGACTAGATGTGTCAATCCCTAGCTCTCTGTAGCAGCAGGCAGTTTTAAACACGGAAGGAAGCAACACTCAGTGCAGCATATGCTGCAAAACTGAGGAGAATCTCGAACAACAGATGCATATACTGAACTTACCAACTGGACCCTGAAAGTCTCAGTATTTACCTAGAAACAAAATGCATGGCATAGATTAGATTCATTATAACCAGAGCTGAGTGTCAGCGAGACCCTAAGGGTATCTGCTTCATCCGAGTTTCCCAGTTGGAACCTCTGCCTGAGCACAGATTTGCTCAGAGCACTGTGCAGACCATTTACCAAGGCAGCCTCACCTCATTAGGAGTCATGGAGTCATTTCTAAGTATGACCAGGTTTTGTGCACTCTGCCCACTTTGTCCTGTCAGATGCCTCTCAGTCACCACTGCAGAGGGACCAGTAGTTCCTGTTGGGCCACAGGTATTGTAAAACATGAAAGTGTCACTTCCTGATCCTGCAGTCAGGCAGGCCTTATAGCAGTAGGTCTTGGTGAGAGACCCATTGCCCCTCACTTCAATGAAATGGGGCTGTACTTTTAAACCTTGGGGCAATCTAGCATCAATGTTGTTGTTGGCCTGCTTGTACAATTCAGGAGGGCTCCGTTCTCTGACAGTACAGCACCCTGCACAGCAGGAGCTCCCATACAGACTGTATCTGTAGCACTTGATAATAGAAAGCCCAATGACTGTGAAAAGGAAAACGAAGGAGATGGCGCTCAACGCGATAATGAGATAAAGAGTGACCTCTGAGTAATTGCTTGGGCTTTTAAAGTGTCTTCTTCTATCAGGGATGATTTTGGAAACTCTGTCCACCACAGCAATAGTGATGGCTACTGATGAGGACATCGATGGCTCTCCATTGTCTCTCACCTCCACCGTCAGGTTGAAGGTGGGTGTGCTGTCCTCCCCCAGTTTGCGAGTAGTCCTAATCTCCCCAGTATGGAGCTCTATCCTGAACAGACCCGGATCTGAGGTTTGCACCAGGTAGAAGAACAACCAGGCGTTTTGTCCTGAGTCCCCATCAATGGCTATAATTTTGGTTACCAAATATCCAGCATAGGCCGAGCGTGGGATCATCTCCAGGGCTGCTGAAGTGTTGGTTGAGGTAGGATACAGAATCTGTGGAGCATGGTCATTCTCATCCACCACATAGATGTAGACAGTGACAGTGCTGCTCAGTGGTGGGATGCCAGCATCCTGAGCCTGGACAATCACCTGGAACTCCCTCAGTGTCTCATAGTCAAAGGACCTGACAGCATACATGCTGCCATTATCAGATTTAATGGAGACATAGGAAGCAACTGGTAGCCCTTCAATCTCTCCATCTAGCAGAGAATAGGACACATAGGCATTTTTGGCGACATCTGGGTCAGTGGCTTTAATAGTGCACAGGAAGGCTCCAAGGGGGTTGTTCTCAGGGATGTAAACTGAGTACACAGGCTCCTCGAAGCGCGGGGGATTGTCATTGATGTCGGAGATGTCCACATGGATCACCCTCTGGGAGGACAGAGGGGGGCTCCCAGAATCAGTAGCAGTAACTGTGATGTTGTAGGCCGCTGCTTTCTCGTGGTCCAGCTTGCCCTGGGTGACCAAGGTGTAGGAGTTCTTGAAGGAGTTGAGAGTGAAGGGGAGGCCGGGGGGATGCGCAGGCTCACCTGCTTGTTCAGCCCTGAGTCCTGGTCAGTGACACTCATCAGGGCCACCACAGTTCCTGACCTTGCATCCTCTGGCACTGGGCTGTACAGGGAGGTCAGCTCCACCTCAGGAGCATTGTCATTGACATCCACAATGTTGACCAGCACCTTGCAGTGCCCGGCCAAAGAGACAGGGCCCTGATCAGTGGCTTGTACATAGATCTCATAGGAGGATGCCTCCTCATAGTCCAAAGTGCCATTTACCCGCACCTCCCCTGAATGTGGGTCCACACTAAAGAGCTGTCTCACCTTCTGGGGGGTGTAGCTGCCGAAGGAGTAGATCACATCCCCATTAGGGCCCTCATCTGGGTCTGAGGCATTGAGTTTGACCACGAGCGTGCCAGGCAGGGAGTTCTCCAGAAGGCTCACGGTGTAGGTGGAGCGGTCAAAGGCAGGTGGGTTGTCATTGGTATCCACAACTCGCACTGAGATCTTGGCTGTGCCAGATTTGGGGGGATCCCCACCATCCACAGCAGTCAGCACCAACTGCTGCAGGGCACTCTGCTCCCGGTCCAGTGGCTGCTGCAGCACCAGTTCCAGGAGCTTGCTGCCGCTCTGGAAGCCTTTCAGGTCCAGGGCAAAGTGCCGACTGGGGCTGAGCAGGTAGTTCTGCACAGAGTTGGTGCCCACATCAGGGTCCTGGGCACTCTCGATGTGGAAACGGGCCCCGGGCACGGCAGACTCACTGATCTCCAGCCGGTAATCCTGGCGGGGGAACCGCGGCGCGTTGTCATTGATGTCCAGCACCTCCACCTCCACGTTGTGCACCTCGATGGGCTGCTCGATGACCAGCTCCAGGCTGAGGAAGCAGGAGGGGCTCAGCTCGCAGAGCGCCTCGCGGTCCATGCGCTCCCGCACTAGCAGCGCCCCGCGGCCCAGCTCCAGCTCCAGGTACTGCCGGCCGCTGCCCGAGGTGATCCGCGCCCCCCTCGCCGCCAGCCGCCGCGGATCCACGCCCAGGTCGCTCGCCACGCTGCCCACGAAGGCGCCGAGCGGCAGCTCCTCCCGCACCGAGTAGCGGAGCGGCCCGCCCGCCGCCCGCCCGGCGCACAGCCCCAGCAGCAGCAGCGGGCCCAGCACGGCCGCCCCGCCGCCGCCGCTCCGCCGAGCCGCCATGGCCGGGGCGGGGGTGGCTGCGGGAGCAGCCGGAGCCCGGCCCCGCCGAGCCCGGCCCCGGCCCGGCCTCACTCCCCGCCGCCGCCCGGCCGCCTCATGCGAGCGGCGAGCAGCAGCCGCCGGCCGCCCCCGGCCCCGCCGCCGCCCGGCCCATGCTCCCGGCTGCGCCAAGCGCCGGCTCCGACCTCGCTCCCTCCGGCGGCTCTCAGGAGGATGAGGAGGAGGAAGGAGGAGGGACCGGGACTTGCCGGATCCGCTCGCTCCTGCTCCAGCTGCTGCGCGGGCGGAGGCGGGGGTGGGCGCTAAGCCGCGGCTGGCGCCGCTTCAGCACCTGGGCCGGGAACAGCGCACGGCAGCACCGCCCCCGCCCCGCCCGGCCCGGCCCGGCCCCGCCGCGCCCACGTGTTGCGGCCCCGGGACCGCGGGACCGGCGAGCCTGGGGGGGCGCGGCTGCTGCGCCGGCCCCGCCGCTCCCCGGCCCCGCCGCTCCCCGGCCCCGCCGCTCCTCGGCTCGGCCCCGGCCCCGCCGCTCCTCGGCCCCGCCGCTCCTCGGCTCAGCGCCGGCCCCGCCGCTGAAGCTCCGGGGGCGCGGGGAGGCGGCCGCGGGAGCCGACAGCTGCATTCACTCGCGGACCTGCTGCTGCTGCTGCGCCGAACATCCGCTGGAGAGGGTTAAATCAGCGCAGAGCTCCGAAAAAAAAAAGGGCTTCCAGCCAGCTCTGGTGCCGTTTGTGTGTTGCTGCAGTGGGTTTGACGACCTCTTTCTTGGAGACCTGCCCCTCTGCTCCCTCGGAGATTCATCCTTGCTGCAGCATCATCCCCCTGCCCAGCCTCTCTGGGCACCCTGCGCTGGGCTGAGAGAATTCTGCAAGTCACACCCATGAGTTACGAGCGCTAAAGGTGAGCCTCAGTTTCTCATCCAATGCAATACACAGACTCAAGGTGATCAGGTGCAGCTGCAGAGAAGGTGGAACATGATCTGTTTTCCAGTTACGGTTTTTTCCTCCTCTCCCCTTGTGACAGAGGGCTGACAAAAAAGAGTCACGAAATTGAACAAACTCAGCAGTGGGGGTGGAGATGCTGCACCTGCAATGAGTTTTGGCCCAGTGTCATAGTCCCAGCAGAGACAATAAACTCCTATTCATACACCACTTAAGTCACTAAGTGAGAGATTTAATGAGACAAACCACAGGCTATGGCCCTCCAGGTGTACAGCTATGTTGCACCTACTACCCAATGCAGAAACTCTTTCTCTACAAGTGTTTCTTTCCTTATTGTTGGTTTGGGGTTTTTTTTCCCTTTCTTTCCCCACAAAGTCTTTTGGAACATCAAAAAAAATCCTCTCTAGATTGGGCTGGTCTATCAAGGAGAGGGGTGACCCCAACATTCAGCTGAAATCTCTTTCACTGCCCTTTGCTGGCCCGGGCACCCCTCACCAGGAGAACACTCTAAATCTCTAAAGCTTTGTCTCTAACATATCTGATGCACAAACCCTAGAGCACAACTGCCCTCACTCTGACTCAGCATCATGAAAAACTGCTACCAATCCATCAGCTTTTAGCTGTGGCCACCTCTACCAGAAGAGACATTATCCCATTTTGTCTGATGGTTCCTTTATTCTCAGCCCATTTTTGTGGCTCGAATATTTGCCCTCATATTTATTCTGATGTGCCAAATATCTGCAATTACTGCTGTCGAACCACCCAACCCTGTTTATATTTTTAAGCAGGATAAATGTAGGTCTGTGCAGACCAACAAGAGCAGGTAGAGATGCCAAGTGCCTAGAACACCTGGAAAATTGCCCATTTCAACCATTTGCCAGGAGCCAAACACTTAGAAAAAAATTAACTTCAATTTTTTGGCGAGACACCCACCTTCAAGATCACAATATTCACAGATTCAGAACAAAATACCTTGACAGTCTTAAAAAAAAAAGTGCCAAACCACACAACTCCCACCAACCAAGACAGAAGAAACCCCACCCATCAAAGAACCCAATGCCCTGCTGAATGCAATAAAAATAAAAGTTATAACAACACTAACATACAGGGGCTCTACACCCATGTGTCAAACCAACTTGCAGCCATCATGTAAGACAGGAGCCTGAAGAGAGACACCCTCAGTTCTCCAAAAATCACACAGTGATTTCACCAGACAGTGCACAGACCATCTCTGCCCCACACCTCCAGCTGTACACCCACAGAGCTCTCTAACAAACACACCCAACAACAAGAAAAGGCCAAAAGCCAACACTGGCCACATCTGAGGCCCTGCCCCAAAGAACACATTCATGAAGACTGCCCAGGAAATGGCCAAGCCTGTGGCTAGGAGCTGGTGGGAGGATAAATCTCCTCTCTGCAGGCAACAGCTTTCTAGCCACAAGCTGGTTTTCCTCTGTGTGAATCGAACACATCAATCACACATCTGGGGGTTAATATCAGCAAGGAACCTCTCACAGTTTCTGGACCTCAGTGAGCTCCCTGTGAGAGACATTGGGGTTCTGCTCTACTGAATTTCACCAAGGAGGGGCTGAAGAACCCTCCAATCCTGGCCCCCCTCACTATTTACACATTACCTTCATCTTTACTCACACCCTGTGTCTCTGTGCACAGCCAAAGTTTTGCAAAACACCACAAAACATAAATAACACACATTATTTATGAATAACATGACAGAGACAATACACATATCCCTAATATTTTCATTGCCATCAAACATATCTCTCAGCCTCACGTTCTTAGAAATTTTTCTCCTCCTTTCAGAACTGTAAGATCTAGGATTGCCTGGCTTCTCACCATTTTTTTTAAGTTTTACAGCACCAATAAAATATTCCTTTGATAATCATTGTATAAATTGATACTACAGCTTGGCTTATTTACAGTAGCACTGCACAAATGTCACAGTCTTTCTCAAAAAGCTTGCTTTAGGAAGTTAATGCTGACTGCAGAGTGGGCAAGTGATATACCAAACTGTGTTCTGTTGTGATTAAATGTTCCCCAGGTCCTTTTAAATCTCTATAAAATTCATCGATGGTCATAATAATTTTAGTTATTTCTATCAGCTCCAGTGTTAATGCTGAGTCAGTCCTGCAGGTTGTGATTTTAATTCAGAAAAAACTACAATTGAGAAAACATTTCAGGAACTGGCCTGTAGTAATATTGATTTTTCTAGTAATAGACAAAATTTGAAAACCAGAAAAATGTAATTTCAATTGGATTCAATTGAATCAAGGCTTAGGGGCTTCCTAATTTTATTTCTTTTCCAGAGTTTTGCTTTTCAGTAATTTCTTGAAATTTCATCTAAGCATCAAAATTTTGAAACACTTCAAATCTCACTAAAGAAAAATGTACTCATTGAGTGCAGAACAGTGCACTCGAGCAAATCAGAATTCATCCCTGCAGCAAAACCAGCTGATAAAGCTGAGAGCCCCTGGAGTGACTGGATGCTGCCTGCATGCAGTATCTGTACACAAAGAATTCTGCCATTTGCTGACAGACAAAAACTGCACCCTTTAATTAGCTTGGCTAAATTAAATGGCACAAGTACAAACACACAGGTGGAGCAAAGAATACCGATTTGATCAAGTCCTGCACAAGAAAATCAAGTCTATCTCAAGATAGCTGTACATTGATACGTGCATACCCCAGTAATATAACTATTTTAGCATGGAAAATCCTCACATTTCTCTGCAAGTGTTCCTTGAAACACTTCCACATATAGATCTGCCTGAATTAGGAGCAGCCTGATGCAGTGCCACAAAACAAGTCTGTGCAGATTTTTCTCTTGGTAATGATACAATTATGTACAGATACACTTCTGTAGGTATTTAGGCCCTTGAAAAGTCCATCCATTTCAAATCCCACCTAGACAAGTAATGCTTTTTCCTGTAAAGTTGTAACAAGGATCTCATAAACTCGCTTGGGCAGCAATAAATTTGTGTTCCATTTGCTTCCTTGCAGAACACCAGGCTAAGTCCCTGCTCTGCTATTTCTGAGTCTCACACAGCGAAAGGAGAGAGAAAGCCATACCAGAACCCAGAAAGATGTGAATATACAACATGTAAGATGTTTTGACATCCGAAAAGACATTTCCCTTCTTTGTAAATAATTTCACTTCAGTCACTCATATCCCATAAACATTCAATTCAGTGACTCAGCATCCTTCCTAAACTGGTGGGAAGACACCAGCCCCAAGCACTGGACTCCAGATTTCTGCATGTACTTCACAGCACACAGATTTTTAGTAGCAATGAAATTGCTTGAATACTGTATAAAAATACTGGATGGTTTCAGCTTACTGATACAACTGTGTGCAAAAAATATGGAGACAAGTCCACAAAATCCATAGTTTGGCCATTAACAAACAGGTAATTGGTATCATTCTCCAGGAAAAAAAAGCTAGATTTCCTCTATGTGCCTGCTTGTATTTGGTGCCTGCAATTTGTCTGCCTTACTTAAAATTAAATCAAGTCCAGAGAAAGGAACATCCATCAGTCATAGGCCAGATTACATCAAGCAAAGTGGAAAACATTTCCAATAAATTGTAAGGGAACGATGAGTTTGTGCAGTTTCTCATACACAGTTTTTTCCTGTGAGCACCATCTTCTAGTCCATGGGTACTTATGAAGCCTATGGAAAAAAAACCATTTTGGTATTTGAAGGGGGCACTCACATCACTTTGTCAGCTCAGCCTCATCTTCCACTTCACGTTCTCAGGATTCCTGCAATCCTCTGCAGCCCTGCTCACTGCAGTGAGGATCCCCTCCACTGTTCTCTGAAGGAGACTGTACAGGGATTTTTCTGGTCGTTTTCCCTGCCCCAAGGACAATCTGAGCAGGAAGACCCAGCCTAGAGACATGGCAACATAAAGGTCTGCATGCTGTATGGAATTTCTTGGGGATGTGGGATTCCCATTTTTCCTAAAAATGCTGCAAAATGCCTCCCTGAGGGAATGTGAACTACTCATTTCGACACCAAATTTCTTCACTCCTATATCCCAGTCAACTTCCACACTTGAATTACTCGTTGACAAGTCATCTTTTCACTTGGAACCTGCCTCTCTCATGTTTGGAATAGACAGATCCTGTGCCAAGTTGCTCAGCTGGATTGGCTCTGTTCTTTTGTGTCTCTCCTTAAATCCATTTTCCCATTGGTAGGAATCTAACTGGTGTGAATTTCTTTTTGTATCACAAGCATCTGAAGCCAGGCTATTTAAAACATTGCTGTTATGGGAACCAAGGCTGCTAAACAGCCAGAAAAAATCCCGTTTGTATTTAGGTCACAACTTCTTTGCAATAATGTAAATTGCATGTTCTAGAAAATGTCGTGTAAAGAAATTGGGGTTGGGGTGTGGAGAGGGGTTGGTGTTATAAATTTCAATTGACATAAACCACGAAGATTAATAGAAAAAAATTCCTCTTCTTCTCCTGATGGCCAGAGTACATTCAATCATTTCTCACTTCTAGTCTGACTTTTAAGGGTGGGTATGTCTGACTCATTCTGTTTGTCTCCTGCTATATTTTTCTGATGACTTAAAAACGCTTTCGTAATTTACTGTGCATAATGTCACACACTGTGCCATTCTAAATGGAAGGACATGAACAACGTGGACACCAACAAAATAACTTTCACCTTTCTAAAATCACCACCAAGCCTGTAAGTGTTACTTCTACTGCCAATTATTTTCTTGAAGGTTTTGTTTGGTGTGTTTCCTTTATCACCATTGTCTCTCTTTGGAGATAATCTTTGCCACTTGTCCTTGCAGACTGTGGTTCCCCAGCTCAAGCAATCACCACTAAATTTCACCTCAGAACTGGTTGTGAGACACACTGGAGTCAAACAAGTTTCTTCCAGGTGATAATAATTTAATTTGTTTCTCAGGTCTGGCTACTGCTTTGCTCCATAATTACATTCACATGTGCTGCAAGCCCCTCTTTAGAGTTTGAGAACTGGGATAAGGGCATGAGGTAGCTCTGACCCTCCTGAAACTTGGAATGTTTAATGGAATATGAATTCATAAATGAGTAAGCACTTACCTGGAAACTGAAGGCTCAATTTAGTTTTCTGCTTTAAGGGGCACTTCTGTGCTCAATTCCCTAAGAAGTGCCTTCATCATAAGCCACAGGATGTCCACTCACTTTCTCCCTTTGTGTTAATTTTCCATATTTCTCTCCCCTCAGCGTCCTAGGAGCTTTACATTTGCCCTTGTGGCTATACAAGAAATGCACTGTGTTCCAAAATGATGCTGATAAGGTATGCTGAGGTCTCCTTTTCCCCTCATTTTTGTCTACCCAATTCAGATAAAGTAGGAAGCTAAGCACCAAACAGTGGCACAGAACCAATGGAAATGGAGACCTAGGTATAAAAATAGAGGGCAAGAACCAAAAGTACAGGCAAAGAGTAATATGAGGAACAGTCACCTTCTTCACTGCTGAGAAAGACCAAAAGCATTTTCTTTAGAGCCTGACAGTGCCTCTCTTTAATAGGGAAAAGAGATCAGGTTTGTATTATTAAAGACTGTACAAGTACCCAAGTACTGTGGATTCCTCTCTTGAAAACACATGCTGAGTTACATCTATTAACTTTGTTTATACTCCCTGCTTCCTCCTATAGCGTCTCTTAGAAGTTAACAACCTAAACCTGAGCCTGCCTGGCTTGGGTCTAACAAGGAAGTGGCAATTTGGTAGGTTTGAAATCCCCCTGTTTTAATGATGACCTGAGTTTGCCTTTGAGTCTGTTGGAAGTATTGACTGTCAATGCCCTAACTGTAACCTGCACACCTTGTGCTAGATCAGATTTTGCTTTTTGGGAGGTTGGAGTTTTCTCCTCCTTCATTTGCACTTTTCTTTCTTGCTCTCCTGCTCACTACTGACTTTTCCAGGTTTGTTGCATTTCCTAATAACATCTCCATGAATTTTCTTAGTTCATGAAAGTACACCAAGCAAGAGAATGATAAACTTGAGTCATTAAAGCACATCTTAAGTTTTTATTTCAATGCCTAATTTATTGAGAGCTGTGTTTGGGCAATCATATTTAGTTCAGAGCCACAAAACAACAATGTGAAAATCTCCTTTCCTCAGCATCTGCCCTGCTAAGGTACTAACAGGATTACCCCTTGTACTAAACAGTCAACTCATGCTTTTGTTATTCGCAGATACTTTCACTGCAACTTCCTTTTACAAGCCTGTCTAATCCATCCTTAACACTTCTAAAATGTTGCAGACCTTTCACTGAGAGAGAGAGAGCTCAGCCCAGCCTCACCAGTCTCACACCTGCTGCCACTCTGCCTCCTGGTATTTTCAAAACCCAGCTGAAGCTGTCATTAACCTATTAACCTATAACTGTGCTGGAATATCAGGTGCATTCTCTCACCAAAGCACACCAACATGCAACTTCAGTCCCATGTGACAATTTAAAAGGGACTGTAGTGTTTTGTGCTTATTCCCTAAATGGGAATGCCTTCCAATGCACATTCACTGCAGGCACTCCTGCAACCCAAGACACAAGCAGAAAGCACAGATGCACAACTGGAAGATGTATCATCCAATCTAAGCTGTGTTCAGGTTGCTCAAAATTTTTTCTAGTTCTTTCTTTTTCTGTGACACTTACAATGGTTTGAGTTGGAAGGGACCTCAAAGCCCATCCCATCCCACCCCTGCCATGGCAAGGACACCTCCCACCATCCCAGGCTGCTCCAAGCCCTGTCCAGCCTGGCCTTGGGCACTGCCAGGGATCCAGGGGCAGCCACAGCTGCTCTGGGCACCCTGTGCCAGGGCTGCCCACCCTCACAGGGAGGAATTTCTTCCTACTCCCACATGTCTACTCCACAGCTGTCTGGGATGTGAGCTCTGAACTCCAGGGGTTCAAACCACCAGGATATCCTTACACAGCACCAAGCTACAGCTCCCTCCTGAAGTTAAACATGCAAAGCAGCACAGAAGTGATGGAGAGATTTCTTCAATCTAAAATCAGACCCAAAATGTTCTTATACTGAGTAGTACAGAGCTGCCCTAAATTTCTCAAATTAATAGAATAAGTTCTACTTAATCAGACTTAAAAGCGTAGCAGTGACTTTCCCTTTCAAGGTTATATTTTAGAATTAACTGCCTGATTTCTCTTTTCTTGATGTTAGACAGTCAATGTCAAATTTGCCAGGAAATTAAATCATTACATCTATGCTTTTTAAAACACAGAAGTGAAGCAAACCACGACCTCTAGCTCTGGCTGGTGCAGTCAGACAGAAGCCCCAAGCTCTCTGCAGCCAGAGGCTCAGCCATCACCAAGCCAGAGGAAGCAGAGCTGTTGCTGAATCAAGGACATTCCTGGCTGCAGAATGACTGAGCAGCCAAAGGCTCAATCAAGGTGGTGCTCTGGGCTTCCAGAGCTCACCAGCACAAACACAGGGTGGGCACAGGGTGTTTTCCCCACACCTGCCACAGCAGACAAGCCAGAGTGGAGTGAAGCTCTGCTCCTCTGGTTCCAGCCTTTCCTGGTGGGCTCAGGATTAGTCATTGTTGGTTTGTAATTCTCTGTGTGGGGAAGGAACTCGACCCCAAGGATAAAAAGAATCACAGAATATCCTGAGCTGACCCATAAGGATCATTGAAAACCAACTCCTGGCCCTGCCCAGGACACCCCAACCATCCCACTCTGTGCCTGAGAGTGTTGTCCAAACACTCCTTGAATTCTGGCTGGTTTGGTGCCTCAACCACTGCCCTGGGAGCATATTCCAGTACCCACCCACCCCCTGGGTGAAGAAAATTTTCCTAAACCTGCCCTCCTGTCACTGGTCACCAGAGAGCAGAGATCAGTGCCTGCCCCCCCCAAGGAAATGGTGGACTGCCAAGAGGTCTGCCCTCAGTGTCCCCTTCCCCTCTCTCTCCTCTTGGGGAAAATCCCCATCCCAGAATCCACACAGCTCTCAGCACAAGTGGGAGAGGCTTTGCTGAGCAACACAAGCAAACCCCCAAGAACCCTCAGCTCTCCCCTCCCTGCAGCTGCACTTTCAGCTGCAGCTCTTCTCCTGCAGTTCTGATACACGTGCCACATCTCCTGCAGCCACAGAAAATTAAACCCCTTTAACTATTTTAAAGAGCAGCTGAGAGCCATAAAGGAGGCAGGAGGGGATTAGAGCACAGACTCCATAAAACACACTGAATATGTGAGGATTTTTTAATAAGACCAGTATTCTGCTCCACAGCTTTCTGTATTTCATGTGTCTGCACGGGAATGGCTAAGCAAGGAAAGTAGGGCAGGAGAATATTTCATTTTGTTTGCTAATTCTCAGCAGGCATTTCTGAGCTTAGAAAATTTTTACTTCAAATCCTATTACAAAAAAATCCTTCTGCCCAAACTGTGCTGTTCTTGGACTATTTATAACCCATAGCCACGGATATGATGGGCAAAATGTTAATAGTGCAGGTTCTGCTGATATTATCTGACCTCAGGACACATCCCATTGATTTCCTTACTCAGCAGAACCAGGAGCAGCATTTGACCCTGACTTACACTCTCTGCTAAATGATTCTGGTTTATATTTGTGTTTCTCTGCAGGATGCTGGCACACAGTAGGATTCCACACCCTCCTTGCTCCCAACTCTCTCCTAAACAGACATGCCGCCAAAGCTTGTTGGGTTTTTTTGGTGGGTTTTTTTGTTGTTTTTGGGTTTTGGGTTTTGTTTTGTTTTGTTTTGTTTTGTTTTGGTTTTTTGGTTTTTTTCTGTTGGCTTGGAATCTATATTATGCCCTTTACTGTACTTTACCATCTCATTCATATTTAATAAGGTTATCAGAACAGCACAGAGGATTGGATTCCAACTGTGCACTCCCAAGTAGCACCTGAAAATGTACCAAAATAATCTGATAATAATTCTGTTCCAAAAAAAAAAAAAAAAAAAAAAGCAAAAAAAAAAAAAAAGCCCCAGCAACAATTTAGCTTCCTCATTTCTTGTGAATACTTTATTAATAGTTTATTGCCTCTAACTAATCTGGGTTTTTCCTGTCTGTAATCATGGCATTTGACTTGCACCCATTTACTTTCTTTCCTTTTGCATGCTGAGATTTGCAAAAAAAATATTCATTTAGGATTAATATAAAGGCAGTATGACTCCAAGTGTGTGCAAATGTTCAAGCACACAAAGAAAACACAAAACAAGGAATAACAGGAAAGCAATGCATTAATTGCTACAGAAGACCCTATATGAGGTTTTAATCTGAATGAATGAATGAATAGGAAGAAAATGACCTAAAGTAAGGTGTAAAGAAGATGGAGAGAACTGGAGCCTTAAGATGCACAGTGGTAAATACAAGAGAACTGTGGAATTAAGGGATTTTACTTAAGACTATCAAAGGTGAAAGGAAACAATGATGCAAAAAACCCCAGACAGCACCCAATGCTAATGGACATCAATGACAAGTGCCAGATCAGTTTCTTGTCACAACTGAATGAGACTGAGCCATGGCAGGCAATGTCCCTGCTCCCAAAGCACTGCACCCAGTGATCCTGGTCACCAGGGACCCCAGGCACTGATGCTTGGGCCTATGTGGGTGTGAGTGTGCAAAATCCACTGAGAAAATGAGTGAGAGTGGGAAACTTCAGGGATTTGCGGAATAAAATCACTTTTCCCTGCCACAAGATCTTACTACTGTAATCCTGATTTTCTACATAATAATTCTGTGCTCAATTCCCTAAGAAGTGCCTTCATCATAAGCCACAGGATGTCCACTCACACTCTCCTGTGCAAGACTCAATTTGCACAGACCCTGAGAGGGGTAAGAGTTCAATCTGAAAGGTTGAAACTGATGCCAGAAGATGCTGTGAGCAACCAGGTTAAAACAAAAACACAGACAACACTGGGTGGAGGGAGAGGACAAAAAGCCATAATGGTTTTTAGGACCCAGAGAGACTTCAGGAAAGGGAAGAGGCACAGCTGGCTGAGGTCTCTGCTCCAAGCCCACTTCCCTGTGTACACACAGCCAGCAGCTCCTGATCCTTCCTCAGCATTCCTCAGACTCCAGCACTCACTGCTGGAGAGCAGCACTGGCTCCAGGCACTGCAGGGGTTGCAAGGAGCAGAGCAGGAGGGAGATGAGATGGGAGCAGTCAGCACCATCTCCGAGCTCATTCCCTGATGGGCACAGCAGCAGAGAACGAGGCAGAGGTGAACAGATTTCAGGAAGTACAAGAACTGTAATATCAAACACTGTATTAAAAAAGGCTTTGGCTGCATGGCTTGAAAAATATCCTGTGTTGTACAGGCTGACAGGCACACCACGGGGTGAAAGAGCAGCCAAGGTGTTAAGATGATGGTGGAAAGCCACTGATCACAGCTGTCCAGCTCAGGACCTGAGCCCAGCTTCAACACTGCTGTGACAGCTCTGTCAGATTCACCAGAGCAACACGTTCACCTCTGATTTATGGAATCTGAGTTGTTGGAAAGGGAAGCAAAGAAAAGGAGATGCAACATATGAGGCAGAGCAGGTTATGATCAGGAGCTCAGAGGAAAGCCTGAGGAGCAGTGGCACTCATGCAGTAACAAGAAGGAGAAAAAGTACCCTGGAGCTAAACTGGGGCTTTAGAAATCAGAACAAGAGTGAGATGGAGGCAAAGGCAGGAAAAAGCAGGAAGTCAGGGGAGCTGGGTTCTGTTCACTGTCACATCAGGGACTCCATGATTTTTGGCAGGTATCTTAATTTTTCCTAAGATGTCAGCAATATCTGGGCTCAAATGGCCACAGCAAGGTTTAAAGCACCACTGCAAAGGATACTTGGGTAGTCTCAAGCAATAAGGTACATATGCACATGTATAATTTATTATTTGCACTAGGTGCTGAAGGGAGGTAAGTGTTTGGGGATTTTTAAGTAAACATTAAGCAAATCTGTTTTCAAACTTCCCTTTGGAATTCTTAAAACCTCAGTTACACAAAATATTTATGGTTTGAAATTTAGTAAGACTTCAACATTTGTTTCCTTGAGCACAAGTTCTTACTGAGTAGATCAGAGTGATTGACCTGATGAAACATTCCTTCAAAAGCTGGACTCTGTTCAGAGTTTAGCTTGAGTTAGTGGTACAATATTAATGCAGAATTACCTATGCATTTTGCATGGATCAAACAGGAGGCAAAGCCAAACCTTTCTGTGTACTGAGGGAACCCCACGCTGTTTGTCCTGGTTCCTGCAACAGCAGCAGAGGCTCTGGGCTGCAGAGCACAGGGCATCCTGCCTGTTCCTCAGCTGCTCCTCCCAGCAGGGCACAGGTCTCACAGCCTTACAGAACACATCTGAACACCTCAAATGACACCAGGCTTCCAGCTTTTAACAACTCAGCTGAGCTCAGCGTTTTCCTGCTATCGTTGGACAGAGAAACCACAGCAGGACATGTGAGACTGAGAGATAAGCAGGGATGATAATGATGATGATGATGACACCAAATGTGCCCACTGCAATCAATCCCCTCTCCTTGGACTAATCAAAACATTGTCCTCCCCAAGCAGATAAAGCTGCTGTGTCTCAGCATGGCTCCTTCATTTGATATTCCTTGCAAACTGTGCTCTTTGGAGACAGATCTGGGGATTGTGCATTTGGAATACCAACTACTGCTGGCCACATGGACAGGAAACAATGAAAAAATAGTGTTCAGCAACACCAGTGTACCTCCTGGGTTTTTTATCATTCTGAATAATGGTTAAATCAGAGTTTAGAAGCCTCCAAATCCAGTTCATTAAGAAGGATACACACCCCCTCCAAACATTACCATGGTGGTCAGGGGAGGAACTTCTACGGAAACAGAGGCAGTCAAAGTCAAGGCTTATAAGAACACAAAAAGCAGAGTGGTTCTGTCTGCTGGTCCAGTGAGAACAGGAGTTCTGGGTCTGGGCCCTTTCTTGGGGGGTTATAGATTTTAAATCAGAGTGAAACATGAAAACATTTCTGAGGGTAGGAACCAGACCCCAGGAGAAGGTGAGGAAAAAGAGACAAGCATAAGGGAGAACAAAATAAAACCAGAGAGAAAAGGAGGTTTTGAAAGATAGGGAGGTACAAACCAATGCATATTGTTATCATCTGGGTACTTGATCTTTTAACCACGAACACCACAGTTATATTTCTGCTGTACATGCACTGGGAGCAATCTTGACATTGTATTTTCACCAAAGACTTTCAGTTCTCCTTTAATCCTTCATTCAAGAATTCTGGGCACTTAAATTCACCCACAATGGGAACGCTGACAGATTTTAACACTGATGAGTAATTTTCTGGTCTTTTTATACTGCTGAAATACAAAAACCTGTACAATCTTCAGCTCTGCTAGAATCTCTCTGAAACAAAGCATCTTCACTCCAGGTAGAAGTACTAGAAGAAAGTAACTATTAGATTGCTGAGGTATCAGATATTTTATTTATTATCTTCCATTGTGATCCATCTGTTTAATTACTATCCTGTTGCATCATGCAATTAGTTAAGCTGTCTGTTTATGCTCATCTTGGATACTTATTTGTCCACTACTCTTAGTTTCTTACACTCCTTGAATATTTTTTTAGTGACACTGAAACAGGCAGCCACAGACAAGGTGCTGCCTTCAACAGCACCCGTGTCCAGGACTCACATTTCTAAACCTTTGTGCTAAAATTAGGGACCCTCCTCTTGCCTGCACCCTGGTCCTGGGCTGGGCACTGTGTTCATTTTTGGATTTTATTTTTTCCCTCTCAATCCTCCATCCTCAGTTCCAGCCCAGCCTCAATTTTTGGTCTGAGCCACAATCATAGAACTGCAATTATCAGAAGGTCCTGGCAGCTCCTGGCTGGATCAGGGCTCTGCTGGCAGCACTCAGAGGGAGCTGAGCTCTCCAGCTCCTGCTATTATCTACCAAGTAGAGGGAACAACAATTTCTCAAAAGTTTGTAACTCAGCCAACCTTAGCAGCTCTTAATGGCTGTCAAGCATGACACAAAGACCACTTTGCAACAAATACCAAGTCCTTTGTCCAAAAACACACGCGGGAGAGGAGGAGAGGAGGAGAGGAGGAGAGGAGAGGAGAGGAGAGGAGAGGAGAGAGAGAGGAGAGGAGAGAGAGGAGGAGAGGAGAGGAGAGGAGAGGAGAGGAGAGGAGAGGAGAGGAGGAGAGAGAGAGGAGAGGAGAGGAGGAGAGGAGAGAGAGAGAGGAGAGGAGAGGAGAGAGAGGAGGAGGAGGGAGAGGAGAGGAGAGGAGAGGAGAGGAGAGAGAGAGAGGGAGGAGAGGAGAGGAGAGGAGAGGGAGAGGGATGAGGGAGGAGCAGGAGAGGAGAGTAGAGGAGAGGAGAGGGGAGGAGGAGAGAGAGAGAGGAGAGGAGGAGACTTCAGGGTAACCTCATTGAAGCCTTCCAGTACCTAAGGGAGTCTAAAAGGGAGATGGAGAGAGACTGTTTGCAAGAGTATGCAGTTATAGAACAAGGGGCAATGGCTTCCCACTGCCAGAGGGCAGCGTTAGGTGGGATACTGGGCAGGAATTCCTCCTGTGAGGGTGGGCAGGCCCTGGCACAGGCTGCCCAGAGAAGCTGTGGCTGTCCCTGGATCCCTGGCAGTGCCCAAGGTGAGGTTGGATGGGGTTTGGAGCAAGCAGTCTAAGAAATAACCAAACTGTGCAGTCAAACTTGTCCAACCCAGTCCCACCCATCACTGCCTGAGACACCCGAGGGTTCCTGGGATGACAGGGTTTCTGGGCTGACAGGGTTTCTGTGCATCATTCCATTTTTGTAACAGTATGAACGCAGCCTAAAATGCTTTCATTAGTGGACAGAGCAGAAAATACTTGTGGGCTATGGCCCCAAGACCACCAACTGGAATTGCTTTTGTTAAATAAAATAGAACAAGTTTCAAGTTGCTCATGCTGTTGAACTTCCTTTTGTCTGTTACTGAGGTGGGAGTTCTCTTCAGATGGCACATTAACCTATCCTTTGGTTTAAGCAAAATATCCCCCTCTAAACAACAGATTTGGTCCTGGAAGCAAATTTAGATTGGATCTTTGGATACAAGATGCTACTGCTGACAGTAATTGCTGCTGGTCTATTTTTCCTCTGTTAAGCTACTTTGAAAAACAGTCCTTTTGGAAGAATTATTACTACATTAAAAATGCATGATATTAAGTGACTCATCACTATTTATAATAGTAAGTAAAAAGTGTTTTTCAGGCAGAACACTTTTATATATAAAATTCCACCAGATTTATTGGAAGCAAACCAGGCTCGAGCATTAGCAGAAGCCAAATATAGACTTGGAACAGTCTAAATATACAGCATTAAGGTTGATAAATAGAATAATTCTGCTACCTTTGAGGTGACTGGAAAGCCTGGGTACAGAGATGTAATAAGTTATGAGATAATGCAATATCCATCTGTTGGAGATTGTTAATGTGTTTGAAATGGCCACAAATTATGGAGATTTTCCAGACTGCACACATAAAACACGCCAAGACTCTGATTAATTTAGAGCCAATATATTTTTTAACAAAGGAGAGAAAATGTGTCAGTGTTCTCAGGGGGAAAAAACCTACAACAAAATTTGAGCTATTGTAACTCCAGCCTTCTACTTCTGCTCTAACAAGACCTCTGTTCTACAGAAACTGTTAGGAGGGAGGAGGGACATTTAAAGTCTTCTTTGGCTTTTTAAATGTCTTGGGCAGCCACTATGTTTCATTTTTTTCCATCCAGTCAAGTTTAATCCAATACTGTCCTTTTTACAAGTTTTCAATTGCCTACATTTGCCCCTCTCCTAGATGAGAACCCAAACAAAACAGAAGAGAAACACTTGGTGATGAACTATTAATTCATAAATGGTGACAGCTTGATGGGTTTGGGTTTTATTCAAAAACATCTGGGTCCTCTTTGAGAGGGTTGAGTGAAGAGAACCTTTTTTCATAAAACATGACATGACAATGGTAAAGGACCCCACCAGACTAAGAGCTCCAAAGTGATAACATTCTTCAGTGCACATTTGTATTCTGCAGCTCTATCCTGATGATCAAACTGGCATCTTTCCATGTTCTGCATCAGCTCAGGTTAATTTTTCCTGTAGATTTTTAAATTAGGTGAGAGGCATTAAAGAGGTGGAATGCCTGGTAGAGAAGCACGGTGCTGTAAATGAGAAGACAGGAACTTGCTAATTCCAATCCCTAGATAAATGTGTAATAAGATTAAAACAAAGATGAAAGTGCAAATAGCAGTCCTAAACCAACAACCCCAGATCCTTTGAAGCTATTCCAGCTGGCAACTCTGACTACACAAGTCATTCGCTGGGGTGATTTTACTTCACCAGCCCCAAAAAGGTGAGATAAGGTAGCAGTTATATCTCCTCTGGCTGCAGGGAAGAAATCACTTCCTTTTTCCACCAAATCTCCTTCCAGCCAATATGATATTGAAACCAAGTAGCTTTAGAGATTGATTATGTTTAGGGTATTTGTGATTGTTCAATAAAAAAAAAACAAAACAAACACATGCACTACAATAAAACAAATCCAAACAAGTGAAGGATTCACTTGGAGGAATAAATATAGATAACAGAATTGACATAGACCATATTCTACAAGATCAGTATTCTACAAAGAAGAAAACTGAGTCAGCTTCTCCATTAAGGACAACACAGAATCACAGACTGGTTGAGAGGGATCTCTGGAGGTTGCCTTGTCCATCTCCACTTCCTAAGCAGGTGATCTGGGACCACATCCACGTGGCTTTTGAATATCTGCAAGGATGGAGATTTCACAATCTCCCTGGGCAACCTGTGCCAGTGCTCAGCATCCTCACAGTGGGAAAACCCCAACCAACAAAATAAAACAGATTACTCAAGCTTAGGCAGAGCATCCTCCTCTTTTCTTCTCGCTGGGCACCCTTGAAATGGACCTGGCTGTATTTTCAAACAGCCTTGAGATCCCTCCCAGCCCCAAAGTCTTGCCTCGCCTCTTCTCTTCTCTTCTCTTCTCTTTCTTCTCTTCTCTTCTCTTCTCTTCTCTTCTCTTCTCTTCTCTTCTCTTCTCTTCTCTTCTCTTCTCTTCTCTTCTCTTCTCTTCTCTTCTCTTCTCTTCTCTTCTCTTCTCTTCTCCTCTCTCTTCCTCTTCCTCTTCTCTTCCTCTCCTCTCCTCTCCTTCTCTCCTCTCCCTTTCCTCTCCTCTCCTCTCCTCTCCTCTCCTCTCCTCTCCTCTCCTCTCCTCTCCTCTCCTCTCCTCTCCTCCTCTCTCTTCTCTAAAAAGTCCCAGCTCTCTCTTCCCTCAGATGAGCAATGCTTCAGCAGTCCCTTTGTTATTTACAGAGCCACCACTGGTCTGTCTCCAGCAGCTCTACATCTGTCTTCCCTTGAAGTCCCAAAGCTGAAAGGCTGAATTCAAGCTTTTATTGAAATGTCATCATAGTGCAGGTATGAACACAATGCTGCAAATTCAATATCATGTAATGAAAACTGCTGTAACCATAAGGATATCTCACCAATCTCCATATCACTTCTGGCTACACAGCAGAGCCTAAAAGCTGTGTAGAACACATTCCCAAGACACACAGCAAACAGCTGTGGAGTTCAAAAGATGAAGAGCCCACTCAGCCCTAAGGCTTCCTGCTCCCTTGCTTCTGACCCCACCAAAGGAATTGGAAAAGACAGAAATGTAACACCACAGAAGCTTTTGGAATCAATGCCTTCGGGTTTTGTGAGGGAACATCATAAACTTTGATTTTGCAGGCTGGTGGTGCAAAGATGTTTGACTTTTGCAGAGTAAGAAAGAAGTAATAAGCCACTAAAAACAGGGTCAAGACCCACCAGACTTGGACCAGCCATGGGGGAGATGGCAGAACTAACAGATCAAAATATCAAAATCACTCCTTTGGAGAAGAAAGAATCCAAAGAACAAAAATATGTTCATTTTCCTTGGAGAGACTGCTCAAAGACTAGAGGCTTCAAACCCTTTTTTTTTTTTTTTTTTTTTTTTTTTTTTTTTTTTTTTTTTTTTAGTGTATCTTCTTTCTATGATATTTAACTTCCATTTGCCTTATTGGTCAAATTTGCTTTTATTCTCCAAATGCCTCAGATAGCACCAAATCCTTGAGCTGTTTCTTTGCCTTACAAATTCTCAACAAAATACCTTAATTCCCATGTGCCTGCTTGCCCCCTTTTCAATTCAGATGCTGGATTTTGTAGCCATTCTTTTGATTAATTGTGATTTTAATTAATCTTCATCAAGTCACAACTCCTTTTGTTATTTGGAAACAAGCTGTAACTCCAGAAATACACAGCATTAACACAGTTTTATTGGGCCACATCAAAGCCAGCAGCTTGTCTCCAATGGGAAGCAGAGGATGCAGAGGCCATCAGTACAAAAATATTGCACACGTGGACCAACAATCCCCTAGAGCCACCATCCCATTTTATGACAATTAATCTGTATTTTCCTCTGCTTTCAGTATCTTGAGCGTGACACTGAATATGTGGCAAATTACTCAAGGCAATGGAAATTGCTGTCACCCAGGAAGAAGCAAAATGTGGAGAGTTAAAATTCCTCAATTCCCCACTACCTGATTTCCATCATAGATTTCTAAAAGAACTGTTAAATAAAAGCATAGGAGTGAAGAGACTTTGTTTTGGCTTAGTTGTTTTTTTAATATAAACCCGTGAAATCTGAAGGAGAATAATTGCATTGAAGAAAAACAACTGCAGACATTCATTTAAAATGGTGAAATCCAGCCTGTGTGACCACAAGCCCATCACCCTCTTTGTTTGGATAAAAATTTGGAGGAAGGACTAAAGGAGAAAGGAAGGTACACTGAAAAGGAAGGAAAATAGTCATAGATTTATCAAAGAAAACAATTTGCTAGACTGGTTTTCAATTCTCTTCAATAGAAACAAACTGAACTTCATCTCATCTATTCTGATTTTAGTAAAATATTGAATACAGCACAGCATTGAAGAGTTTAAGACACAAGTTGGGTTTTTCCAACAAAACTTCCAGAGGACATCCATATGGAATCATCCACTTCAAAATCTGGATGTCTGTCAAGACAAAAGTCATTTATTTCCTCTCAGTGCTGTCTGTAGGCTTTGTCTAAACTCACAGAGCAAAGATGAACAGGATCATTTGTTCTGAGCAGGTGAGCAAGACTTTTTAACATCTAATGCTTAAACATCAAGCATTTAGATGGAAGAATTTGGGCAGAAGAACCATCTTGGGAATTAACCGTTACCCATCCACCTCTACCCCCAAAGAAATGCTGCAATAACACCTATGTGACTGATTAATCAACTTATTAAAACTATGGGGGTAACTGGCCTCCTAAGAAGATTCAGGTGATGTATTCCCTAAAATCTGGGCAAGTATTCCTGTCTACATAGGAGGTCCTTCCTCTGAAACATATATTAGTCTGGTCACATATTTGCAAGAAAAGCAAGAAATACATATCCAAAAATTAAGAATTGATGCTGAGAAGGGATATCAACATAATGAGATAAGTGCAGAGGTAAGGATAGGAAAAAAGACTGAATGAAATCAACTTGTTCAGCTTGGTAAAACAAAGGCTAAGAAAGGCTGTGGTTTATGCCATGGATAAAGCAAGATGCAAATAGGGAAAGAACTACTCATACTAAAAGGGAACTGCTGGCACAAAATCAAAAGTCTACAAACTCATAGCAAGGAACAGTTGGCAGGATGTCAGAAGAGCTTTTCAAAGCCTTAGAGGAATAACTTTCCAACAGGAATAATGGGCACAGCCTAGTGAATTTCATAATTAAATTATTATTTTTTACAATTACAATGTAAATATTTGAATTTCAATACTTAAGATTAAATTGTGACTGATACAGGAAAGGACTGGACTTGACCTAAATTATGTTTTCTTGTGTTCTGCTTTCATACAAGGATCACCCTTCCTCAGCCCATGTCACCATTCAGCCTCATCCTTCTCTTCCCCTTATCCCTCTCCAAATCCAATATAATATTCTCCACATCCCCTCAAGCCCTTGTCTCAACCAGGTCCTCCTGCCACTCTCCCTTCCTCTACTTCTAAAAATTACACTCCAAGGCAGGCACCAGACAAGACCGTTTCAGCCCAAGCATTTGTAGGGTTTACATGTGCTCTCTTGCTGAACCCATCCTTCTTTGTGGAAGGAGTGGTCAGGAGGAGGAACTTGAATTTTCTTCAATCATCGCTCCTTCTAGGATTTTCTTGGCAAGACCCCAGGAGCGACTTCCCCCGCCAAGAAATCTTCCTAAAAACTGAATTCTTGCAATGTGGACATAAGCCTGCTGGCTCTAGCCCGGTTGCTATCAGCGCTGCTGGGAGGAGTTGGGAAGGTGCTCGGCTCTCACACTGAGTGTGAGCAGAGCCGCAGGCAGGGCTCGCACACAGCTGCTCTGCACTGCCCTGAGGAAGCCACTGATGTGAGCCTGCAGCAGCTCAGCCTCGACTGCCAGCCTGGCTCAGTGCAAGGGGATCCATTTTTGCCACAGGAAATGCATGCCATGCTGTGCAAAATTATTCCACTCCCATTACAGTTTGGCGAGAGGAACTCTGCACTGCGAGGTTCGCGTCTATTTTTGGGTGTAACCTAAATATCGGATGGCAAGTCACAGAGAGGTCAGCAGCTCTGAGTGCAACAATCTCTCACAGGCCTTTCGTGCAGCACAATGGCCAACACAAGCAAACAAAGGAACTGGAGCAATCCATGGCTGCATCACAATCCCAGAAAGCAGTCAGGGAAGCACTGCTTACTTTAGTAACCACTCGTGCCTTTGTCTCTGCTATAGCAGCGAACCCAGCTTTTCACTCAGCTGCCATTTATGCCATGCTGTGGAAAGACACAACAAAGTACTGGAAAAGGCACAATTACAGTTTACTCTACTGCTATTATGGCCATACACAGAGCTATTTATAGCTCTAACCCAAATAGAAAATATAAAAGCACAAATGGGTGCTTTTTTACACGCATCTACATTTGTAAAAATATTCAAGCCTACTCTTAATTCAGTAGCAAAAGCAGAACAAAAATAAAGAAATAAACCTAAATTTTGAAAATAGATCTTGTTTCTGGAAATTCAATTAGATTTTCATATATGCAGACCTTTTTCTATCCTACATTTACTGAAAATTGTAATCACCTCCTCAGTTGAAAAAAAAAAACCAACAAAATAAAAACCAGGTCTATTTAAGTTCTGCTAAAATTATAATTTTTAAATACTTTTCAGTGCTTTGAATGATAACTATGAAGTCAATCCTAGTGCCTTTTAAATATTTTTTTACTCTTTTTTTTGGTTACATTTATATTCTTAGGGAGCAATACAACCACCCCTTCTCAAAAACTCAAACGGTCATGTAGGTTTATATTTTGAACTCCAAATTAATCAGTCTGAACTCACTTACAGACTGCATTTAGTCAACACCCAAAATTAAATTTTAAACTTTTTAACCAAAATTTCTAATGGTAGATATATAGAAAGGTAGATAGGTAGATAGAGAGAGAGATAGAGAGATTAGATAGATGGAGAGATAGATAGATGGATAGATAGATAGATAGATAGATAGATAGATAGATAGATAGATAGATAGACAGACAGACAGATAGAGTGAGTTAATTCTCCAGTTCAAATGCCACTGAAATAACGAGCACCAAATTAATAATAACCAGAATGACTTCGGTTTCAAAGGATTTTTACAGACTCTGCCTCTTCTCCCCTACTCAGCTCAATTATTATAAAACCTTTGGACTTTCCACATAAGCCCCATCTACGGTTGCCCATCTCTTGAGTATTAGAAAACAAGGAAATAAAATTGCCAAAGGTGACATCTGGGATTTATTTTGCCCACTATCAAAAGGTGCAAAGAGATGTCTCATGTTACAAGTTTAAAAATTCCCCTGATTGACTGAAATATAGCAATGAGACATATTACAGGCGTTCTGGTTATGGAGAATTACTTGGATTATGGGAAATACTTGGGCATTTTTCTTATTATTTGGTTCTTTAATCTGTGGATAACTTGAGTTTCTAGATCTTGCTCAACTGGAACAAAGAAATGAGTTGTGACAGTTTTCTGAGGGTATTTGTTTCGTTTTTTTGTTGTTATATGTATGTCATCACTATTACTAGTTTTGCAATTATGAACAACTCTCCAGCCAAAGTTACACCCCCCAGACAGTGCAGGGTTCTTGCAGACACCATCTGAGTCAAGATACTGCCAAAACATTTTTTACCTCCCTGTTACAAAGGTTCTAACCCAACATTTTTGTTTTTCAGATCCTCAAATAGTCAATGATATTCCCAAAGTATCCAATGCATCAGGTTCAGATCCTCCTTTACATGACAACTGCCATTTTCCTAGACTCCACAGTTTCTTATGGAAGGACAGCAACTCTCCTGCTTTTGCAAGACCTGGATATTCCACACACCCCTCTCTGAACAGTGAGAACTCCACAATATCTTCAAACCGCTGCTGCTACAGACAACACAACTTAAAACTAATTATGACGGGTTAAATACTGGGAATGTGTAAATCCAGTCTGGTCTACACATAAATGAAGGAAGGCATGATGAACTAATTGCATAGTGAAGAGCAAATTTGGAGTTTTTCTAAGAGGGAAAGCTTACAAAAATTCACTACTTGTAAGTTCAAGAGTTATAAACCAAAATGTTATATAGTTGAATGTATATTTGATTATCCAAAGAAGTTATCAAAGCTACCCTTCCATCAAGGTTCAAAAAGGGGCTGAGCATTTATATATATATTTAAAGGTACAATAAAGATTTCAAAGGTGAAAATAAACATAATGGCTACAGATTTAGGACAGCCTTTAATAACTGTAAAATTAGAATAAAAACCAACAGCAGGCAGCAGATTACACCATGTCTGTCTAACGTGAGTTCTTACACCTCCCCTCCAAACATCTGGAGCAGCTCTTACCAGACACAGAGCCCTGGCCTGGACAGACCCACTGTGGTTAGTTACTGATATACACACCAAGGAATTTGACAGTCTGCAGGCAAAACATCTCAAAACTTCATAAAAATATGAAGATGACCCACAGGACCTATTAAATATAGATATGAGACAACTGAATCTTAGTCAAGCAGAGCAGCAACACCCTGCAGGTTAGGCCTGCAGACAGAGCCCCCTTGCAGCCCCACACTGTGATCACAGGAAGATATTTTCTCTGCAAAATCACTCATGACACTACTGAGGAGAAACCAGCTTGGTCAGAGGCCCAGAAGAGAATTATTTTAGATTCACAAAACCTATGGATTGCTTGGAAAGTGAGATGAGCACTACAAGTCACATTTCCTAAAGAGGTGCTGGGCATGGAATTACAGATATTCCACCACAGAGTAACCTTAGGCAAACCAGCATCTTGGCTCAACAAACTACTCCCCCTCAATGAAAACAGTCTCAGGAATGTCAAAGGTGGGGATGAAAAAAATATTAAAAAAAATAAAATCACAGACTCTACACAGTGTATGTTGGAACCACCCATTGATGAGAAACTTGCATGGACTTTTCTCATGTCCCTACTTAGCTCTCTGAAGACAATGGCTTGGATTGCAAGGTATTTTATTTTCCCTTACACCTTCACCTTCAGTTGCGTCTGAAGGTCCTTAATGTTTACAGCAGAAAAAGAAAATGGGATTTTGTCATCCCAAGAATATTTCAGCCAAAGAGATTTTTCGCTTTATGAAATACATAAAAACCCCTGAAATTTCCTCCAGGTGCCATGAATTGACACCTGTTTTCCTGCAAATGCCCTCAGTACGTTCTGCACTGAGCAGCCCAGTGCAGGCACGTGCTCAGGAGGAAAGAAGTGGAAGGAAGGAGCACTTACCACGAGGACAGCACTCGAGCGGTCACTCTGGACCGGCTGCACTTGCACGCAGGGTCCTGGCACTTGCAACCTTGAGCCACTCGGAACATTCCCAGCATCTCCATTTGGGATGCTGCTGTTCCCAGGCCCAAGCCCCACAGATGCCCTGTACAGGTAGGTGTGAGTGAGTTTACCCACACCAGTGACCTCCAGCACGTCCACTGGCAGGTGGGAGCTGGGCAGCATGTGCACACTGTAGCAATACTTTTTGTAGTCATCAGCTGGGCAGCAGCAGCAGCAGCAAGCTCTGCAGTGGCACAGCCGCACCACGGCGAGGAAGAAGAGGAACGCTGCGAAGATGAACGAGACGCAGGCCACGGAAATGATCAAGTAGATGTTGGTAGCGTTGAGTAGTGGTGGCAGCTCCCCGCTGTCGTCGAAGTCGGGCAGTGCCTGGGGCAGGGTGTCAGCCAGCAGGATGCCCACCGTGACCGTGGAGGACAGCGGGGGCTCCCCGTGGTCCCGCACCACCACCACCACCTTGTGCTTGAGGAAGTCGGTGGAGCTCATGGAGCGCGTGGTGCGCAGCTCACCCGTGTGCGGCGACAGCTGGAACAGGCTGGAGTCGGAGGAGTGGGCCAGGTGATAGGAGAGCCAGGCATTCTGAGCGTTGTCCTCGTCATCTGCCACCACTTTGGTCACCAGGTAGTCCTCGTCAGCCAGGCGGGGCACGACCTCCACAGCTATTGAGCCGTTCTGGCTGGTGGGGTAGAGGATGGCCGGGGCGTTGTCATTCTGGTCTGAGATGTAAACATTCACTGTTATGGCAGCACTCAAGGCTGGTGACCCGTTGTCCTTGGCTTCCACTTGGAAATGGAAGCTCCTAAGCTGCTCAAAATCAAAGGCACGTCTTGCATAGATGCTCCCATTGGCCAAGTTCATAGACAAAAAGCTGGTCAGGGCACTGCCCGCAACTGTGGAATTCCTGAGCGTGTAAGAGACCCGTCCATTCTCCCCTATATCAGGGTCAGATGCCGAGACCTGGTAGAGAAAAGCACCGAGTGGATTGTTCTCCTCCACAAACACATCGAATGCATCAGCACTGAAGACAGGGGGGTTATCATTCACATCGGAAATCTGCACCCAAACAGTCTTCTGAGTGGTGAGAGGAGGAGAACCCAAGTCTGTGGCATTAATGGTGATGTTGTACTCACTGATCAGCTCCCGGTCCAGAAGCTCACTGGTGACAAGGCTGTAGTAGTTTTGAAGGGAAGGCTTTAAGAGGAAGGGAAGGTTTTCAGAGATCTGGCAGGTTACTTTCCCATTCTCCCCAGGGTCCTTATCCAAAATACTCAGCAGAGCAATCACTGTGCCAGGAACAGCATCCTCAGGAATGGGACTGGAAAGGGATGTAATTGTAATCTCTGGGCCATGGTTGTTCACATCTGTGATTTCCACCAGCAGCTTAGCTGTGCTGGACATGCCAAATGCCCCATTATCCCTTGCCTCAATGAGCATCTCGAGGAGGGGTCTCTGCACAGCTAAAACACCATTGACTGTCACCTCCCCAGTGTGTGGGTGGACTGAGAACATTCGCTGTAAGTCAGCAGAAGTTGTATTGCTAAAGGAATACCTGACCTCTCCATTTGGACCTTCATCCAAGTCCGTGGCATGCACTTGGACTACCAAAGTGCCACTGGGGGAGTTCTCCAAGATACTCGCCCTGTAGACCGAGTGCTCAAATTCTGGTGCATTGTCATTGGTATCCAGCACAGTCACAATGACTGGGACATCACCAGACTTTGGAGGGTTCCCACCGTCTTTGGCTGTAAGCACAAGTCTGTGAGTGGCTTGCTGCTCCCTGTCTAAGGCTTTCTTCAGCACCAATTCAGGATATTTACTCCCATCCCCGCGTACCTGCATTTCCAGGTAGAAGTGTTCATCGGGGCTCAGAGTATAATTCTGGACACTGTTAGCACCTTCATCAAGATCCTGGGCGTGGGGGAGTGTAAACCGTGCCCCAGGTGACAGGAACTCAGGCACGTTGATATGATATTCACTTAAGGGAAAGCTGGGGGAGTTGTCATTTATGTCCAGGACTTTGAATTCCATCCTATAAAGCTCTAGAGGGTTTTCTAACACGAGTTCATAATTCAGAAGACAGACAGACTTTAATTCACAAAGCTGCTCTCTGTCTATGGGCTCGTTAACAGACAAAGCCCCTGTGCTGGCATTTATATTAAAATATTGCTTACTTGAACCGGTGATCATGCGAAATTTCCGAGCTGAAAGTGTAGCTGCATCTATTCCTAAATCCTTCGCTATGTTCCCAACAGACGCTCCACGCTCTGTTTCCTCCGCGATGGAATACACTATTTGCCCGTCCGCGGTGCAGCAAATAAGGCAGAAAACCATTAAATAGCCCCGCATGCTTCCTCCCCTGGCTCAGCTCCCCGCAGACCGGCTCAGCAGGAACATAATCCAGAATTTCAGCGGACACCCCCAAGTTCCCGACGTGAAGCCGACGGGCACCGGGGCGCACCGGCGGCGAGAAGACAACTTCGGTGCGGGCGCGGGAGGCTCCGCGGCGGCTCCGCTGCCCCCCGCGGCCGTGCGGGGCCAGGCGGCAGCTCCGCAGCGCTGCTGCCGCCGCCGCCGCTCGCTGTGCCCGGCGCGCCGGCCCCGCGCCGCTCTTACACCCGAGCGGCGGCGGCGGCGCCGCCCAGAGGCCGCGGCTGCTCCCGCAGCGCCCGGGGAGGCGGCCGCGCTCCCCCCGCCGCCGCCGGCCCGCCGGCCGCTCCTCCGCCCCTTCCTCCTTCTGTCCCCTCTGTTTTTAACGCCCCGGCGGAGAGGGAGCGGGGGGCTGCGCGCAGCCGAGCGCGCGTCATGGATGCGCTCCGGTGAAAAGGGGCTGCGGAGCAGAGCGGAGCCCCCGCCCGCCTCCCTCCGCTCCTGGCGGGAGAGGCAGCCGGAGGATGCGCTGTCAGAGGAGCGCGGTGGAAGGGAAAGGGGGATGAGAAGTGACAGGCATCGGCTAAACACGGGTCAGCACAGCCCAGGCACGCTCCGGCTGAGCACAACATTTCCCAGAGGGGTTTTAAGAGCACGATTAAAGGAGGCAGTCGACTCTACCCCTGTGAAACTTTCCGGGAAAACAAAAAAAACCCCAAACCTCTCCCCCCCAACAAAACAAAATAAATAAGTAAACAAAAAAACCCGAAAAAAAGTGGGAAGAAAAATAAAAAGGCTCTTTCCTGCTTCACCTTCTGAACAAGGGAAATGATCACGAATTATTGGAGAGGGGTCTGTGCTCTGACAGTCAGATCACCCCCAGCCACAGAAGAGCTCCCATCCAGCCCGCCAAAGCAGGATGGGGAAGCTCGGGTGGTGAAGGAAAGTGGGAGGCAGCAGCAGTTCGATTACTCGTATAGAAATAAATATCAGCACCAAAGAGGTTTTGCATTTAGGAATTGTGGGGAGAGACGAGGAATGCCCAGGAATTGCGGGGAGAGACAAGGTGATACCACACAGAGACTGCAAATCATGAATGGAAAAAAATCACATCAAAGCTCTCTGCTGCCCCAGCTTTCCACACAGAGGGAAGGGTCACCAGCTACACCCCAAAGCAGGTACAAGAGGAGATAACAGCACTTAAAAATATCCTTCTGGGAAACCTTCCTGGAATGATCTTCAGCAGTTTATACAGATGGGCCCTGGCAGCACCTCTGTCTCCCCTGTTCCCAGCTTTTCTGTGAGATCTTGTTATGATGAGATCCTGATCGATCAAAACCAAGTGGCTGTGAATGTGTGACAAGGACAGATCTTAACCCTTCTCGTATTCATTGCATTTCTTTCTGCAGCTGAGAATTTCCAGGCAAGTAAACCAGAACATTTTAATTATATACACTACATATAGAGCCTTTCAAATAGAGAGAGAATCTGGAGCACAGCCAAAAGTTGTACATAAAATAAAAAAAAATAAAAAAAATCAATACATCTGTTTGCATTTTCACAACTCAGCAAAGCCTCTCAGCAAGGTTCTCATCCTGGCCCGCTGGAATAGATTTTGGTCTGCTCCAGCACAGCTATCTGCAGATGTGAGTTTTTAACTCCAGGAGGTCCTGGCAGTACCTGAATGTTGCATTTTACTTCTGCTGCATTGATGCTACCGAATCTCTTACAGCTTGGGGAGAAGCAGGGGGGGCATCAGGAGGCTGAGCGAAAGCTACAGAGCTGCTGCTGTGCATTCACCTCAATTCACAGAGGACAAAAATCTGTTCAATAACCCACTGCACACAGTATACAATGCAAGTACTCTTGCTGCTTGCACCTTTATCTTGATTGTTAGGTGCAGAAATACCCAATTCCTACCCAGTCACTACAGAATTGTCACCCAGACTCCCCCCACTCCCAATCTGCCCTAGATTCCTCTTCTGCAACCATGTCATCTACAACACCTGAGAAGCTGCTGGGTTTACTGTTCTGTAGTGATGCACAATCAATCTAAACTCCCTGAATCAATGCAATAACATCTAATAAAGTCACAGGAAATATACTGATATATTTCCTTATCATTAACCTGCAGCAAGGAAAAAGCCATCTGCCTGGGAAGAGCTGAAAAGCCACACATTGATCCCTCAGGTGCACGCACAAGTAAAACACAGCCTCTACCTGCCCATCTGTGACTCAGTTTGCCAGGTAGAAACCCAAGAATTTTGGGCTCAACATCCTCCTGTTGAGCAGAAAAACCTCCTCGAAGGCAGATTTTTCTCAAACATAATATTGTAATGACAAGATGTAATTATTCATTCTGGTGCCTGAAATACTAGCAGTGCTAGCAGAAACCGATTATTGAATGGTCAAAATCAAAGTAACTGCACATTTGCCTCTCAGATGTATTCACCTTTTGAGAGGTATCTGGCAGCCTACAATGATAATAATCTTTATTCCATTCATTTACTAATCATTAGCCATGAGATAAGTTCTTCATCTTCCTGCTAGATCTCTAATTTTGCAGCATTGTCCAGTGCTTGTTTACAGGACCCTAAGTGAATTTGTCTTCACTTGCTTCTAACATTACTTTTAAACCTCACCACCCCGCTTTAGTGTTTTGGCACAGCTTCTCCCCTTGCCATTTTCCACTGTGGGCAGTGATGTGTCCAGCAGCTTTGCTCACCAGAACGTGGTGCAAGTTGCCAGCACCCCCTCGGCACCCAGATCCTACCAGGCTGCCTTCCCAATCCAGCACACGAGTGTCTGATCCACACACCCCGCAGGTGAACAGCTCTGGGTCACAGCCAAGATCCCGAGCTTAGGAATATCTCATATCCAGGGCCAGTTACACACAGACACTGCAGCCATGAAGGGAAGAACACAACTGTGCTACGGGAGCACAGTCCCACCTTCCCTGTTGTGTGAAGCCACTGCTCTGCTTGGCTGAGTCCCAGGCATGTTCCTCCCTGCCTTTTGTGCTTTCCCTTCCACATCCAGCTCAAGGCAGTCTCAAATGTGCCTTTACACACAGTATCCCTACTCAGTCTTTTTGGGCCACCCTTCCACCCAATCCTTCTTCTCAGAGTCTCCAGTCTCTCCATTTCAATTCGCTGACCCTAATGACATTATTTTGCTGTATTAAAGAATTAAGTTGTATTAAACACCTCTAACACAGACACTTCCCTTGGGACCACAGCAGACAATTTAACCTCTGTTCAAACACCGTCATCTTATGTTTGCCTTCAGTTTCCCATATCCAAGCCATTTCCTACTCCCTTCTCTCTGCTGGACCCATTCTCAGCGCCCGTTTACACAACTCATGGAGGAATTCATCTCTGTGATCCTTCTGAGGTATCATTCACTTCTGCACAGCCCCTCATCATGTCTGACGTGCTCAGAGAGCTCATCCTCCCTCCCTGTCTAACATTCTCAGCCAATCCTCCCCTTTTCCTGCGATTACACGTCCCTTGTCCAGCCACGCACCTTGTGCTCAGAACAATGGTGGCTGCCAGAAGACACTGTTAAACCAGCAAAGGCAAAAACTAAAGGTGAAGAGCGGTTTGTGTCGCGGCTGTGGAGCACCACACGACGGGACACTCGTGTTTAAACATCATCGTTACGGCAGCGATGATTTAAAAGCGCCTTTTCCGCGGGCAATGCATCAGAGGAGGCGCCTTCGAGGAGGTGTGCAGGACACGTCCTGCTCGGTGCTGGGACTTGGGACAATCCCAGGGGCGCTCATTGGTGCTAAATAAGGGCACTGAACTTCAGCGGGAGACAGCAGGGGAATCTGTGCAGGAGAACGGACGGAACAACAGCTCCGCTGTTTCCCCTCCCAAGGAAGCCGAGGAGCTCAGCGCGGCAGCTCCAGCACTCCCGAAAGGAGCGCACGAAAAGCTCCCACAATAACGGGGACCCGGCAGTACAGAGGTGTGCCTGTGAACCAAGGACGAGCGGACCTCGGACCGAGCCCAAATCGCCAGCGCGGAGGTGCAAGGACCCCGCTATCACCTTTCCCACGAGAGGGAAGTCGGTGGAGCCCTGGCGACCCGAAACACCGGGCTCCTGCTGCTCGGGAGGCGCGGGGGCAGCCCTCACTGAACCCTGCCGGCGGATGGGGCGGACAGAACTTTTGACAGCATCGCCAGGCTGATCTGCTCTGAGCCTCTCTTCTTTGCCACGGCAGGCTGTGCCTGCTGGCAGAGCGAGAGGCGGTGTTAGGATGCCCTTCAAAAAGCTCACAGCTGCTCCTCGGGGAAGCGGGAGCAGAGATGACTTTCAGCTAGCAGCAGCCCGGAATAACGATCTAATATGAAGAGGATTTCTAGATTCCCAGGAAAAGCCTCATTACCCGCATCAAGGCACAGAAACAGCCAGACCCCACTACATGCTATTCAATATCTCGCAGGCAAGATCTCGTCTCTTTAACACGAGGACACAGAGCGGTCTGTTGACCCCCAGTCAGAGACCACCGGATTTGACGGGATTTGCCCGGGAGGCACCAGCGGGTGCGGGGGCTCAGTCCCGCTCGTGCGGCAGGAGCGGCTCCGAGCCGAGCACTCGGAGTCTCTGACAACTCCGGGGCAGCCGCGCCGGGCATTTCCCTGCCTGGAAAATCTCGTTTGGAAGCTGCAAAACATCCTCCGGCCACCACGGCGGAGCGGGCGCTGCAGCCGCTTCCCCCGCAGCCGCCCGCAGAAGCGCCCGGCAGCGCTGCCAGCCCTGCCTCGGCTGCCAGCACTGCGCCGTGCCTGGCGACACCGCCGCAACCAGCACCGCCCTCCCGAACAGCGTGCGGCGGTGGGAAGAGCCTGGGATTGCAGCGGCTGACAGCTCCGCGCGAAATCGGCATCGTTTATTCACGGCACTGCCGGGTATTCTAGAGCCTTCTGTTAAACGAGTCCTGCCCAGACTATTCCACGAAGTAAAAGCATCCACGAGCTGTTTCTCAAGTTAAGATTGCTTTATGTCTCTAACAGAAATAGTGAAATACTTTCTTGACAGTGTACGTCTATAACAAACCCCGATAAGGTCTTCAACTCATTGCTACAGTCAGAGAAACCGAGGGGAACCGAACAGAAGCCAAATCCTCCCCTCCAAACGATCGGCACGGAGACCCCACATCGCCTTAATCACGACCTGAAGAAACGCTTCCCACACCTGTGTGCAAATGCTGTTTCTCTCCATCTTCTATAGAGCTAGTTAAATCTGTTTATAAGCTTAAAATAGACGTTTTTCCTTTAGGAAAGCGTGGTTCCATCACATCCATGTGAATAAAGGCAAGAAGCGACAGTTCCACAGAGCTGGGGTAAACCTTGCTACTCCCAAGCGAAGGCAGTTCATGCATAATTAAGTGGTGATGACCCACTCCCCGTTCAAAGGAGAGATCAAAGGAGACTGAATAAACAACGCCCAGCAAATACACAAAGAACTCAAAGCCGGCAATAAGTGAAGAAAAGAGAAATCCAAATGTTTTTCTACGACGAGAGTTGACGAACTCCTAGGATACTTTTCTAAAAGGACATGAAGTTTTCAAAAGTCGTTGCTGTTTTCTGTACATCTATAAGCACGATTCTCGTAATTTTGGAAACAACGATCTGTCATTTCAGTTCTTCAGTCCGTGTCCTTCCTCTAAAGAGCTCTATTAGCTCAAAACCCAACCAGGTGTACTTTGTCAAAATAAAAATACTGCATTTACAAATTAAAAATGTCTTAAAAATATGGGTGTTAACCAAAAGAATCGAATACATAACACGAAATTATACATCTACTGCTTGATTTGATCACCCCTGCAGCTTTACACATTTTACTTTTAAGCTATAGAGAAAATTAAAGGAGATAGAAGAGACCTTCATTTTTCCCATTAAAAATTCCTTTAATTTTCTGCAACTGAACAAGAAATACTAAACATGACCCTAAAGTCTTATCTCAGAATGCTTTGAAGCTGGATGAGATGAGAACCAACCACGAGATGAGTGAATTCACTGTCATCAGTGCACGAACAAGATCATCTGAAAAATAATGGCAGTGAAAACACCACGGTAATTAAACAATAGCTCTCTGCGTTGGGAAATCGCTGAGAAAACTAGTATCGAAACTGTTCCCTTGGTTTTTTCTGCTCTACTGCTGGGAGAGCCAAAAGCTTTAAACCTACCATATTTGAATATGAATTTGAATATTGAACACCACGCAGAGAAAATTTCCTTTATATTTCTTGCTTAACCACTTTTTCCTCCTCTTTCCACTCCCACCACATTTGGACTCTTTTCCACAGCGCATTTCTGTACAGATGGGATAAAGAGATGCCACATCACTACCAAGACTGAGATCAGGTCGCAAATGGGGAATGGCAAATTACCACCCCATCCCTTTAAAGAGTTCTCTATTTTTCCACAAAGCATCATGGATTTACTACACTCCACCATCACACATTTTCGAGGGACTTCCAGACACAGTGCAACGCTCACAACTCCCACCAACATTTCATCCACTCTTTTCACCCCGAAATTATCACCTCATATATTTCAGCTTCTCAAGAGTAGTGAATCACAAAAATCAGAAAGCTTCTCAATCAAAAACTCACGAGTGCGTCTTGGCATCGGACTGACAACATTCATCAAATAACGGTAAATGCAACTGGTTCAAATATATAATTACATAAATCCTGAGAGATATATCAAACTATTGAACAACTCACAGGTTGAAAGGCGTTTAAAAAAGGAAAATGAAATACGTCCTAATACCTAGTACTGCAATATGACGCCAAGTAGGCAATAAAAAAAAAAAATTTACAAATCCCATTATTAAAATATCGTCCTATACAAGATAATTTCCTAAAAATTTAAAAAAAAAAAAAATGGAAATTTTGAGGGGCATTAACGTATTGGGTAAACGAAATTTCAAAATGTGAATGCGCACATTTAAGGCAGATCATCGTCTCTAAATGCAACAAACTAAAAAGTGAGGACATCGTTCTAAAACTCTTCTCACGGAAAAGGTGTTTTAATGCAGAGAAGATACATGTAAAAAGTAAATTGTACTACCAAAGACGGAATAAACAAAAATGTAAGTTTTGAAGACTCTTACCACGCTTGAAGCAAGAGGCGAAAGAGACGGACCGTTCCCCGCAGAACTGTTTTCTGCAGCAGGACCGGGCGGCGGGGGAGGGAAGTTGGGGCTGAACACCATGAGGTCGCTCTTGGCCGCGCCGTCGGCCACGCACAGGCTGCGGCTGTGGCGCTGCGAGTACGACCAGCTGCCCACTTCGCTGGCGCACACGAGCGTCGTGGGCCCGGGCCCCGAGAGCACGGCCGCCCGCGGCGCCCAGCGCGACGCCCCGTACAGCACCAGGGCCAGCAGGAAGAGGCTCGACACGGCGCAGATGGCCACCACCAGCCACACGTTGGTCGCCGCGCTCGCCGCCGCCGCGCCCAGCGACGACGACGACGACGAAGACGAGGAGGCCGCGGAGGATCCCTTGGCCGCGGCCAGCGCCGCCTCGGCCGCCTCGACGAGCGACACGCTGAGCGTGGCCGTGGCCGAGCGCGCCGGCTCGCCGTGGTCGCGCACGACGATGAGCAGCGTGTGGCGAGCGCCGTCGGCCTCGTCGAGCGGCCGCGCCGTGCTCACCTCGCCGCTGTAGAGCCCCACGCGGAAGGGGCCCTTGGCCCGCGGCTCCCACAGCTCGTAGCGCAGCCACGCGTTGTAGCCCGAGTCGGCGTCCACGGCGCGGATCTTGGCCACCACCTGCCCCGCCGGCGCCCCCCACGCCGCCCACGCCCACAGCGTGGCGCCCGAGCCCGAGCCCGAGCCCGCCTCGGCCGCCGCCACGGCGCCCGCCTCCGGCGCCGAGCCCGCGGCCGGCAGCAGCGCCGGCGCGTTGTCGTTCTCGTCCAGCACGAAGAGCTGCACCGTGGCGTTGCCGCACAGCGGCGGCTGCCCCGCGTCCACGGCGCGCACCTCGAACTGCAGCACCTGCAGCTCCTCGTAGTCCAGCGCCTGCAGCGCCCACACGCGACCGCTCTCCGCGTCCACCGACACGTAGCTCGACGCCGAGCGCCACCCGCCGCCGCCGCCCGCGCCGCCCTCCCACACCGAGTAGCTGACGCGCCCGTTGCCCGCCTCGTCCGGGTCCCGCGCCCACAGCCGCGCCAGCTCCGCGCCCGCCGCGTTGTTCTCCCGCGCCAGCACCGTGTACACGGCCTGCGCGAACGCCGGCGCGTTGTCGTTCACGTCCGACACCGGCACCCGCAGCCCGCGCCTCGCAAGCAGCGCCGGCGCCCCGCCGTCCTCCGCACGCACCTCCACCTCGTACTCCGACACCCGCTCCCGGTCCAGCGCCTCGCGCAGCACCAGCGAGTACGAGCCCGAGAACGTCGCCTCCAGAGCGAACGGCGACGCCGGCACCACCCAGCACCGCACCAGCCCGTTCGACCCCGAGTCCCGGTCCGACACGCTCAGCACGCCCACCACCGTCCCCACCGACGCGTCCTCCGGCACCGGCACCGACAGCGACGTCACCCACACCTCGGGCGCGTTGTCGTTCACATCCAGCACCTCCACCACCACCTTGCAGTGACCCGACAGCGGGGGGTAGCCTTTGTCCCTTGCTTCTACAGGGATCTCGTAACTTTTCATTTCTTCATAGTCTAATTTGCCTTGAAGTCTGATTTCTCCTTTGTTTTCATCGAGAGTGAATATTTCTTTAACTTTTGTACTAACACGTCTACTAAATAAATATATAATATCGCTATTGATCCCTTCGTCAGGATCCGTGGCGCTAAGCGTGACTAACAGAGTCCCAAGCTCTGAACCTTCTACGGCTTTAACTTTATACACCGACTGGTTGAACTGGGGCGGATTGTCGTTCGCATCCAGCACGGTGATCTCCAGCTCCATGGTGCCCGTCAGGGACGGCCGGCCCCCGTCAGTCGCCGTCAGCACCAACCGGTGCACGGGAATCGTCTCGCGGTCCAGAGATTTCGTTAAAACAAGACTCAAAGACGCACTCTGGTCATTATTCCCCAGGTGATCAAGACTGAAATACTCGCTGGGGCTGAGTGTGTAGGAGAGCTGCGCGTTCGCTCCGATATCCGCATCCGACGCGCCCTCCAGCGGGAAACGAGACCCCGGCACCGATGATTCCGCGATGTTAAGGACTTCTTCGTCCACGGGGAAGACGGGGGCATTGTCGTTGATGTCGGTGACCTCCAGCTCCACATGGAAGACGCGCAGCGGCCGCTCCAGCAGCACCTCCAGGCGCAGCGCGCACGGCGCGCTCTTGCCGCACAGCTCCTCCCGGTCGAGCCGCGAGCTCAGCAGCAGCGCGCCGCTCGCCCCGCTCACCTCCACGCTCGCCCGCCGGCCCTGCGCCACCAGCCGCAGCCGCCGCGCCTCCGCCTCGCCCGCCTCCAGGCCCAGGTCCTGCGCCAGACGGCCCACCACCGTGCCGGCCTTGCCTTCCTCCGCCACCGAGTACCGCACCTGCCCGCCCGACAGCGCCCAGGCCGCCTGCAGCACCAGCACCCGCAGCACGGGCCCCCACCGCATCGCCGGCACTGTCGCCGCTGTGCCTGTTCCCTTGCCCTGACCGCCTCTCCGCCGCTCCCCCGACGTTCTCCTTAGGCTCTCCCTGGGAGGAGCAGCACTCCGCTCCGCTTGCTCGCCGCCCCGCCCGGGCCGCTCCGCCGCATCCTTCTCCCGCTGCCGGCGCCGTGACCGAGCTCGGGGAGGAGCTGCCGCCCTCCCGTGTCTGACGGCGCCTCCGCGGCCAACAGCGGCACCGTGTGTCGGACCGCGGCTCCTTCCGCCAGCAGCGCCCGCTGCTCTCCCGCTGCCGCCGCCGCGGCTCCGGGAGGGGATGGACCGGCCCCGGCTCCGCCCGCTCGGCCGACGCGCTCCGCGGTTTTCCCCCCGAACACTGCCTTCCTCCGCAGCGGTAATAGTTGGTTCTTTTGCCTCCACCTCTTCTCCTTCTCCTCTTCCTCTTCTCCTTCCTTAAGGCATTTTCATTGAGAAGTACACTTGCCAAAACGTATATATTATAACGCTCATATTAACCCAGGAATAATACCATGGAATGTCTTCACTGCCTAAAGCCTACTCCACTTCTGATCTCTGGACGTTGTCTTCGTTACATCTGAGGAGCGGTAACTCAATTTTCTCACTTATGTTTTCTTCTGGAAGATATTTCAGCTGTTTCCTCTACAGAAGAAGACTGTATCCTTGATCTTTCCATCCGAGAAAGTAACCAGGTCTTCAGAAGACATAGATTCATTTACATGTAATGTATTTGGTCTAGTCCAGGAATGCTAGAAACAAACAGAAATTACTTACCTTTTCATGGCTTTGTGACAGGGATGTAACTGAGCAATTCCACAGTCTCTTTTTTTTTTTTTTTTTTTTTTTTTTTTTTTTTTTTTTTGTAGAGTAAATAATACAGTAACCCCACCATATTACAAGGAGTACCTGTGTCTGTCCATAGCAGAATTATTTTGACTTCTGAAGTGAATTTCCAACCGAGTAAAGCATCAGCACACGCCAGTTCCAAAGACTCAAGTCCGTCAGCGACTCCCTAACGCTATGCTCTAAATATTACTGACAGAGCAGAAATCCTCTCAGAAGGGTGAAATCTCTCAGGGAACCTAAGCCCTCTCATCTTTATATGTGAGTAAAGTATTTTCTGTACTTTTATCCCCCAAGTGTAGCTGCACAATGAAGATCAAGGTCTTGGTTACCGTTTTTAGGCAGGTAGAACCTCCCGTTACTGACGGAGATGAGCTGCTGCAGGACACAGCAGAATCATACACCATGACACAACTGAAGACGAGATAAGAGGGTTGCACCACAGTTCTGCAAGGCACAGTTCCTCTCATAACATGTTCCCAGGCTCCCACCTCATCTACTGACATAACTACATCAGAGCCTCTTCTCTCCACACCTACAGCACTTCCTGCTGCCCTGCCATGCAGGCCAGGCAGTAACACAAACCAGGTAATTTCACGGATTAATGAGTCCTGGTTCTACCCCGGGAAGAATCAATGATGCATGTGCATGGAAATAAAAAATAACAACAAAAAAGGAGCACACAAGACGCTTAAAAAGCCCATGTAAGTCCCTCAATAGATATTTTTATTCACATCTGTTGCTATTCTAATGGTTGTCTTGATTTATTTCAAGGTCTCCATTGTCAGGCCTGTGTTCAAGGATCACTGTTCAAAATTTCAGGGAAGCAGGGCTGAAAAAGTAAATAGGGTTTTTTCCATCCTCTCAAATCTCTGCTGTATGGCCAGCACTTCTGTATCCGTTTCTATGAAAGCAGAAAGAAATGAAACCTGAAGCCTCACAGCTTTCTCTCAAAGTAAAACTGACCCTAAGAGACTACAACACAGTGAACCACAGTGATGGAAAGGGCACGGACAGAAACAAAAGAGCATTATTTTGGCAGAATGGCTTTCACTCAGAATTGCCAACACAACTCCTGATAAAACCAAATCACTCTATATGGAAATTGGGAGTTTCAAGAGTTACCCATCTTTGTATTCACAAGATCATCATAAGGCAAGCACACAATGAGACAAAAAAAAACAGTTTATTTTTAAAAGTATTCTCAGGGAAGGGAAAAATAAAATTAAATTAAGTAAACACAAATAAGATAATGCTAAAACCTCACAACAACCTAGAAATTCAATGCCTATGACTGCTGGGTACATGGGACTACCCAAGTCAGAAACCAAACTGAGGTGCTTCTACAAATGCATTAATCCACCAAAACCAAATACTCTACCAATACATCTTGCTTGGTCTAGCACTAAAGCTGCACATTTTGACTTCTACTTCTGTTCGGTTCTTCTGTAATTAAGTACCTTACATTAGAAAGTGGATTTCAGTCATACTTAGAACGGGGAATCATGAAATGCATCTGTCTTTTTCATGCTCATAGTGACTCTGTAGTACCTCGGAAACTAATATCTGTCATGCACAGTGAAGAGGCAAGAACTTTATATATAGATGTCTGATTCAGAGGCGAATCAAAAAGGAGGACAGACTTCTGAGTAAGAAAAGACTGGAAACCATCAATTTACAGCAGTCAAAAGCAAGGAATTCATTAGAACTATCCCAGCTGTAAGACAGGGAAATGTGGGCAAGTGAAGATGCTCCATTCAAAATGAAAGACTGAAAGAGGCACTCAGAGTTGTGATTAACTCCACAGATGGAAGAAAACCAGACCTGGTAACACCAGCAGGATAAGGTAAACACTACAGTCGGGCAGAGATATTTATCAAGAATTGTTCCGTTTAATAACTCATGAGGGGATCTCAGAAAGTCACAGACAGTGATGTATCAAAGTTACAGGAGACATCACCCTATGGAGCAGAGTTCAAATAAAAATCTGCCAAAAAGAACTACAGAAAGACTTGATGACTCGGAAGACCTAGGTAGGAAAATGGTAAAATATTTTCAATGCAGAGAAGTAAAAAGCTGAGTAGATAAGAAAAAGATGTGGTTTCAAAACAGACTGTAACTGATTCTGAAACAGCCACAGAAAGTTCTAAAATTACAAAACAGAGAAGAAAGTGACATATATATATGAACTCCATTTTCAGTGTCATAAAAAAGGCAAGACTCACGAGAAGCCACAGGACAAAATAGTATTTCATTCGACCTTGCAAAGAGGGCACCAAGATTGAAGTATTTTCCAGAGCTCCCATACTTAACACGGTAAGAGGAAGAGAGAAGACTACAGCGGCATAAAAACACCTGCTGTGATGGAACACATTACAGACCAGGAAGACGAGAAATAATCCAACCACCAGTCAGAGAGTAAACGACCATGAAACACGGAGCGCCCTCATAAAGCGAGGGCGGAGCCGAGCTTCAGGCAGCGACTGTCAGGAAAAGGGTGAGAGAGGGCAGAGCGAGCAAAGCATTTCCACTGACCGTGCCGAGGAGAGCGGAGGGCTCCGGCTGCGAGTCCTTGGGCGCGGCGTTGGGCGGCGGCGGAGGGAAGTTGGGGCTGAACACCATGAGGTCGCTCTTGGCCGCGCCGTCGGCCACGCACAGGCTGCGGCTGTGGCGCTGCGAGTACGACCAGCTGCCCACTTCGCTGGCGCACACGAGCGTCGTGGGCCCGGGCCCCGAGAGCACGGCCGCCCGCGGCGCCCAGCGCGACGCCCCGTACAGCACCAGGGCCAGCAGGAAGAGGCTCGACACGGCGCAGATGGCCACCACCAGCCACACGTTGGTCGCCGCGCTCGCCGCCGCCGCGCCCAGCTCCGCGCCCAGCGACGACGAAGACGACGAAGACGAGGAGGCCGCGGAGGATCCCTTGGCCGCGGCCAGCGCCGCCTCGGCCGCCTCGACGAGCGACACGCTGAGCGTGGCCGTGGCCGAGCGCGCCGGCTCGCCGTGGTCGCGCACGACGATGAGCAGCGTGTGGCGAGCGCCGTCGGCCTCGTCGAGCGGCCGCGCCGTGCTCACCTCGCCGCTGTAGAGCCCCACGCGGAAGGGGCCCTTGGCCCGCGGCTCCCACAGCTCGTAGCGCAGCCACGCGTTGTAGCCCGAGTCGGCGTCCACGGCGCGGATCTTGGCCACCACCTGCCCCGCCGGCGCCCCCCACGCCGCCCACGCCCACAGCGTGGCGCCCGAGCCCGAGCCCGAGCCCGCCTCGGCCGCCGCCACGGCGCCCGCCTCCGGCGCCGAGCCCGCGGCCGGCAGCAGCGCCGGCGCGTTGTCGTTCTCGTCCAGCACGAAGAGCTGCACCGTGGCGTTGCCGCACAGCGGCGGCTGCCCCGCGTCCACGGCGCGCACCTCGAACTGCAGCACCTGCAGCTCCTCGTAGTCCAGCGCCTGCAGCGCCCACACGCGACCGCTCTCCGCGTCCACCGACACGTAGCTCGACGCCGAGCGCCACCCGCCGCCGCCGCCCGCGCCGCCCTCCCACACCGAGTAGCTGACGCGCCCGTTGCCCGCCTCGTCCGGGTCCCGCGCCCACAGCCGCGCCAACTCCGCGCCCGCCGCGTTGTTCTCCCGCGCCAGCACCGTGTACACGGCCTGCGCGAACGCCGGCGCGTTGTCGTTCACGTCCGACACCGGCACCCGCAGCCCGCGCCTCGCAAGCAGCGCCGGCGCCCCGCCGTCCTCCGCACGCACCTCCACCTCGTACTCCGACACCCGCTCCCGGTCCAGCGCCTCGCGCAGCACCAGCGAGTACGAGCCCGAGAACGTCGCCTCCAGAGCGAACGGCGACGCCGGCACCACCCAGCACCGCACCAGCCCGTTCGACCCCGAGTCCCGGTCCGACACGCTCAGCACGCCCACCACCGTCCCCACCGACGCGTCCTCCGGCACCGGCACCGACAGCGACGTCACCCACACCTCGGGCGCGTTGTCGTTCACGTCCAGCACCTCCACCACCACCTTGCAGTGACCCGACAGCGGCGGGTAGCCTTTGTCTGTAGCTTTAACATTTATGTCGTATAAATTAACTACCTCAAAGTCCAAGGCGCCCGTCAGTCTGATCTCCCCAGTGTTCGCATCAATGCTGAATAGATCTGAGACAGAGGGAGTAACAATATTATCGATTTCATATTTCACATCTCTGTTAATTCCTTCGTCCAGGTCAGTGGCGTTCACCCGCGCCACCAGCGTGCCTTGTATGGCGTCCTCGGACAACTGTACATTAAACACCGACTGGTTGAACTGGGGCGCGTTGTCATTCGCGTCCAGCACTGTGATCTCCAGCTCCATGGTGCCCGTCAGAGACGGCCGGCCCCCGTCAGTCGCCGTCAGCACCAACCGGTGCACGGGAATTGTCTCGCGATCCAGAGATTTTGTGAGGACCAAAAACAAGGACTTTGTACGCGAATTGCTGTTTTCTTCCTGTATTCTAAAATGCTCGCTGGGGCTGAGTGTGTAGGAGAGCTGCGCGTTCGCTCCGATATCCGCATCAGACGCGCCCTCCAGCGGGAAACGGAATCCAGGAGGGGAATTTTCCGATAAACTGAGGTTTCTGCGAACGGCGGGGAAGACGGGGGCATTGTCGTTGATGTCGGTGACCTCCAGCTCCACATGGAAGACGCGCAGCGGCCGCTCCAGCAGCACCTCCAGGCGCAGCGCGCACGGCGCGCTCTTGCCGCACAGCTCCTCCCGGTCGAGCCGCGAGCTCAGCAGCAGCGCGCCGCTCGCCCCGCTCACCTCCACGCTCGCCCGCCGGCCCTGCGCCACCAGCCGCAGCCGCCGCGCCTCCGCCTCGCCCGCCTCCAGGCCCAGGTCCTGCGCCAGACGGCCCACCACCGTGCCGGCCTTGCCTTCCTCCGCCACCGAGTACCGCACCTGCCCGCCCGACAGCGCCCAGGCCGCCTGCAGCACCAGCACCCGCAGCACCGCCGCACCACAACGCTCGCCCATCGCCGCCGCCGCTGTGCCTGTGGCTGCCGGCCCCGCCACGGGCCCCGCACGGCTCCCGCCGCCGCCCGCACGCACCGCCTGTGCTGGCCGGCCCGCGCCGCCCCCCCGCGCTCACAGCCGGGCTCTCCGCCGCACCGGGGCGGAGCCGCACACACGCCCTGCCTGAGCCTGCAGCGACACCGTGCGCTGCTCCGCCGCCGAGCACGCTCACACACACACACCGCGCCGCCGACCAGCCATGGCCATCTCCTCCGCTTTTTCTCTTTCAACTGTGCTCGTCTCTTATGTTATTCTTTAGTTTTGGAGGGTTTTTTTCTGTACTCTCTTCTTTACCCGTTCTGGTGTTTCGCAAGAACCTCTGGTACCAGTCAGCAGAAAAGCCGAACCGGATCCACGAAGTGAACTTTCGTGGCATTAGTATCGGACCACGGCATGTTCTAATCGAGACACAGGCTCTGGAGATACGGCTTCACCCAGCGATTAGAGGTAAGGTCGTTGCGTACTGCTCATCTCCTTTGCTGTTGTTTTCTTTCCCTTCTTTGTTATCTTCCATTCTTAATTACCTCCTTGTGTCATTCCTTCATAGGAAATACATTCCTTGTGTCATTCTGTCTTTATTTCTCTTCTGTCACTTTTTTTATGTCCTCGTTTCTTGCTCCCTTTCTGTCTACAGTGAGAGCACCTGCGACATACCACTAAATGATTGCTTGCTTGCTTGCTTCCTTCCTTCCTTCCACTTCACTGTCCTTATGCACACACTCTCTCCTCTATTTGCTTGTTCTTCACCTCCATAATCAATGTATTTTTCCATGTGATTACATCACCCTCCCCACGAAGCACCAACACGCCCTTGGTAACAGTTCTTGCTCCTCTCCGTTGTCATCTTTCATCTCTCCACTCAATGTAAAAACTTCCTGCTCACTTCAGGTCTATGCCAGACTGACAGAGCGCTCTTTCAACTCGCTTTCTGGAAGGAAACCACACTCTTCAGGCCCCATCCTCTCAAGGGGAGAATCCACAGCCCTCTGAAACACAGGCCCAATCCCTAGGTAGTTTGACATTAGTGCAAACAGACCTCACCAAGCACAAACAAGCCAGGGGAATCTTCTTCAGGAACTCAAAGACATCACGGCCAGGACACCAATCCTTCATGACTGCTCCAAAAAATATGGAGTAGCCACAGCTTCCACATCTCAAATACCTTGAGGAAGAGCTGTTCTTCAGCTTATTTGCCACCTGCATGATGAATGTAAATTTCTGGCTTCATATTTCAGGCAGGCCAGTGGAGTCAGAAACACACAGCAAGAACATCCATCCCCAGGGGCATTACTCCCGTGGCCTGATCCACAGGGTAAAGGCAACAAAGGCATTTTATCTGTGTCATTTTCTTGGAGGACACGCCTCCAGCTCCCAACACATCCACTCTGAGAAATGTGCTAGGGTCCCTTCTTCCTCTGTGCTTCCTGCCATTTGCTCGTACTGCATCTGGAGGAAGAAGATGGGAATGGCAGGAGGCAGTGGGGCTCTGCTGATCCAGTAAAGGAATCAGAACATTTCAAACTGGAAGGCTCATTTCAAACCCATAAGGATCATCAAGTCCAACTCCAAATCAAGCCACCTTTGGTCAATCCAAAATAAAGACACCATGACTAAAGATGTATAAAGGTACGACTTTATTTCAGACTCATCTTCTTTAGGTAACAGCGCCTTACCTGAAGCATCCCTGGATCCTTCGTCAGAAAATATTAACTTTCAAGGGACGGGATTGGTTCTGGAGCATATTTTCTTTTATTTCTGGGGAAGATGAATAGAGGGAAATGACACACCTTCTGCAAAAGCCTCTAAATCATTGTACAGAGCACAATGCTCCATCATGAACTTTTATCACATGCACAGTAGGAGAGACCCTGCAAATCTAAGGACATTCTCCCAACATCAACCTCAGCTTAGAGGACTGAAAAATCCATCCTTCATACTGATGGTCAGCTGCTGGAAACTCTGCTACCTGTCAGCTGATGAAATTCAGTAGTCTGCATTTCATCCACTGTTACCCACACATTGACAATGCAAAAGGAGAAATAAAAAAGAAAGATGGAATTTCTTGGTAAATGTAGAGAAGAAAACTAGAAGATCCCATTCCACCATATCAAAATGCCGGGTCTGGCAACTTCCTGGTTATGGACAGAACTTTATCCACTCCATATGAAGACAAGAGCAGAGATGTAAACAAGAGGAGCTTCAGAGAAGGCTGCCCAAGCAAGACCAATATTTGGAAAAGCAGCCGTTTAACCAACACCATATTTTCAAAAGCAAGTGATCCAAGTTATGTGTGGAAGATGTCTTCACATCTGGCAGGAAGAGCATGGAGAACATCAAGGATCCCCAGGACTTCAGAAGGATCTGAGAGGAACCCAGGCAAGCAACCCCAAGTCACAGGTGTCTTCACAAGGTTTGCCAGTGGAATCCTATGTCCCAAGCTCTGGGAAATGAATCCCCAGCTAAGCAGCTGGAGCTTTCTTCCCCAATGATAGTCCTTATGCTACACAGCATCTCCATTTCCTCAGTGAAGAACCCTCCCCACTCAAAGTCACCCTTCCTGTGACAGAGGGCCCAAGCAGTGCTCCCTGCCACTCGCAGGGTTATGGCTGCAGCAGCCAAACTGCCCCACCAAAACAGCTTGCCCCATATTTACACTGCAATAAAACCCACTCTGAGCATGGTCCAGGCCTTCACACATCCCCACCTTCCCTCACAATTGGCACAAAGAACTGATGAAGGGATGCAAAGCCACAGAATGTTTGGCAGACTCCAGGAAAGTCACATGAAATGTTCTATGCTTTTTCAGCAATTTCAGATGGAAACACCACACAACTACACATTAGAGATGTTTAAAATTCTGTGATCATTGACAGCTCTGATCCTGGTCCAGACTGATTTTGTTTTGAGATAACCACACCAAATGCTGAAGCACAAGCACAGTCACGATATAAATTGTGGGGGAGAATTTCAGTGATAATACCAGAGCTGGGCTGCTCTGCAGGGTTTGCTGTGGTCGTGCAGGTATCAAGGTTAAGTATGACAAGGGGACACCCATTTCTACTGAAGCTGACCCTGCAAGTGCTCAAGTTGGAGACATGTGGCACACACAGACTGTACCCTCCTGCTCATCACATCTTCTTGCAAATCCCACTTGACAAGGACAAAGGAACCATCATCTCAAAATCAAGAGATGAGGAAGCTGCTACAGACATGCACCCCTACACAAGGACTCCAACAAGCTGAAGTCCTACCCTCCCACAATGCCTTTCTCAAAATAAGAGGGAAGTGGTTCATCAAGCAATATTCAGCATTATCTTTCCTCTTACCGACAGGTTTTGCACAGTAACAATGTATCAGCAGAAATTACTTTCTGTGGAGGGAGTTCTTCATCGCCTCAAAGGACTTTGTGGCCATTTCAATACCACAAAGCATCTCAAGAACTCCAACTCCAGAACCTGAGAGCCTGGCAAAGGATCCCAGGCAGAAGCACTCTGTTGCCCATCCTGCCTCACAGTTTTCTCCAGCTATCCTTCATTCATCACTCTGGGACATGAGATCTTAAGACAACCACATCATCACCCATTCTTGACTTAAGACATGGCCCATGGCTCAATGAATCCCACATTCCTTAGGCAACTTTTCCCTCTGCTCAACGTCACAAAAAAAAAAACACTCTAGGCAATACTATGCCACTGCTACACTCACTTTAATAAACATGCTACAGTTTCCTTCCTTTACAAGAAGGACAAAAGATACAAGGAAAAAAAATGATAGTGAAAGTCTATACCACCTTCCCTACTTTCTTAAGGAGCCTCATAATGGAAGCTAAATGCTGAATTGCTGTTTCCACAGGAAGCCAAATATTCGAAGTCCCAATTGTAATTTTGTGTCACATCTCTTGCAAGGAAAATGAAACAGGACAGCTTTCAATAATAATCCAGACCTAATGCCAAGGCGGTCAGAAGTCAGCAAAGGCATTAAGCCACTACAAAGTGATTGGGGGCCAGTCACCAACACGGCTTCTCTTGTAATCCTGCACCAAGCTGACACCGAAACGTTCACGCAGAAAAGTAAGAAAGTTGCCTGCAAAGCTGGCAGCTCGGGGCACCTCTCACAGCAATACACAGTGATTTCAATCTGCGGTAAAATTCCAGCCCAGTACAGAAACACTCGGCTGCGGATGGTAATTGCTCTAGGGTGTTATAATATCTTATTTCTGCTTCTACAAACCAAGAAATTGCTAAATTCGAGAAAAACACAGCAGTAGATGGAAATATCCCTTAAATATCTTTAAACACCTGCTGACGCCAAGCTGCGGGGGCGGAGCCCCGCTACAAGGACGACTAACACAGAGATCAGGAAAGAGTGGGGAAAGGACAAAAGAGGCAGCGGAGGAAAGGCGAGAGACGAGCAAAGCATTGCCACTGACCGTGCCGAGGAGAGCGGAGGGCTCCGGCTGCGAGTCCTTGGGCGCGGCGTTGGGCGGCGGCGGAGGGAAGTTGGGGCTGAACACCATGAGGTCGCTCTTGGCCGCGCCGTCGGCCACGCACAGGCTGCGGCTGTGGCGCTGCGAGTACGACCAGCTGCCCACTTCGCTGGCGCACACGAGCGTCGTGGGCCCGGGCCCCGAGAGCACGGCCGCCCGCGGCGCCCAGCGCGACGCCCCGTACAGCACCAGGGCCAGCAGGAAGAGGCTCGACACGGCGCAGATGGCCACCACCAGCCACACGTTGGTCGCCGCGCTCGCCGCCGCCGCGCCCAGCTCCGCGCCCAGCGACGACGAAGACGAGGAGGCCGCGGAGGATCCCTTGGCCGCGGCCAGCGCCGCCTCGGCCGCCTCGACGAGCGACACGCTGAGCGTGGCCGTGGCCGAGCGCGCCGGCTCGCCGTGGTCGCGCACGACGATGAGCAGCGTGTGGCGAGCGCCGTCGGCCTCGTCGAGCGGCCGCGCCGTGCTCACCTCGCCGCTGTAGAGCCCCACGCGGAAGGGGCCCTTGGCCCGCGGCTCCCACAGCTCGTAGCGCAGCCACGCGTTGTAGCCCGAGTCGGCGTCCACGGCGCGGATCTTGGCCACCACCTGCCCCGCCGGCGCCCCCCACGCCGCCCACGCCCACAGCGTGGCGCCCGAGCCCGAGCCCGAGCCCGCCTCGGCCGCCGCCACGGCGCCCGCCTCCGGCGCCGAGCCCGCGGCCGGCAGCAGCGCCGGCGCGTTGTCGTTCTCGTCCAGCACGAAGAGCTGCACCGTGGCGTTGCCGCACAGCGGCGGCTGCCCCGCGTCCACGGCGCGCACCTCGAACTGCAGCACCTGCAGCTCCTCGTAGTCCAGCGCCTGCAGCGCCCACACGCGACCGCTCTCCGCGTCCACCGACACGTAGCTCGACGCCGAGCGCCACCCGCCGCCGCCGCCCGCGCCGCCCTCCCACACCGAGTAGCTGACGCGCCCGTTGCCCGCCTCGTCCGGGTCCCGCGCCCACAGCCGCGCCAACTCCGCGCCCGCCGCGTTGTTCTCCCGCGCCAGCACCGTGTACACGGCCTGCGCGAACGCCGGCGCGTTGTCGTTCACGTCCGACACCGGCACCCGCAGCCCGCGCCTCGCAAGCAGCGCCGGCGCCCCGCCGTCCTCCGCACGCACCTCCACCTCGTACTCCGACACCCGCTCCCGGTCCAGCGCCTCGCGCAGCACCAGCGAGTACGAGCCCGAGAACGTCGCCTCCAGAGCGAACGGCGACGCCGGCACCACCCAGCACCGCACCAGCCCGTTCGACCCCGAGTCCCGGTCCGACACGCTCAGCACGCCCACCACCGTCCCCAACGACGCGTCCTCCGGCACCGGCACCGACAGCGACGTCACCCACACCTCGGGCGCGTTGTCGTTCACGTCCAGCACCTCCAGCTCCACGCTGCAGTGACCCGACAGCGGAGGTGTCCCTTTATCTGTCGCTTCGATTTGCAATTCGTGTAATCGAACGTCTTCGAAGTCCAAAGTACCCGTCAGTCTGATGTCGCCTGTCTTAGTATCAATTGTAAAGACTTCTTTGTTACCTATAGGAATCGAACTCAAGATGCTGTAAGAAAATTCCTTATTGCTTCCTTCGTCCGCATCCGTGGCGTTCACACGCACCACGAGCGTCCCCACAGCCGCGCTCTCCAGAAGCTGCACTTTATACACAGACTGGTTGAACTGGGGCGCGTTGTCATTCACATCCAGCACTGTGATCCCAGCTCCATGGTGCCCGTCAGGGACGGCCGGCCCCCGTCAGTCGCCGTCAGCACCAACCGGTGCACGGAATCGTCTCGCGATCCAGAGATTTTGCGAGCACCAAAAATAGAGACTTCCTGTTTTTATCAGACGATTTAACATCCAGGGTAAAATGTTCGCTGGGGCTGAGCGTGTAGGAAAGCTCAGCGTTCGCTCCGATATCCGCATCCGACGCGCCCTCCAGCGGGAAACGAGACCCCGGCAGAGTGGTGAATTCCGCGATGCTGAGGTTTTTGCGTGCGGCGGGGAAGACGGGGGCATTGTCGTTGATGTCGGTGACCTCCAGCTCCACATGGAAGACGCGCAGCGGCCGCTCCAGCAGCACCTCCAGGCGCAGCGCGCACGGCGCGCTCTTGCCGCACAGCTCCTCCCGGTCGAGCCGCGAGCTCAGCAGCAGCGCGCCGCTCGCCCCGCTCACCTCCACGCTCGCCCGCCGGCCCTGCGCCACCAGCCGCAGCCGCCGCGCCTCCGCCTCGCCCGCCTCCAGGCCCAGGTCCTGCGCCAGACGGCCCACCACCGTGCCGGCCTTGCCTTCCTCCGCCACCGAGTACCGCACCTGCCCGCCCGACAGCGCCCAGGCCGCCTGCAGCACCAGCACCCGCAGCACCGCCGCACCACAACGCTCGCCCATCGCCGCCGCCGCTGTGCCTGTGGCTGCCGGCCCCGCCACGGGCCCCGCACGGCTCCCGCCGCCGCCCGCACGCACCGCCTGTGCTGGCCGGCCCGCGCCGCCCCCCCGCGCTCACAGCCGGGCTCTCCGCCGCACCGGGGCGGAGCCGCACACACGCCCTGCCTGAGCCTGCAGCGACACCGTGCGCTGCTCCGCCGCCGAGCACGCTCACACACACACACCGCGCCGCCGAGTCGCCCATCGCCATCTCCTCTGTTCTCTGTTCCTCTGTGCTCTCTTATTTTTCTTATCTCCTTTTCTTTGTCGCTTGCTCTTTGCTTGCATAGGTTCATTTCTTTGCCTCCCGTTCTCCTTTCTTCCTTCTATTATTTCTCTGTTTTTCATCGTTCTGCCTTCCCCTTCTCTTTACTTTTTAATTTTCCCATTGTTTTCTGTTGTTGCGTCTCCTCTTCCTTGTCCTTTTGATTTAATGCCCTGTCCTAATCTTTAAGCTATTTTCCCTTCCTTTCCAATCTTCGCTCTCCTTTACCCGCGCTGTCAATTCACCAGTTGCCTCCTGCGCCGCGGTGGAGACCATCAAAGTCGGAGCTATCAGCGCTACCGATGGTACATCAGCGCCGGAGGGCAGAGCTCCAACCGGGGAAAAGGCTGTTAGGGACCAACTCTGCTCAGCGCCTAAACTTAAGGTCGGTGCCTGCTGATCAGATACTTTATTTTCCTTCTTTTTCTTCCATTCTTTTCTTTCTTTTTTACTTGCCTTGCTCCCTTTCTGTCTCACTTTTTACTTACATGGTCGCCTTCCTTGATATCTCCTTTTCTCCTTCATTTTCTTCTTCTATTCTTTCTCTTCTTTTTTCTATTTCCGTTCTCTTTCCCTAGGTCTTCTTCATGCTCTTAACTGTCATTTTTTCCTCCATCTTCTCATTTCCTTACCTTATCTCTTATGGCCTTCTATTTCCCTTAGTAATACTCTTTCCAAACGTTTATATAAAAATGTCAATGAACGTGTCATTTGGAAAAAAGTTCTCATTCCTCTTCCTTGTAACGATTCCTTCTATCGCTTCTTTTATTCCACTTCTTCCCTCTCCTTTTCCCTGTTTTTTCTCCCTTTTTATTTTCTTCCTTTTTTTCTTTGCTTTTTTTTTCTCTCCTCGCTGTGCAGTCTTTCCCTCCCATTATCTATTGGTTCCATCCTTGTAGATTCTATTTTTTCTCCCTTAAGAAAATGTTTTTAAAACAGCTGCACCATCAGGTCATGAAGCAAAGCCACGCCCTTTAGCAAAAGGGCATTCCCCTTCCACCTCTCATTCCTCATGACAGGGAATGGTTGCCTTGCTTTCCTCCACTACCATGCACCTGCAGCTTCCTCTCCCTTCAGGATCAAAGCCACATTCGGAGCCTTCAGTCATCTCAAGGACCCAAGAAATAAATCGACCAAGTAATCGTATAATAAAGAACAGCTTTGTTACATCAGAGAAGAGTCCACCCACTCAGACATCGAATACAAAAAAGGCTCCAGAGTCTGAGTGACCCAAGGGGGTCTCTCCTTTGCAAAATCAAACCCATCAGAGTCCAACATGACAATCCTCCAAGAATGAATGATGCAAAAAGAAAGCACGATGACACCACATTCCTTATTTACCTCGATGAACAGCAATTCTGCCTGACACCTTTTTCACCTGCGCAGCTATTAAAAAATTCACCACGGCATTGCCACTGGAAGCATCCTCTGCATGCCCAACACATCCACTCCGAGAAAAGCATGAAGGTCACTTCTCCATCTGCCTTTGCTGCCCCCTTCTCCCCCTGTGCTGGGAAGCAGCAGGAAAGGAACTACAGCACATAATGGAGCTGCAAAGCTACAGATATTTCAATTCTGAGGATACTAAATTGATCCAACACAAAGATACCACAGCTGAACAGGAACCAAAGTACACACCTGTCTCCTCAGAAACAGACTCCTCTGGTAGGAGTAACTCGCCTGTAGCATCACTGGTTGCTTCCTCAGAAAAAGAAACTTGAGGACAAGGAGTATTTGTTTTAAGGGACAGCATCCCTTAATGCCAGCTAGAAGACCAAGACCAGGGAGATGACTTATGCAATGTTCCAAGAAAGACTGGCAGAATGATACAAATTTCAGAAAGTCTTCTGTTTGACCAAGAAAATTCCACATCAAAGATGAGTGAATAAAGGCATGGATGGCAAGTCACTTCATGAGCTGTAATGTCCCAGTGAACAACAGAAAGCAAAAATGCAGAGAACTGATGGAGGTACTGAGAGGATTCCAGAGGAGCAGCACTACGTCGTGGGCATTTTCTCAAGGCTTTCTGTTGCCATCCTCTATCACAAGGCATGGAAAATGAGAGCTCCACTGCTAACCAGACATTCTCCAGTTCCTCCAATTTAATGCAGACCGTGTTCTACTCAGTATCTCCATTTTCCTGGGGCAGCACTCCTCCCCACTCAAATTCACCCTCCCCACCACACCAGACCAGGCCTTATTTAGTGCCACACGCAGGATCTCTGCCAAAACATTGGACACTGCTCACCTCAGCAACATGCCCTGTCTGTAAACCCCACTCTGCACGTGATCCAGGCCCTTGTACTTCATCTTCATGATCACCCCAAAAGCTGTACAGAATGTCTAAAAGCTCTTCCCAGCTACATGATCTTCACCATGAATGCTTTGCTGCTTTTCAGCAAGCCCAGGAGGAAACACCACAGAGCTGCACATCAGAGCGCCTAAAATTCTGTGATTACAGTTGTGACAGCTCTGACCCCAGTTCACACAGATTTATTCCCTCAAGAGAACAAAGCAAGCGCCAAAGCACAAGAGCACTGACAGTGTCAGCCATGTGGGACAACTTGTACCACATGAACTGAGCTAATCATGCAGATTTTATGGTGTTCCTGCAGCTCTCAGAACGATCCACATGTGACATCAGGACACACCATCTCTACTGAGGCCACTTGTGCAGTGCACAAGTAAAGGAAGTTGAGCACATAAAGATTACAGCCACGTGTAATAAAGTAAATCCTTGTAAATCCCACCTGAGGAGGAGCAAGGATCCATCAGGCATGTTACTGTGACGCAGATAGAAATACACAGTAACACACACAACAGGTGTCCAGGCAGAGAAGAAGAAAAGAAGTCTCCAGTTTATTGTCATCCTCGTATATATGAGTTTCTGGACAGTGATCAGAGATTGGACAAAGAAGTTATACCTCTCTATCTTCACTGGTCACTTGAGAAGTCCATCAGGTGATATATTTTCACAAAGGAATGCAAACATGATTCTTGTATATCTTACAATTCATGAGCACTGACTCCATTATACTAAAACAAATCAGAAGGCTGATTTTCAAGGACAACAATGGCAAAATCTACAGCTCTGCAGACTACCACTGGAGCCCACTACTACACAGGGACAGCAAGTTTAGTGTTCCCCTCCCACAACGCCTTGGAACCTTGAACCTGAAAGAGTTGTTTCATCAGACAACGTTCAGCATTCTCCACCTCAGCAGCTCTCACCAACACATGGCCTACATCAGGCAGGCAGCAGCACAAGGGACAGTCTCTGGTGCAGAGACTCATAACTGCACAGGACACTGTGGGCATTTCAGTATCACACACTGCCTCATTACAAGGAAGGCTCCCACTCCAGACCCTTGGGACCTGGGAAAGCATCCTCGGCAAGAACCTTCTGTTCCCATCTTGTCTCACCCTTTCCTGTACAAATCCTTCTCTCCCCCACTCTGAGACATGTTCTAGAGACAAACATATAACCTCATGGTATTGTCTTGTGACACGACCAATGGTCTCCCCAAGGACTTTCAGTTTCCACACACAAGCCTTTCTGCTCCTCATGGTCACCCTTCCCAGCAGAAAAGGGCCAGGCCCCACTCTATACAACAGATCACAGTTTCCTTTCCTACCACAAGGTCCAACAGGAATATTGCTTCTCCTTCCCAGCAGTGACACACCATAGAAACCCACAGACGGTATCACTGACACACTGTATGGCAGATGCTCTGCTGCTGACACCTCATGTTTTAATGCTCCTCTATGGGAATACTATTTTCAAAGGTGATGTTGGAACCTCTAAACTGCAATGGCATTGATTCTGTGCTCCAAGAGAAGAACCAAAACTGGCGAGGACACTACTCTAACACATGGCACTGCCTGTGTAGGACAACGTTATTTGAGAATCGGTGGAGAAAGGTGATTCTTGGAATTTGTGGGCTGTTTGTACATTAAAGAAGTGAAGGTTTCCATTTTCAATGCCTTTTTAAGTCCTGATCATTGATATGGCAATTGATGCAAATTTTGAGAGAACATCAAAATAGGACAGAGTACTTCACACTATGTCTCTGGTCAGAAATACAAATAATCAGGAGTGTGGACAGCAGGAAAACAACAAATAAATTTCCTCTTTGAAACTCATACCTTGGGTCACTCTTCTCCTTGCATGCTTTACACTACTTATCACAACAACATAATACTTGCAAAAACGCTATAGCAAGATCATAGGTAATATTTACCACAACTACTCTATTCTCAAAATGGGTCCCACAGTGGAACGATAATAGAGAACTTTTGTCCTTGAATATCCACTTTTCACCTTGCATCATACCTTCCCATGACCATAATTAAAGAGGAGGAGGGCAGTTTTCAATATAAGCACATAGGAATCCCAGCACGGTGAGCAGTCACCAAAGGCAATGAGGTGGTGCATCGCACCTGTGAGTCTGTCACCACCACAGCCCAGCTCTCTTGAACTCCTCAACCCAACTCGGGTGGAAATGCTAAACAACAGCAATAGAACCGCTTTAATGTCTGAAATTCTCACACCTCCGGGCACCTCTGGTCAAACAGAACAATTCAAGACGAGAACAATTCACATTTAGAGCACCAAACCTCAGCTGCCTGCAGTAACTGATCGAGAGTGCTGCCATATCCACATTCTGGAGCCCACTCAAAAAGGGCTGGGGGCTCCGGCAAGGACGCGATGAGAGCTGGAAAGGAGCCATTGGCCTCGAGGCACCACAGGACAGCTCCCATCACAATCACGAGATATTTCATTCTGTGAGACAACAATTCATATCCCAAGCTGCAAATCTCAGGTGTGTACCCCAAGGGATTACCGCAACACCCTTACCCAGCAAGGAGCTGATACAAACCTGCAGATAACACACTTAAGCACCCATCGCCCTCAGGCTGGGAGGGCGGAGCCCGGCTAAGAGCAGAACCAGATTAGGGAACGAGAGAGACCAGCCAAAGGGGGAGAGAACGAGTAAAGGCGAGCAAAGCATTGCCACTGACCGTGCCGAGGAGAGCGGAGGGCTCCGGCTGCGAGTCCTTGGGCGCGGCGTTGGACGGCGGCGGAGGGAAGTTGGGGCTGAACACCATGAGGTCGCTCTTGGCCGCGCCGTCGGCCACGCACAGGCTGCGGCTGTGGCGCTGCGAGTACGACCAGCTGCCCACTTCGCTGGCGCACACGAGCGTCGTGGGCCCGGGCCCCGAGAGCACGGCCGCCCGCGGCGCCCAGCGCGACGCCCCGTACAGCACCAGGGCCAGCAGGAAGAGGCTCGACACGGCGCAGATGGCCACCACCAGCCACACGTTGGTCGCCGCGCTCGCCGCCGCCGCGCCCAGCTCCGCGCCCAGGCGACGACGACGACGACGAAGACGAGGAGGCCGCGGAGGACCCCTTTGGCCGCGGCCAGCGCCGCCTCGGCCGCCTCGACGAGCGACACGCTGAGCGTGGCCGTGGCCGAGCGCGCCGGCTCGCCGTGGTCGCGCACGACGATGAGCAGCGTGTGGCGAGCGCCGTCGGCCTCGTCGAGCGGCCGCGCCGTGCTCACCTCGCCGCTGTAGAGCCCCACGCGGAAGGGGCCCTTGGCCCGCGGCTCCCACAGCTCGTAGCGCAGCCACGCGTTGTAGCCCGAGTCGGCGTCCACGGCGCGGATCTTGGCCACCACCTGCCCCGCCGGCGCCCCCCACGCCGCCCACGCCCACAGCGTGGCGCCCGAGCCCGAGCCCGAGCCCGCCTCGGCCGCCGCCACGGCGCCCGCCTCCGGCGCCGAGCCCGCGGCCGGCAGCAGCGCCGGCGCGTTGTCGTTCTCGTCCAGCACGAAGAGCTGCACCGTGGCGTTGCCGCACAGCGGCGGCTGCCCCGCGTCCACGGCGCGCACCTCGAACTGCAGCACCTGCAGCTCCTCGTAGTCCAGCGCCTGCAGCGCCCACACGCGACCGCTCTCCGCGTCCACCGACACGTAGCTCGACGCCGAGCGCCACCCGCCGCCGCCGCCCGCGCCGCCCTCCCACACCGAGTAGCTGACGCGCCCGTTGCCCGCCTCGTCCGGGTCCCGCGCCCACAGCCGCGCCAGCTCCGCGCCCGCCGCGTTGTTCTCCCGCGCCAGCACCGTGTACACGGCCTGCGCGAACGCCGGCGCGTTGTCGTTCACGTCCGACACCGGCACCCGCAGCCCGCGCCTCGCAAGCAGCGCCGGCGCCCCGCCGTCCTCCGCACGCACCTCCACCTCGTACTCCGACACCCGCTCCCGGTCCAGCGCCTCGCGCAGCACCAGCGAGTACGAGCCCGAGAACGTCGCCTCCAGAGCGAACGGCGACGCCGGCACCACCCAGCACCGCACCAGCCCGTTCGACCCCGAGTCCCGGTCCGACACGCTCAGCACGCCCACCACCGTCCCCAACGACGCGTCCTCCGGCACCGGCACCGACAGCGACGTCACCCACACCTCGGGCGCGTTGTCGTTCACGTCCAGCACCTCCACCACCACCTTGCAGTGACCCGACAGCGGCGGGTAGCCTTTGTCTGTAGCTTTAAACATTTATGTCGTATAAATTAACTAATTCAAAGTCCAGGGCGCCCGTCAGTCTGATCTCCCCAGTGTTCGCATCAATGCTGAATAAATCCGAGCTAGAGGGAGGAACAATATTATCAATTTCATATTTCACATCTCTGTTAATTCCTTCGTCCAGGTCAGTGGCGTTCATCCGCGCCACCAGAGTGCCTTCTATGGCGTCCTCGGACAACTGTACATGAAACACAGACTGGTTAAATTGGGGCGCGTTATCGTTGGCATCCACCACCGAGATCTCCAGCTCCATAGTCCCTGTCAGAGACGGGCGGCCCCCGTCACTCGCCGTCAGCAACAACCGGTGAATTCGAATCGTTTCGCGATCCAGGGATTTCGTGAGTACAAGAAACAGGGACTTACTGCGAGACTTACTATTTTCTTCCTCTATTCTAAAATGCTCGCTGGGGCTGAGTGTGTAGGAGAGCTGCGCGTTCGCTCCGATATCCGCATCCGACGCGCCCTCCAGCGGGAAACGAGACCCCGGCACAGACAATTCCGCGATGCTGAGGTTTTTGCGTGCGGCGGGGAAGACGGGGGCATTGTCGTTGATGTCGGTGACCTCCAGCTCCACATGGAAGACGCGCAGCGGCCGCTCCAGCAGCACCTCCAGGCGCAGCGCGCACGGCGCGCTCTTGCCGCACAGCTCCTCCCGGTCGAGCCGCGAGCTCAGCAGCAGCGCGCCGCTCGCCCCGCTCACCTCCACGCTCGCCCGCCGGCCCTGCGCCACCAGCCGCAGCCGCCGCGCCTCCGCCTCGCCCGCCTCCAGGCCCAGGTCCTGCGCCAGACGGCCCACCACCGTGCCGGCCTTGCCTTCCTCCGCCACCGAGTACCGCACCTGCCCGCCCGACAGCGCCCAGGCCGCCTGCAGCACCAGCACCCGCAGCACCGCCGCACCACAACGCTCGCCCATCGCCGCCGCCGCTGTGCCTGTGGCTGCCGGCCCCGCCACGGGCCCCGCACGGCTCCCGCCGCCGCCCGCACGCACCGCCTGTGCTGGCCGGCCCGCGCCGCCCCCCCGCGCTCACAGCCGGGCTCTCCGCCGCACCGGGGCGGAGCCGCACACACGCCCTGCCTGAGCCTGCAGCGACACCGTGCGCTGCTCCGCCGCCGAGCACGCGCCGCCTTGCCAACTCGCCACGGGTAGGTGTTCTCCTCGGTCTTCTGCTTCTTCTCCTCATTTTTCCCTTGTCTCTTCCTCTTTCTTGGCAAGTCATCCTTCATTTCTTCTTGCTCTTTTTCCTCTGCCTCTGTCATTTTTATTGCCTTCCTGCATTCCCTTCCTTTAGTCATGTTCCTTTCTCTTTTCCTTTTTCTTCTTTGTACTCTTTTCTCTTTCTTCCTTGTCTTTCTTCTTTTTCATCCTTCTATGTCCTCTCCCCATTCTTCCTCTCCTTTCCCATCTCCTTCCACCCTCCTGTATTCTTTAGCCGCTCTGCAAGGTCCTCACTTTTCTCTGGCGCCGCGAAGCTCAGCAAATGCGGCACCATCCGCGCTAATTACGGGCGATCATTGCTGGAGAGCTGCGCTGCTCTAACCGAGGCTCTTAGGAACCACCTCCGCTCGGTGTCTACAGATAAGGTCGCTGTTCAGCTCTTTTATCGGCTGTTTTATATTTCCATTCTGTCCTTCATTTCATATGTTCATTCTGGCTTTAGTTTTATGTCCATGGGTTCATTATTTTCTTTCTTATTATAATTACTATTACTATTAGAATTAATATTAGTATTACTAGTAATATTTTCTTTCTGCTACTTCTTCTCCTTTCCATTTCCTCTCTTTGCCTTCTCTTTCCTTTTGATTTCTCTATGTCTGTTCGTTCCTGCTTTACACTGTCCTCAGTCTTTTCCCCCTCCTCATCAGTTTTCATCTTCTCTCTTCTTATTTTTTTTTCCTTCGCTAAAATATTTTTCAAATCCTCACAATGAAGTTTGGGAATATCTCTCTTCGTCTTTTATCCAACTCCTTCATGTACAACCTCGGTTTTGGGGTTTTTAAATGTTCTTTCTGTATTCTTTCTCCATTCTATCCTGCCTTCCGCTCCTCTGTTCTTGTCGTTGCCTCACCTTATCTTCTATTTCCATACTTATTTTTATGTACATTCTTTCCATCAAAAAAATATTTTAAAATACCTTCAGCACCCCTGTCACCAGCCACGGACATGCCCTTGGGGCCAGAGTCCCGTTTCTCTTCCCCACACCTCCTACCCAGGTGCAGAGGGAGCAGCCGACTGCTGTCCATGCCCCTGCAATTCCCCTCCTCCAGGAAAAAGGACACAGAGCCTTCAGCCTCCAGTGTTCTCAAGGACCCGGCAAGAGCACAGCAAGGCAGTCAGAGGGCAAAGCACAGCTCTGCCACATCCAACAGCCCCACCACTGTGACACAGAGGCGGAAGCCACAATTATTGGGACATCTGTGCAGAGAGGCCTGAAAGAGTTCACACAAATCAGGGAATTGTCTCATGCCCAAACTCAACCCTATCACAGCCCAGCATGACAAGCCTCCCTAAAGACTCAAAACTGCACTGGGCAACCACAACTCCTGAGGACTCCTCGTGTACCTCAATCCCTCCTGGCTCACTTCCCACTTGTATGTTCCAGGGTCTCCCCTTCCTTTCTGGCAGGCACTCGCTGCCCACACAACACGCCAAGAACATTGGGATCTACGAGGCCCCACGGAAAATCTCTCACTCACCTCAGCATGAGGCACCTGCCACACAGTCCAAGGAAAGCCATGAGGGTAACACCACAACAATGTCACTGACAACACTCCCTTCACCTCCCACACATCTCTTCAGTGAAATGAATTCTGGTCCCTCCTCCATTCCCCCTTGCTGTCACCCACCCAGGCTGTGCCTGCAAGCATCAGAAAAGGAAGGAGAGCAGGTTGCAGCTGCTTTGTTGGCCCAATGGGCTGAACGTTCTGCAGATTCAACAAAAAGATGCCACAGCTGAACAGGAACTAATGTACCAATCTCAAGAATAAGCACATTGAGAGCACGACTTACCTCTTCAGAAATGGTCCCTTCTTCAGAAAAGAATATTATCAGGTCAGAGAGGTTAATTTTAAAAGATATTTACCCTTAAAATTTTCAGTGTTTCTGGAGAAGCTGGACAGAAAAAAATCACCTATGTTCCACAAGAAACTGTACAGTGTGCAGTGCCCATTCTGCACTTCCCTCACTGGGGAAGAAGCTTACAGATTTCTGTAAGCTACAGAAAGTCTCTCAACATAAACCTTAGAAGAGATGAATCCCCCACACTGATGGGAAACGCCCCAAATATTTGCTACATTGCCAGTGAGAGACAGGACAGAAACACAACAACAAACGAACCCAGCCAAACAAGAGCAGGGGCAGTTTGATAAAGAGAATTAAACCCCGTCCCATTTGCTGTATTGAAATGCAAGTTTTGGCAACATCTTGAGTACCAAGACCCATCTAGCAGATCAGAGAGGTAATGAGGGAAAGATTCAGAGAAGACTCGGCAGCATGATACAAATTTCAAAGCCAACAACATGCCACACCAAACCCAAGGAATTAAAGGCACACAGGGCAGATGTCTTCACTAAGAGCAGTACCAGAAAGAACAGCAGTGCCCTAGGAGATGCAGAACTTCTGGGTGTCCTGAGAGGCTCCCAGAGGAGCAGCTCTCTGTGCTGGGACCCTTCCTGCAATACTCTACTGAAATCATTTATCTTGCACCCTGGCAACTGGGATCCCCACAGCTAAGCAGACAGTCTGCATCTGCTCCCCAGTCACCTCACCACACCCTCACCTTCCTGCATGCCTGCCACAAAGAATATAACAGAGTGCTGCAAATAGATTCTGTGACTCTCTGACTTTTCCCTCATCTCAGGATGTTTCGTGAGTTTTCAGGATTTTCCAGTACAGACCGAGTTCTTAGAGGTTCTACAGTCAGTGTCATGAACAGAACTGATCCCAGTCACCATAAATCTTCTTGAAGAAAATCACACCAAAGCTGAACCACAAATCCAGTCAGAATGTCAGCTGGGAGGAGCAATCCAGGAATAGAAAAGCAGAGCTGTGCTGCTCTGTAGGTGTGGAGCTTTGGGGTGCACATCCAGACACCAGAATGAGCCGTGTGTGATAGCAGCACACACCATCTCTACCCACACTGAGCGTGCAGGAGCACAGCACGGGGCACAAGAGCACAAGGAGATGACACCCGCCCCCTCAACGGCCCTTAAATAGCATGGCTGAAGAGAAGCACAGACCCACCATGGCCAGAGCTCGGGAAGCTCCTAGAAACATCCTACAGTACACATGGACAGTAGTTTGCAGTGCCACCCTCCCACAACAACACTCCCAGGACAGCAGCAAAAACCTTCATGAGTCTGCACGTTCCCAACTCTTATCCAACACATTCCACATGGCAGGCCAGAGGCAGCACGAGGGATTGTCTCTGATGGGAGATATCCATAACCTCAAAGGACTCTGTGGCCAGGTCAGTACCATACATCATCTCAAGATGCACAAGGTCTGCAACACCATACCCCTGGAACTCGGCAAACGTTCCTGGGCAGGAACACTCTGGGCCCATCCTGCCTCCTGATTTTCTCTGAGCATCCTCCATTCCCTACTCTGTAACAGCTCTTCTCCAAAAGAGGATACAATTCCCATTCCCATCCTCCTATGATATCACCCATTGTCACAAATGATCTCGGGTTCCCTCAGAGGAGGCTTCCCAGTACTCAAGGTCACCTTCCACACCAGCACACAGCCAGACCCACTCAGTGTCACTGCCACATTCACCTCTGGGACAAGGCACCATTGCCTGTCCCACCCCAGCAGTCAATCAGACTCCTGCTGAGCCTTCCCAGCAAGGAGAGCACTGAGAAATCCACACAGATGGCATCACATGCATGCTCTGGCAGACTCTGCAGGTGCATCCCGAGCTCTGCTTGGGAGACCTCAGACCAATATTTACTGAAGGAGTCGTGTTGGACAGCTCCAATGGCAATGGACACTGATGTCATGGTGAGGGAGATCAGTGCATTCACTGATGAACACACCAATACAGGGGGTATCTACCGTGTAGAAGAAATTGGTTGTAGGGGTTTACGCTGTCATTTCTATTTAGAAGAGGATTTACAGGGAGACTGCAAAGGTGTTTCAAAATTAAATATTGAAAAAGCACATCAAAAAGAGGTCAATGTCTATCAAGCCACCTGTTCATCCAGGAATACAAGTTAACAACAACAGCAAACTAAAACTGGGAGGGAAACAAAACATGAAAACGCAACAAACACCACCCCAGTTTTCATAATGGCATGAAGACAGAAGTTCAAATGGACACCTTGCCTTTCATCTCTGGTAGAGGACTAATGACAGAAGATGAGGACAGAGAGTAAACCTCAAGTGATACCAGCACGGTCAGCACCCAGCAAAGGCAATGAGGAGATACAGAGCGCCTGGCAGACTGTCACCACCACAGCCTGTCCTGCACACCTACAGCAAGCTCGGGTGGAAACCTACACAACCAGAAAGCAGCAGCGTTGCCCCCCCACTGAAAGAGCGAGGTTTCACCTGTCACAGGACAGCTCTCATCTCAATCGCCAGACATTTAATTCTGTGAGCCAACAATTCATATGCCAAGCTGCAAATCTCAGGTGCGTACCCCGAGGGATTACCGCAACACCCTTACCCTGCAAGGAGCTGATAGAAAGCTGCAGATAACACACTTAAACACCCATCGCCCTCAGGCTGGGAGGGCGGAGCCCGGCTAAGAGCAGAACCAGGTTAGGAAACGAGAGAGACCAGCCAAAGGGGGAGAGAACGAGTAAAGGCGAGCAAAGCATTGCCACTGACCGTGCCGAGGAGAGCGGAGGGCTCCGGCTGCGAGTCCTTGGGCGCGGCGTTGGGCGGCGGCGGAGGGAAGTTGGGGCTGAACACCATGAGGTCGCTCTTGGCCGCGCCGTCGGCCACGCACAGGCTGCGGCTGTGGCGCTGCGAGTACGACCAGCTGCCCACTTCGCTGGCGCACACGAGCGTCGTGGGCCCGGGCCCCGAGAGCACGGCCGCCCGCGGCGCCCAGCGCGACGCCCCGTACAGCACCAGGGCCAGCAGGAAGAGGCTCGACACGGCGCAGATGGCCACCACCAGCCACACGTTGGTCGCCGCGCTCGCCGCCGCCGCGCCCAGCTCCGCGCCCAGCGACGACGACGACGACGAAGACGAGGAGGCCGCGGAGGATCCCTTGGCCGCGGCCAGCGCCGCCTCGGCCGCCTCGACGAGCGACACGCTGAGCGTGGCCGTGGCCGAGCGCGCCGGCTCGCCGTGGTCGCGCACGACGATGAGCAGCGTGTGGCGAGCGCCGTCGGCCTCGTCGAGCGGCCGCGCCGTGCTCACCTCGCCGCTGTAGAGCCCCACGCGGAAGGGGCCCTTGGCCCGCGGCTCCCACAGCTCGTAGCGCAGCCACGCGTTGTAGCCCGAGTCGGCGTCCACGGCGCGGATCTTGGCCACCACCTGCCCCGCCGGCGCCCCCCACGCCGCCCACGCCCACAGCGTGGCGCCCGAGCCCGAGCCCGAGCCCGCCTCGGCCGCCGCCACGGCGCCCGCCTCCGGCGCCGAGCCCGCGGCCGGCAGCAGCGCCGGCGCGTTGTCGTTCTCGTCCAGCACGAAGAGCTGCACCGTGGCGTTGCCGCACAGCGGCGGCTGCCCCGCGTCCACGGCGCGCACCTCGAACTGCAGCACCTGCAGCTCCTCGTAGTCCAGCGCCTGCAGCGCCCACACGCGACCGCTCTCCGCGTCCACCGACACGTAGCTCGACGCCGAGCGCCACCCGCCGCCGCCGCCCGCGCCGCCCTCCCACACCGAGTAGCTGACGCGCCCGTTGCCCGCCTCGTCCGGGTCCCGCGCCCACAGCCGCGCCAGCTCCGCGCCCGCCGCGTTGTTCTCCCGCGCCAGCACCGTGTACACGGCCTGCGCGAACGCCGGCGCGTTGTCGTTCACGTCCGACACCGGCACCCGCAGCCCGCGCCTCGCAAGCAGCGCCGGCGCCCCGCCGTCCTCCGCACGCACCTCCACCTCGTACTCCGACACCCGCTCCCGGTCCAGCGCCTCGCGCAGCACCAGCGAGTACGAGCCCGAGAACGTCGCCTCCAGAGCGAACGGCGACGCCGGCACCACCCAGCACCGCACCAGCCCGTTCGACCCCGAGTCCCGGTCCGACACGCTCAGCACGCCCACCACCGTCCCCAACGACGCGTCCTCCGGCACCGGCACCGACAGCGACGTCACCCACACCTCGGGCGCGTTGTCGTTCACGTCCAGCACCTCCACAACCAACTTGCAGTGCCCGGAGAGTGGAGGCGTACCCTTATCTCTCGCTTCGATTTGTATCTCATATGCACGAATGTCTTCATAGTCCACGGTACCTGCCAAATGGATTTCACCCGTCCTTTCATTTAAAAGGAAAATATTTATTCCCTTTTCAGGAAAAGTATTGCTTACACTAAATGTCACTTCACTGTTACTTCCCAAATCCGGATCCGTCGCATTGACCCTCGCCACAAGGGTCCCGTCTGCAGCGCTCTCCGGCAGCTGCACTTTATACACAGACTGGTTAAACTGGGGCGCGTTGTCATTCGCATCCAGCACGGTGATCTCCAGCTCCATGGTGCCCGTCAGGGACGGCCGGCCCCCGTCAGTCGCCGTCAACACCAACCGGTGCACGGGAATCGTCTCGCGATCCAGAGATTTCGTGAGTACAAGAAACAGGGATTCTCGGTATTCTTCACTCTTGTGCAAATCCAGAGAGAAATACTCGCTGGGGCTGAGTGTGTAGGAGAGCTGCGCGTTCGCTCCGATATCCGCATCCGACGCGCCCTCCAGCGGGAAACGAGACCCCGGCAGGGTGGCCAGTTCCGCGATGCTGAGATTTTTGCGTGCGGCGGGGAAGACGGGGGCATTGTCGTTGATGTCGGTGACCTCCAGCTCCACATGGAAGACGCGCAGCGGCCGCTCCAGCAGCACCTCCAGGCGCAGCGCGCACGGCGCGCTCTTGCCGCACAGCTCCTCCCGGTCGAGCCGCGAGCTCAGCAGCAGCGCGCCGCTCGCCCCGCTCACCTCCACGCTCGCCCGCCGGCCCTGCGCCACCAGCCGCAGCCGCCGCGCCTCCGCCTCGCCCGCCTCCAGGCCCAGGTCCTGCGCCAGACGGCCCACCACCGTGCCGGCCTTGCCTTCCTCCGCCACCGAGTACCGCACCTGCCCGCCCGACAGCGCCCAGGCCGCCTGCAGCACCAGCACCCGCAGCACCGCCGCACCACAACGCTCGCCCATCGCCGCCGCCGCTGTGCCTGTGGCTGCCGGCCCCGCCACGGGCCCCGCACGGCTCCCGCCGCCGCCCGCACGCACCGCCTGTGCTGGCCGGCCCGCGCCGCCCCCCCGCGCTCACAGCCGGGCTCTCCGCCGCACCGGGGCGGAGCCGCACACACGCCCTGCCTGAGCCTGCAGCGACACCGTGCGCTGCTCCGCCGCCGAGCACGCTCAGACACCGCGCCGCCGAGCAGCCATGGCCATTTCCTCTGACTTTCCGTATTTCGGAGATCCTCATTCTTTTACCTCTTTTTCCTCATCACTCTTAAATAGTTCTTACTTTCTTTCTTCTTCTTTCTCGCCTGAATTTCCTTCCATATATTTCTTTTTTCATTCAATGTTCTCCATTGGATACCTCTATTTCCATTCTGTTTTCTGCTTCTCTCCGGCTCTGTACTCTGTCCTCTTTTATAATTCTCTGTCTTTTCCATATTCCCTTCCCCTTCTGTCTCCATCTTTCTCTCATCTTTACCCCCGCTGGCAGGTCTCCAGTCGCCTCGGGCACCCCTTCTGAGACCATCAAAGCCGGAGTGATCAGCGCTAATTACGGAGCATCGGTTGCAGAACGCGCCGCTCTCACCAGGGCTGAAGCTTTTAGGGACCAGGTCCTTTCTGCGTCAGAGAAAACTCGGTGCGTGCTGCTCCTTTGGAGTGTCTTCTGTTCTTGCTTGTTTGCTTGTTTACTTGGTTCGGACTTGCATGGATTCCTTCCTTTCTTTTTAATCTTCTTCATCTCCGTATGCTATTCTCTTGACTTCTGTCATTTTCTTTCTTTTATTTTTTCTTGTTCTCCTTCCCTATATCTTCTCTTTCCTGCTCTTTTTCTTCACTTCCTCTTCCATTTCCACTTCCAGCCTTGTTTCTCTATTCTTATTTTCTACCTGTGCCAAATGACTTGCCAAATGTCTACAGCTTGCTTGCAATGAAGGACGAAAATGCATTTTCGAAAGGGCTCTCATTCCCTTGTTTGCACTGATTGCTCAGTTTCGGGTTTTTTTTTGGTTTGGTTTGAGGTTTTGGGGGTTTTTTTCCCTGTCAGTGTTCTGTCTTCTGGAACAGAATCCAAAACCCCACATACCAGGATATCTAATTAAATAGTGCACCAAATATCACAAACAACCCTAGGGAGTTTCTCGTTTGGGAACTCAAAGCCATCACAGCCCAGCATACCAATCATCCAAGAATGCTGCCAAAACTCCAGGCAAGCACAGCACGCGAGCACCTCTCATACACCTCATGTTTTCTCCCAATGTAATCAAGGGTTATTGTCCATGACTCAAGTTCCACCTGCACAGCCAGCAAAAAGGCACAAGTGTGACCCCAGGGCATTGTCACTGAGAACATCTGCTCTATGCCAAACACATCTACTCCAAGAAAGGCACGAAGGTAATTTCTCACTCTGTCCTTGCTTCCACAGGCTCACCCTGTCGGGTGGCAGCAGGAATGGAATGAGAACAGGCAGTGGTGCTCCAAACCCAGAGGCATTTCAATCCAGGCAAGAGCCAGTCTATCCAGTATGAGGATACCAGAGCTGAACAGGAACCAAGGTACACCTGTCTCTCACACACGGCCTCCTCAGGTACAAGCAACTCACCTGCAGCATCACTGGTGGTGTCTTCCAAAAAAGAAACATTTTCAGAACAGGAGAATGGAGTTTAAGGGATATGGGCCCCTAATGATAAGAGGAATTGTACAGTATGCTGGACAGAAAAAAATATTTACATTCACCAAGAGCTTTGAAAAACAGGGACAGGATATCCTTTTGCACTTCTATCACGGGGGAAGCAGGGGGGACACCTGAAAGTTAGTGATACTCCCTCAACAGCAGACTCAGCTCGAGAGAGAGGAAGAACTTTCCCCAGGACCAATGAATCACTGTCTAAGCATCTGTCACCTGCCAATATTTCACCATCTGCATCTCATCCACTGTTAGACATTGATAATGTGAGAGAAGAACAAAGGGTGAGTTCTCAGACAAGAGAAGGAAACAAAGGAACGTGTCCCACTGTACCTGAAATGCCAGGTTTGACAACATCCAGGATGCAGGGTCCACTTTTCCCCCCTAGTAACACCAAGGTCAGACAAATTACCTGGGCAACACCCCGAGGAGGCCGGCACAATTACACAAGTTTCAAAAAGCTTTTGCATGTCCAACAACATTCCACAACAAAGACAACTAATGAAACACATGTATCGCAGAGACCTTTACAAGCAGTAACATCACATTAAACAACAGAGCTCAAGGATGTGCAGAACTGCTGAAGTCCTGAGAAGATCCCAGAGGAGCAGTCCTGTGTGTTGGGCTTTTCCTCAATGTTTTCCACTGGCGCCCTCAATCCTGTGCCATGGGAAATGAGGCCTTTACACCCAAGCAAACATTCTCCATTTAATCCACAATGACACAGACCACCTTCTACTCAGCATCTCCATTCCCCTGAGGCAACACTCTTCCCCACCCAAAATCCACCTCCCCACTGTACAGGTCCAGGCCCTTCTTGATGCCATTCGAAGAATCACTGCCAAAACATCAAACATCTCTCAACTCCAGCAACATGTCCCATCTGTACATCACACTCTGCAAGGATCCAGGCCTTGACACCTTCTTTGCCCTCCCTCATCATCAAAGAACACGTGAAACTATTCAACACTACACAGCCTTCAGCAGCCTCTTCCCACCTGCATGAACTTCACCATGAACACTTGGCTTCTTTTTTGCAATCTCACATAGAAATAGCACAGAGCTGCCTATTAGAGTTCTTACAGATTCTGTCATCAGAATATGACTGGAATCAGCATACCTGGATTTTATTCAGGAGAACCACACCAAATGACCTAGCACAAGCACTCAAACAAGACTGACACAGAGAATTTGTACTGCAGAAATCTTGAGCTGGGGTGCTCTGCAGGGTTTGCTGTGTACCTGTACGGCAGTACAAGCCAGGTGTGACAACAGGACACACCAGCTCTACCAGGTTCAAGTGCACAAAAAGGGGAAATGGAGTGCACAAAGATTGCACTCACCACCACATTACATGCACTGAAATAAGAACCAAAACGCTGACAAGCAAAACACCATAATACATATGGTGTGTATATAATGGTGTACATATATATATATAATATATATATACGTTTAATATATATATTATACATATACATATAAATATCGATTATATAATATATATATTATATATATACATATATATGGTGTATATATAATGGATTATATTGACTGTGTAGGAGAAATTGGTTTGGGTTTTGTTGGTAGTCGTTATTCTCAGGATTATTTGTTTGATTTATTTTTATAAAATATTATTTCTACAGCTTTTAATGTGATGCTGCTGTTGATACGAATTTTGATACAACCTCAAAAGACTAAACCGTATTTCACATCAGTTCTCAGGCCAGGAAAGTGCATACACAACCCGGGGAAGAGGCGACCAAGGAAAAGAAAATTCCACTTTCTAACACTTACCCTTGGAGAAAACTCCTCACTCAGAACATAATAATTCTAAGCTGAGTAAAAACATCCTTGGGAATAGATCATAGGAAAAGCTCACCACATCTTCCCGATTCACAATGTCTCTACCACTAGAACCAAATTTGACAGTGTATCCTTCCACTGACTGACTAAATGATAAAGTCCCAATTTTCACCTTGCATAACATCGTTAGACAGCAGAACCAAAGAAAAGGAAGTCAATCTTCATTAGAAATAACCTAAACACAGGACTGTACAAAAATGCTGGGAACTGTGAAAACCACAGCCTGCATGACTTTACACTCGAAACGAGGTCCAGTGCAAACCAGTTACCCAGCAGAGAGCATGCACATGTCGTGCCAAGCTGGCACCTCGGGACGCCTCTTATGGCAAAGGACAATGATTTCATTCTGCGGGAGGTCTCACACAGGGAACAGAAAAACACACCTACGGACAGTACCTGCTGCGGAGTGCGCTAATGGGTTTACTGCCACTCCAGGACCCTCAGCACCTCAGCCCAAGAGCAAGAACCGGGTGGCTCACCCGGCTGATGTAGAGGTGGAATTGAAATCATGAAGCCCACGGCAATCAACGACCTCCTATGGGCGCAGAGGAGGAGCCCGGCTCCAAGCAAGAACTGTAAAGGGGCGGGAGAGACCGGGCAGAGAGGGGAAGAGGCACCGGTAGATAAAAAAAGGCGAGCAAAGCATTGCCACTGACCGTGCCGAGGAGAGCGGAGGGCTCCGGCTGCGAGTCCTTGGGCGCGGCGTTGGGCGGCGGCGGAGGGAAGTTGGGGCTGAACACCATGAGGTCGCTCTTGGCCGCGCCGTCGGCCACGCACAGGCTGCGGCTGTGGCGCTGCGAGTACGACCAGCTGCCCACTTCGCTGGCGCACACGAGCGTCGTGGGCCCGGGCCCCGAGAGCACGGCCGCCCGCGGCGCCCAGCGCGACGCCCCGTACAGCACCAGGGCCAGCAGGAAGAGGCTCGACACGGCGCAGATGGCCACCACCAGCCACACGTTGGTCGCCGCGCTCGCCGCCGCCGCGCCCAGCTCCGCGCCCAGCGACGACGACGACGACGAAGACGAGGAGGCCGCGGAGGATCCCTTGGCCGCGGCCAGCGCCGCCTCGGCCGCCTCGACGAGCGACACGCTGAGCGTGGCCGTGGCCGAGCGCGCCGGCTCGCCGTGGTCGCGCACGACGATGAGCAGCGTGTGGCGAGCGCCGTCGGCCTCGTCGAGCGGCCGCGCCGTGCTCACCTCGCCGCTGTAGAGCCCCACGCGGAAGGGGCCCTTGGCCCGCGGCTCCCACAGCTCGTAGCGCAGCCACGCGTTGTAGCCCGAGTCGGCGTCCACGGCGCGGATCTTGGCCACCACCTGCCCCGCCGGCGCCCCCCACGCCGCCCACGCCCACAGCGTGGCGCCCGAGCCCGAGCCCGAGCCCGCCTCGGCCGCCGCCACGGCGCCCGCCTCCGGCGCCGAGCCCGCGGCCGGCAGCAGCGCCGGCGCGTTGTCGTTCTCGTCCAGCACGAAGAGCTGCACCGTGGCGTTGCCGCACAGCGGCGGCTGCCCCGCGTCCACGGCGCGCACCTCGAACTGCAGCACCTGCAGCTCCTCGTAGTCCAGCGCCTGCAGCGCCCACACGCGACCGCTCTCCGCGTCCACCGACACGTAGCTCGACGCCGAGCGCCACCGCCGCCGCCGCCGCCCCTCCCACACCGAGTAGCTGACGCGCCCGTTGCCCGCCTCGTCCGGGTCCCGCGCCCACAGCCGCGCCAGCTCCGCGCCCGCCGCGTTGTTCTCCCGCGCCAGCACCGTGTACACGGCCTGCGCGAACGCCGGCGCGTTGTCGTTCACGTCCGACACCGGCACCCGCAGCCCGCGCCTCGCAAGCAGCGCCGGCGCCCCGCCGTCCTCCGCACGCACCTCCACCTCGTACTCCGACACCCGCTCCCGGTCCAGCGCCTCGCGCAGCACCAGCGAGTACGAGCCCGAGAACGTCGCCTCCAAAGCGAACGGCGACGCCGGCACCACCCAGCACCGCACCAGCCCGTTCGACCCCGAGTCCCGGTCCGACACGCTCAGCACGCCCACCACCGTCCCCAACGACGCGTCCTCCGGCACCGGCACCGACAGCGACGTCACCCACACCTCGGGCGCGTTGTCATTCACGTCCAGCACCTCCACCACCACCTTGCAATGACCCGACAGCGGAGGTGTCCCTATATCTGTCGCGTCCACTTGCAGCCGATAGATACTAATGTCCTCAAAGTCTAAGCCACCCCTAAGACGGATCTCTCCGCTGTTTCTATCAATTCCGAAAACGTCTCTTCTATCCTGTGGGGACATGATCTGAAGCGAATAGGTGATAATACTGTTCGATCTTTCATCCAAATCCGTGGCAGTTAGTCTCATCAGTAAAGTGCCGCGTTCTGCATTTTCAGGCAGCTGCACCTTATATACCGACTGATTAAATTGGGGCGCATTGTCGTTCACATCCAGCACTGTGATCTCCAGCTCCATGGTGCCCGTCAGAGACGGCCGGCCCCCGTCAGTCGCCGTCAGCACCAACCGGTGCACGGGAATCGTCTCCCGATCCAGAGATTTCCTGAGCACCAGGAATAAGGATTCACCAACCTCCTCGGTTTTTTGTAAATCCAGAGAGAAATGCTCGCTGGGGCTGAGTGTGTAGGACAGCTGCGCGTTCACTCCGATATCCGCATCCGACGCGCCCTCCAGGGGAACGAAAATCCAGGAGGGGAGGTCTCCGATAAACTGAAGTTTTTGCGTGCGGCGGGGAAGACGGGGGCATTGTCGTTGATGTCGGTGACCTCCAGCTCCACATGGAAGACGCGCAGCGGCCGCTCCAGCAGCACCTCCAGGCGCAGCGCGCACGGCGCGCTCTTGCCGCACAGCTCCTCCCGGTCGAGCCGCGAGCTCAGCAGCAGCGCGCCGCTCGCCCCGCTCACCTCCACGCTCGCCCGCCGGCCCTGCGCCACCAGCCGCAGCCGCCGCGCCTCCGCCTCGCCCGCCTCCAGGCCCAGGTCCTGCGCCAGACGGCCCACCACCGTGCCGGCCTTGCCTTCCTCCGCCACCGAGTACCGCACCTGCCCGCCCGACAGCGCCCAGGCCGCCTGCAGCACCAGCACCCGCAGCACCGCCGCACCACAACGCTCGCCCATCGCCGCCGCCGCTGTGCCTGTGGCTGCCGGCCCCGCCACGGGCCCCGCACGGCTCCCGCCGCCGCCCGCACGCACCGCCTGTGCTGGCCGGCCCGCGCCGCCCCCCCGCGCTCACAGCCGGGCTCTCCGCCGCACCGGGGCGGAGCCGCACACACGCCCTGCCTGAGCCTGCAGCGACACCGTGCGCTGCTCCGCCGCCGAGCACGCTCACACACACACACCGCGCCGCCGAGCCGCCCATCGCCATCTCCTCTGTTCCTCTGTGCTCCTCTTATTTTTCTTATCTCCCTTTCTTTGTCGCTTGCTCTTTGCTTGCATAGGTTCATTTCTTTGCCTCCCGTTCTCCTTTCTTCCTTCTATTATTTCTCTGTTTTTCATCGTTCTGCCTTCCCCTTCTCTTTACTTTTTAATTTTCCCATTGTTTTCTGTTGTTGCGTCTCCTCTTCCTTGTCCTTTTGATTTAATGCCCTGTCCTAATCTTTAAGCTATTTTCCCTTCCTTTCCAATCTTCGCTCTCCTTTACCCGCGCTGTCAATTCACCAGTTGCCTCCTGCGCCGCGGTGGAGACCATCAAAGTCGGAGCTATCAGCGCTACCGATGGTACATCAGCGCCGGAGGGCAGAGCTCCAACCGGGGAAAAGGCTGTTAGGGACCAACTCTGCTCAGCGCCTAAACTTAAGGTCGGTGCCTGCTGATCAGATACTTTATTTTCCTTCTTTTTCTTCCATTCTTTTCTTTCTTTTTTACTTGCTTGCTCCCTTTCTGTCTCACTTTTTACTTACATGGTCGCCTTCCTTGATATCTCCTTTTCTCCTTCATTTTCTTCTTCTATTCTTTCTCTTCTTTTTTTCTATTTCCGTTCTCTTTCCCTAGGTCTTCTTCATGCTCTTAACTGTCATTTTTTCCTCCATCTTCTCATTTCCTTACCTTATCTCTTATGGCCTTCTATTTCCCTTAGTAATACTCTTTCCAAACGTTTATATTATAATGTCAATGAACGTGTCCTTTGGAAAAAAGTTCTCATTCCTCTTCCTTGTAACGATTCCTTCTATTGCTTCTTTTATTCCACTTCTTCCCTCTCCTTTTCCCTGTTTTTTCTCCCTTTTTATTTTCTTCCTTTTTTTCTTTGCTTTTTCTTTCTCTCCTCGCTGTGCAGTCTTTCCCTCCCATTATCTATTGGTTCCATCCTTGTAGATTCTATTTTTTCTCCCTTAAGAAAATGTTTTTAAAACAGCTGCACCATCAGGTCATGAAGCAAAGCCACGCCCTTTAGCAAAAGGGCATTCCCCTTCCACCTCTCATTCCTCATGACAGGGAATGGTTGCCTTGCTTTCCTCCACTACCATGCACCTGCAGCTTCCTCTCCCTTCAGGATCAAAGCCACATTTGGAGCCTTCAGTCATCTCAAGGACCCAAGAAATAAATCGACCAAGTAATCGTATAATAAAGAACAGCTTTGTTACATCAGAGAAGAGTCCACCCACTCAGACATCGAATACTAAAAAGGCTCCAGAGTCTGAGTGACCCAAGGGGGTCTCTCCTTTACAAAATCAAACCCATCAGAGTCCAACATGACAATCCTCCAAGAATGAATGATGCAAAAAGAAAGCACGATGACACCACATTCCTTATTTACCTCGGTGAACAGCAATTCTCCCCGACACTTTTTTCACCTGCACAGCTATTGAAAAATTCACCACGGCATTGCCACTGGAAGCATCCTCTGCATGCCCAACACATCCACTCCGAGAAAAGCATGAAGGTCACTTCTCCATCTGCCTTTGCTGCCCCCTTCTCCCCCTGTGCTGGGAAGCAGCAGGAAAGGAACTACAGCACATAATGGAGCTGCAAAGCTACAGATATTTCAATTCTGAGGATACTAAATTGATCCAACACAAAGATACCACAGCTGAACAGGAACCAAAGTACACACCTGTCTCCTCAGAAACAGACTCCTCTGGTAGGAGTAACTCGCCTGTAGCATCACTGGTTGCTTCCTCAGAAAAAGAAACTTGAGGACAAGGAGTATTTGTTTTAAGGGACAGCATCCCTTAATGCCAGCTAGAAGACCAAGACCAGGGAGATGACTTATGCAATGTTCCAAGAAAGACTGGCAGAATGATACAAATTTCAGAAAGTCTTCTATTTGACCAAGAAAATTCCACATCAAAGATGAGTGAATAAAGGCATGGATGGCAAGTCACTTCATGAGCTGTAATGTCCCAGTGAACAACAGAAAGCAAAAATGCAGAGAACTGATGGAGGTACTGAGAGGATTCCAGAGGAGCAGCACTACGTGGTGGGCATTTTCTCAAGGCTTTCTGTTGCCATCCTCTATCACAAGGCATGGAAAATGAGAGCTCCACTGCTAACCAGACATTCTCCAGTTCCTCCAATTTAATGCAGACCGTGTTCTACTCAGTATCTCCATTTTCCTGGGGCAGCACTCCTCCCCACTCAAATTCACCCTCCCCACCACACCAGACCAGGCCTTATTTAGTGCCACACGCAGGATCTCTGCCAAAACATTGGACACTGCTCACCTCAGCAACATGCCCTGTCTGTAAACCCCACTCTGCACGTGATCCAGGCCCTTGTACTTCATGATCACCCCAAAAGCTGTACAGAATGTCTAAAAGCTCTTCCCAGCTACATGATCTTCACCATGAATGCTTTGCTGCTTTTCAGCAAGCCCAGGAGGAAACACCACAGAGCTGCACATCAGAGCGCCTAAAAATTCTGTGATTACAGTTGTGACAGCTCTGACCCCAGTTCACACAGATTTATTCCCTCAAGAGAACAAAGCAAGCGCCAAAGCACAAGAGTACTGACAGTGTCAGCCATGTGGGACAACTTGTACCACATGAACTGAGCTAATCATGCAGGTTTTAGGGTGTTCCTGCAGCTCTCAGAACGATCCACATGTGACATCAGGACACACCATCTCTACTGAGGCCACTTGTGCAGTGCACAAGTAAAGGAAGTTGAGCACATAAAGATTACAGCCACGTGTAATAAAGTAAATCCTTGTAAATCCCACCTGAGGAGGAGCAAGGATCCATCAGGCATGTTACTGTGACGCAGATAGAAATACACAGTAACACACACAACAGGTGTCCGGGCAGAGAAGAAAAGAAGTCTCCAGTTTATTGTCATCCTCGTATATATGAGTTTCTGGACAGTGATCAGAGATTGGACAAAGAAGTTATACCTCTCTATCTTCACTGGTCACTTGAGAAGTCCATCAGGTGATATCTTTTCACAAAGGAATGCAAACATGATTCTTGTATATCTTACAATTCATGAGCACTGACTCCATTATACTAAAACAAATCAGAAGGCTGATTTTCAAGGACAACAATGGCAAAATCTACAGCTCTGCAGACTACCACTGGAGCCCACTACTACACAGGGACAGCAAGTTTTAGTGTTCCCCTCCCACAACGCCTTGGAACCTTGAACCTGAAAGAGTTGTTTCATCAGACAACGTTCAGCATTCTCCACCTCAGCAGCTCTCACCAACACATGGCCTACATCAGGCAGGCAGCAGCACAAGGGACAGTCTCTGGTGCAGAGACTCATAACTGCACAGGACACTGTGGGCATTTCAGTATCACACACTGCCTCATTACAAGGAAGGCTCCCACTCCAGACCCTTGGGACCTGGGAAAGCATCCTCGGCAAGAACCTTCTGTTCCCATCTTGTCTCACCCTTTCCTGTACAAATCCTTCTCTCCCCCACTCTGAGACATGTTCTAGAGACAAACATATAACCTCATGGTATTGTCTTGTGACACGACCAATGGTCTCCCCAAGGACTTTCAGTTTCCACACACAAGCCTTTCTGCTCCTCATGGTCACCCTTCCCAGAAGAAAAGGGCCAGGCCCCACTCTATACAACAGATCACAGTTTCCTTTCCTACCACAAGGTCCAACAGGAATATTGCTTCTCCTTCCCAGCAGTGACACACCATAGAAACCCACAGACGGTATCACTGACACACTGTATGGCAGATGCTCTGCTGCTGACACCTCATGTTTTAATGCTCCTCTATGGGAATACTATTTTCAAAGGTGATGTTGGAACCTCTAAACGGCAATGGCATTGATTCTGTGCTCCAAGAGAAGAACCAAAACTGGCGAGGACACTACTCTAACACATGGCACTGCCTGTGTAGGACAACGTTATTTGAGAATTTGTGGAGAAAGGTGATTCTTGGAATTTGTGGGCTGTTTGTTTGTACATTAAAGAAGTGAAGATTTCCATTTTCAACGCCTTTTAAAGTCCTGATCATTGATATGGCAATTGATGCAAATTTTGAGAGAACATCAAAATAGGACAGAGTACTTCACACTATGTCTCTGGTCAGAAATAAAAATTATCAGGAGTGTGGACAGCAGGAAAACAACAAATAAATTTCCTCTTTGAAACTCATACCTTGGGTCTCTCTTCTCCTTGCATGCTTTACACTACTTATCACAACAACATAATACTTGCAAAAACACCATAGCAAGATCATAGGTAATATTTACCACAACTACCCTATCCTCAAAATGGGTCCCACAGTGGAACGATAATAGAGAACTTTTGTCCTTGAATATCCACTTTTCACCTTGCATCATACCTTCCCATGACCATAATTAAAGAGGAGGAGGGCAGTTTTCAATATAAGCACATAGGAATCCCAGCACGGTGAGCAGTCACCAAAGGCAATGAGGTGGTGCATCGCACCTGTGAGTCTGTCACCACCACAGCCCAGCTCTCTTGAACTCCTCAACCCAACTCGGGTGGAAATGCTAAACAACAGCAATAGAACCGCTTTAATGTCTGAAATTCTCACACCTCCGGGCACCTCTGGTCTAACAGAACAATTCAAGACGAGAAAAATTCACATTTAGAGAACCAAACCTCAGCTGCCTGCAGTAACTGATCGAGAGTGCTGCCATATCCATATTCTGGAGCCCACTCAAAAAGGGCTGGGGGTCCGGCACGGACGCGGTGACAGCTGGAATGGAGCCATTGGCCTCGAGGCACCACAGGACAGCTCCCATCACAATCACGAGATATTTCATTCTGTGAGACAACAATTCATATCCCAAGCTGCAAATCTCAGGTGTGTACCCCAAGGGATTACCGCAACACCCTTACCCAGCAAGGAGCTGATAGAAAGCTGCAGATAACACACTTAAGCACCCATCGCCCTCAGGCTGGGAGGGCGGAGCCCGGCTAAGAGCAGAACCAGATTAGGAACGAGAGAGACCAGCCAAAGGGGGAGAGAACGAGTAAAGGCGAGCAAAGCATTGCCACTGACCGTGCCGAGGAGAGCGGAGGGCTCCGGCTGCGAGTCCTTGGGCGCGGCGTTGGGCGGCGGCGGAGGGAAGTTGGGGCTGAACACCATGAGGTCGCTCTTGGCCGCGCCGTCGGCCACGCACAGGCTGCGGCTGTGGCGCTGCGAGTACGACCAGCTGCCCACTTCGCTGGCGCACACGAGCGTCGTGGGCCCGGGCCCCGAGAGCACGGCCGCCCGCGGCGCCCAGCGCGACGCCCCGTACAGCACCAGGGCCAGCAGGAAGAGGCTCGACACGGCGCAGATGGCCACCACCAGCCACACGTTGGTCGCCGCGCTCGCCGCCGCCGCGCCCAGCTCCGCGCCCAGCGACGACGACGACGACGAAGACGAGGAGGCCGCGGAGGATCCCTTGGCCGCGGCCAGCGCCGCCTCGGCCGCCTCGACGAGCGACACGCTGAGCGTGGCCGTGGCCGAGCGCGCCGGCTCGCCGTGGTCGCGCACGACGATGAGCAGCGTGTGGCGAGCGCCGTCGGCCTCGTCGAGCGGCCGCGCCGTGCTCACCTCGCCGCTGTAGAGCCCCACGCGGAAGGGGCCCTTGGCCCGCGGCTCCCACAGCTCGTAGCGCAGCCACGCGTTGTAGCCCGAGTCGGCGTCCACGGCGCGGATCTTGGCCACCACCTGCCCCGCCGGCGCCCCCCACGCCGCCCACGCCCACAGCGTGGCGCGCCCGAGCCCGAGCCCGAGCCCGCCTCGGCCGCCGCCACGGCGCCCGCCTCCGGCGCCGAGCCCGCGGCCGGCAGCAGCGCCGGCGCGTTGTCGTTCTCGTCCAGCACGAAGAGCTGCACCGTGGCGTTGCCGCACAGCGGCGGCTGCCCCGCGTCCACGGCGCGCACCTCGAACTGCAGCACCTGCAGCTCCTCGTAGTCCAGCGCCTGCAGCGCCCACACGCGACCGCTCTCCGCGTCCACCGACACGTAGCTCGACGCCGAGCGCCCCCGCCGCCGCCGCCCGCGCCGCCCTCCCACACCGAGTAGCTGACGCGCCCGTTGCCCGCCTCGTCCGGGTCCCGCGCCCACAGCCGCGCCAGCTCCGCGCCCGCCGCGTTGTTCTCCCGCGCCAGCACCGTGTACACGGCCTGCGCGAACGCCGGCGCGTTGTCGTTCACGTCCGACACCGGCACCCGCAGCCCGCGCCTCGCAAGCAGCGCCGGCGCCCCGCCGTCCTCCGCACGCACCTCCACCTCGTACTCCGACACCCGCTCCCGGTCCAGCGCCTCGCGCAGCACCAGCGAGTACGAGCCCGAGAACGTCGCCTCCAGAGCGAACGGCGACGCCGGCACCACCCAGCACCGCACCAGCCCGTTCGACCCCGAGTCCCGGTCCGACACGCTCAGCACGCCCACCACCGTCCCCACCGACGCGTCCTCCGGCACCGGCACCGACAGCGACGTCACCCACACCTCGGGCGCGTTGTCGTTCACGTCCAGCACCTCCACCACCACCTTGCAATGACCCGACAGCGGAGGTGTCCCTTTATCTGTCGCGTCCACTTGCAGCCGATAGATACTAATGTCCTCAAAGTCTAAGCCACCCCTAAGACGGATCTCTCCGCTGTTTCTATCAATTCCGAAAACGTCTCTTCTATCCTGTGGGGACATGATCTGAAGCGAATAGGTGATAATACTGTTCGATCTTTCATCCAAATCCGTGGCAGTTAGTCTCATCAGTAAAGTGCCGCGTTCTGCATTTTCAGGCAGCTGCACCTTATATACCGACTGATTAAACTGGGGCGCATTGTCGTTCACATCCAGCACTGTGATCTCCAGCTCCATGGTGCCCGTCAGAGACGGCCGGCCCCCGTCAGTCGCCGTCAGCACCAACCGGTGCACGGGAATCGTCTCCCGATCCAGAGATTTCCTGAGCACCAGGAATAAGGATTCACCAACCTCCTCGG
>CM063294.1:399512-407012 GCA_032173965.1 Sitta carolinensis
AGAGAACCCCGATCGGTGTTCATTAAGGGTGGGGAACAGGAGAGACCCAGAACGGGGGCTTTAAGGGTGGGGAACAGGGCAGAGACCCCGAACCGGGTGGCATTAAGGGGGGAAACACAGGACCCCCGAATGGGGTGCATTAAGGGTGGGGAACAGGGAGAGACCCCCGAATCGGTGTGCATTAAGGGTGGGGAACGGCAAGAACCCCCAACGGGGTGCATTAAGGGTGGGGAACAGGGAGAGACCCCCGAACCGGGTGCATTAAGGGTGGGGAACAGGAGAGACCACCCCAACCGGGTCTTAAGGTGGGGAACAGGCAGAGCCCCCGAAACCCGGGGTTGCATTAAGGGTGGGGAACAGGCAGAGACCCCGAAAAGGGTGCTTTAAAGGGGGGGGAACAGGCAAAGACCCCCGAATCGGGTGCATTTTAAGGGTGGGGAACAGGAAAAACCCCCGAACGGGTGCATTAAGGGTGGGAATGCCTGAACCCCCCAACCGGGGTGCTTTAAGGTGGGGAACAGGCAGAGACCCCGAACCGTGCATTAGGGTGGGGAACAGGTAGAGCCCCGAAACGGGGTGCATTAAGGTGGGGAAAGGCAAGACCCCGCCAAGGGGTGCTTTAGGGTGGGGAAACGGCAGAGACCCCGAATGGGGTGCATTAAGGGGGGAGAAAAGGACCCCCGGGAAAGGGGTGCATTAAGGGTGGGGAACAGGCGAGAACCCCGAATCCGGGGTTCATTAAGGGTTTGGGGAAAAAGGCAGAGACCCCGAACCGGGGGTTGCATTAAGGGTGGGGAACAGGCAGAGACCCCCATCCGGGTGCTTTTAAAGGTTGGGGGAAAAGGCAGAGACCCCCCCAACCCGGGGGGCATTAAAAGGGGGGGGAACAGGAAACCCCCGACGGGGGGCTTTTAAAGGGGGGAACAGGCAGAGACCCCCCGAACCGGGGGGCTTAAGGGGGGGGAAAGCAAGACCCCGAACGGGTTTCATTAAGGTGGGGAACAGGGAAGACCCCCCAACCCGGGGGGCATTAGGGGGGGGGAAACAGCAAGACCCCGAAACCGGGGGCTTAAGGGGGGGGGAACAGGGTAGACCCCCCAAGGGGGGGATTTAAGGGGGAAAGACAGACCCCGAGGGGGCTTAAGGGGGGAAAAGGAGAGCCCCCCGAACCGGGGGGCATTAAGGGGGGGAAACAGCCGAGACCCGAACGGGGTGCATTAAGGGTGGGGGGAACAGGAGAGACCCCCGAACCGGGGTGTTAGGGTGGGGAAAAGCAGAGACCCCCGAAAACCGGGGGCTTTAAGGTGGGAACAGGCAGAGACCCCCGAACCGGGTGCTTTAAGGTGGGAAAAGGGAAACCCCCGAAACCGGGGGGCTTTAAGGGGGGGAAAGGGAAGACCCCCCAACCGGGGGCTTAAAAGGGGGGGGAAAAAGGCCAAAACCCGAACCGGGCATTAAGGGTGGGGGGAAAAGGCAAGACCCCCGAATCGGGGGGCTTTAAAAAGGGGGGGAAAGGAAGACCCCCCAACCGGGGCATTTTGGGGGGGAACAGGCAGAGACCCGAACGGGGGGCATTAAAAGGGTGGAAACAGAGACCCCCGAAACCCGGGGGGGCATTAAGGGTGGGAACGGAGAGACCCCGAACCCGGGGTGCATTAAGGGGGGAACAGGGAGAGACCCCGAACCGGGCTTAAAAGGGGGGGGGAAAGGGCAAGACCCCGAAAAGGGTGCATTAAGGGTGGGGAACAGGCAGAGACCCCAAACGGGTGCATTAGGGTGGGGAAAGAAGAGCCCCCAACCGGGGTGCTTAGGGTGGGAAAAAGCAAACCCCGAAGGGGTTTAGGGGGGGGAAAGGCAAGACCCCCGAACGGGGGGCATTAAGGGTGGGGGGGGAAAAGCAAAAACCCCCCAAAACGGGGTCTTAAGGGGGGGGAACAGGTAAACCCCCAAAGGGGGGCTTTAGGGGGGGGAACAGCAAAAACCCCCCGAAAGGGTGCATTAAGGTGGGGAAAGGCAGAACCCCCGAACCGGGGGGCATTGGGGGGGAAAAAGGGGAAAACCCCGAATCGGGGGCATTAAGGGGGGGGAAAGGAAGACCCCCGAACGGGGTGCTTAAGGGGGGGAACAGCAGAGACCCCGAATCGGGGTTTGGGGGGGGCGCAGAGACCCCCGAACCCGGGGGGCTTAAGGGGGGGAACAGGAGAGCCCCGAACCGGGGTGCTTAAGGGTGGGGGAAAAGCAAGACCCCCGAACCGGGGGCTTTTAAGGGGGGGGAAGCAGAGACCCCCCCAACGGGGCTTTTGGGGGGGGGAAAGGCAAGACCCCCCAACGGGGGTTTTTAAGGGGGGGGGAACAGGCAGAGACCCCCGAACGGTGCATAAGGGGGGGAAAAGGAAGACCCCAACCGGGGTTCTTAAAGGGGGGGAAATCGCAGGGGGCCCCCGGAAAAAATAAAAAAAAAAAACCCAAAAAAAAAAAAAAAAAAAAAAAAAAAAACCCGGTGCTTAAGGGTGGGAACAGGGGGAACCCCGAACCGGGGGGAATTAAGGGGGGGAACAGGCAAGACCCCCGAACCGGGGGGGTTTAGGGTGGGGAACAGGGAAGACCCCGAACCGGGGGTTTAAGGGGTTGGACGGAGAGCCCCCGAACCGGGGGCATTAAGGGTGGGGAAAGGGAAGCCCCCCAAACCGGGGGAATTAAAGGTGGGGGAAAGGGAGAGAACCCCAAAAAGGGGGGGCTTAAGGGGGGGAACAGGCAGAGACCCCCGAACCGGGGTGCTTAAGGGGGGGGGAAAGGGAAGGGGCCCGAACCGGGGGCTTATGTGGGGAAAGCAGAGACCCCCGACGGGGGATTAAGGTGGGGGAACGGAAAAAGGCCCCCCAACCGGGGGGTTTTAGGGGGGGAACAGGCAGAGAACCCCCCAACCCGGGGGGCTTAAAGGGGGAAAACAGAGCCCCCGAACGGGGGGCATTAAAGGGGGGAACAGGCAGAGACCCCGAACGGGGGGCTTAAGGGGGGGGAACAGGAAAAGAACCCCCACGGGTGCTTAAAAGGGGGGAACAAGCAGAGACCCCCAAACCGGGGCTTAAAGGGGGGGGAAAACAGAGCCCCCGACCGGGGGGGTTTTTGGTGGGGAAAAGGCAGAGCCCCCGACCGGGGTGCATTTTAAGGGTGGGGAAAGGAGACCCCGAAACCCCGGGGTTAAGGGTGGGAAAGGGGAGGGAACCCAAAAGGGGGCTTTTAAGGGGGGGGCAGGAGAAACCCCCGAACCCGGGGGGCATTAAGGGTGGGCGGCAGGAACCCCCCGAACCGGGTTCATTAAGGGTGGGGGGAAAAGGCAGAGAACCCCCCAAAGGGGGTTTTAAAAGGGGGGGAACGGCGAGCCCCCCCCAACCGGGTTTTTTTTAAAGGGTGGGGAAAGGCAGAGAACCCCAAACCCCCCTCTTAAGGGGGGAACGGAAGAACCCCCACGGGTGCTTAAGGGTGGGGGAACAGGAAAAAGCCCCCCCAACCGGGTGCTTTAAGGGGGGAACAGGGAGAACCCCCCAACCGGGGGGCTTTTAAGGGGGGGGAAAAGTCAGACCCCCCAACCGGGGGCTTCGGGGGGGGAACAGCAAAACCCCCAAAGGGTGCTTAAGGGGGGGGAAAAAGGGAGAGACCCCCCAACCGGGGGCTTTAAAAGGGGGGGAACAGGCCCCGAACCCCCCAATCGGGTAATTTAAGGTGGGGGAAAGGGAAAAACCCCGAATGGGGGGCATTAAGGGTGGGGAAGGCAGAGACCCCAAACGGGTGCATTAAGGGGGGGAACAGCAAGAACCCCCCAAAACGGGGGCATTTAGGGGGGAACAGGAAGACCCCAACCGGGGGCTTTTTTAAAGGGGGGGGAACAGGCGGAACCCCCCGAACCGGGTGCTTTTAAGGGGGGAAAGGCAGAACCCCCAACCGGGGTTGCATTAAGGGTGGGGGGAAAAAAGACCCCCAACGGACTTGGGGGGGAAAGGCAGAGACCCCCCGAACCCCGGGGGGCATTTTAAAGGGGGGGGAACAGGGAAACCCCCGAACCGGGGGGGTTAATGGGGAAACGAAAGGACCCCGAAAGGGGTGCATTTTGGGGGGGAACGGCAGGCCCCCAAGGGGTTCTTAAGGGTGGGGGAAAGGCAGAGAACCCCCAAATTTTCATTAAGGGTGGGGAACAGGGAGAGACCCCCGAAACCCGGGGGAATTAAGGGGGGGAACGCAAACCCCCCAAAGGGGGCTTTAGGGGGGGGAACAGGAGAGACCCCCGAACCGGGGTTAAGGTTTGGGAAAAAGGCAAGCCCCCAAAACCGGGGGCTTTAGGGTGGGGGAAAGGAAGACCCCCCAACCGGGGGGCTTAAAAAGGGGGGGACAGGGAAACCCCGAACCGGGTGCATTAAGGGGGGGGAACAGCAGAGCCCCGACGGGTCTTTAAGGGTGGGAACAGGAAGAGACCCCCCAAAAACCCCGGGGTGCATTAAGTGGGGGCAGGCAGAGACCCCGAACGGGGGGCATTTGGGGAACAGGCAGAGCCCCCGAAACGGGGGGCATTAAGGGGGGGGAACAGGAGAGAACCCCGATTTGGGGGGCATTAAAAGGGTGGAACCAGAGAACCCCGAACCGGGGCTTAAGGGGGGGGAACAGGGAGAGCCCCCGAACCGGGCTTTTGGGTGGGGAACAGGCAAGGCCCCAAAAAGGGTCATTTGGGTGGGGAACAGGCAAGCCCTTAACCGGGGGCTTTTTAAGGGGGGGGGAACAGGGGAGAACCCGAAAGGGGGGGTTTAAGGGTGGGGGGCAGGGAAGACCCCCGAACCCCGGGGGCATTAAGGGGGGGGAACAGGCGGAACCCCATCCGGGGGTTTTTAAAGGGGGGGGAAGCAGAGAACCCCGAAAAAAGGGGCTTAAGGGTGGGGAACAGCAAAGACCCCCCAACCGGGGTTCATTAAGGGTGGGGAAGCGAGACCCCCCAACGGGGTGCTTCAGGGGGGGAAAGGAAGAACCCCGACGGGGCATTAAAGGGTGGGGGAAAGGAAGCCCCCCCAAAGGATGCTTTTAAAGGGGGGGGGAACCCCCCCGGGGCTTTTTGGGTTGGGAACAGAAAAACCGGGGGGGTTAAAGGGGGGGGAACAGGCAGAGCCCCGAACCGGGGGGGCTTTTGGTGGGAACAGGCAGAGAACCCAAAAAGGGGGCTTTAAGGGTGGGAACGGAGACCCCCCAAACGGGGGGGTTTAGGGGGGGGGAAAAGCAGAGACCCCCGAACCGGGGGTGCTTTAACGGGGGGAAAAAGGCAGAGACCCCCGAACCGGGTCATTAAGGTGGGGAAAGGAAGAGGGGCCCGAAACGGGGTGCATTAAAAGGGGGGAGGATCGGCAGGGACCCCCGAATCGTGGGGCTTTTGGGTGGCGAACAAAAAAGGAACCCGAACCGGGGGGCATTAAGGGTGGGGAACAGGGAGAGACCCCCCCAACCGGGGGGCTTTTAGGTGGGGGAAAAAAACAGAGACCCCCGAACCGGGGGGCTTAAAGGTTTGGGAAAAGGCAGAACCCGACCGGGGGGCATTAGAGGGGGAACAGGGAAGACCCCCGAACCGGGGTGCTTAAGGGGGGAAAAAGGGAAGACCCCCAACCGGGGTCTTAAGGGGGGGAACAGGAGAACCCCCAAAAGGGGGGGTTTTAAAAAAGGGGGGGAACAGGGAGAGACCCCCGAACCGGGGGGGCTTTCGGGGGGAACACAAGGGGCCCCCGGGGGGGGAATTAAAGGGGGGGAACCCGAGAGCCCCCCAAACGGTGTTTAAGGGTGGGGAACAGGGAGAGAAAACCCCCAACCAGGGGGCATTGGGTGGGGACGGCAGAGCCCCCAAACCGGGTGCTTTAGGGGGGAACAGGAGAGAAACCGAAAGGGGCTTTAAGGTGGGGAAAAGGGAGAACCCCCGAACCGGGTGCTTAAGGGGGGAACAGGGAAGCCCCCGAACGGGGTCTTAAGGGGGGGAGGGCAGGCAGAGAAACCCCCCCAACCGGGGTGCTTTTAAGGGGGAACAGGAGAACCCCCGAACCGGGTGCATTAAGGGGGGGGGAAAAAGGGGGACCCCGAATCGGGTGCTTAAGGGGGGGAAAGGGAGGGACCCCCCAATGGGGGGGCTTTAAAGGGGGGGGAACAAGCAGAAACCCCGAACGGGTGCATTAAGGGGGTAGCGGGGCCCCGAACGGGTGCTAAAGGGGGGGAACAGGGAGAAAACCCGAAAACCGGGGGGGGTTTTGGGGGGGGAACAGGAGAGGCCCCCAACGGGGGCTTAAGGGTGGGAAAGCAAAAAACCGAAACCGGGTCTTAAGGGGGGGACGGCAGAAAACCCCAAACCGGGGGGCATTAAGGGTGGGAACGGAAGGGGCCCCGAAGGGGGGCTTAAAAAGGGGGGGGAACAAGCAAGAAAACCCCGAACCGGGGGGCATTTAAAGGGGGGGGAAGGCCGAGACCCCCCGGGGTGCTTTTAGTGGGGAAAAGGCAGAGACCCCCCAACGGGGTGCTAAGGGGGGGAAAAGCAGAGAAACCCCCCAACGGGGGGTTTTTAAGGGGGGACGGCGAGACCCCGAACGGTGCATTAAAGGGGGGGAAAACGAAGGGGACCCCGAATTGGGGTGCTTAAGGGGGGGGAAAGGCGAACCCCAACGGTGCAGGGGGAACAGCAGAGAACCCCCCAACCGGGGTGCTTAAGGGGGGACAGGCGAGGCCCCGAAAAAAGGGGCTTAAAGGGGGGGGAAAAAGGCAAACCCCCGAACGGTTTGTTTTAAAGGGGGGACAGGAGAGCCCCCCAACGGGTGCATTAAGGTGGGGAACAGGGAAAAACCCCCCGAATCGGGTTTGTGGGGTTGGGGAAAGGCAGAGACCCCCCAACCGGGGGGGCTTTAAGGGGGGGGAACAGGCAAGAACCCCGAACGGGGGTTTAAAGGGGGGGGAAAAGGGAGGACCCCCCAACCGGGGTGCTTTAAAGGGGGGAAAGCAGGGAAACCCGGGGGGGGTCATTTAAAGGGGGGGAAGGAGGCGAGAAAACCCCCAAGGGTTTCTTAAGGGGGGGGGAACAGGGAGAGACCCCCGAAGGGGGCTTTTAAGGGGGGGAACGCAGAACCCCCGAAATGGGGGGCTTTAAGGGTGGGGGAAAGGAGCCCCCGAACCGGGTTTGCCTTTAAAGGGGGGGAAAAGCAAACCCCAACCGGGGGGTTTAGGGTGGGGAACAGGAAGCCCCCGAACCGGGTGCTTTTAAGGGGGGACAGGCAAGCCCCCCGAACCCGGTGCATTTAAAGGTGGGGAACAGGAGAGCCCCGAAGGGGGGGGCTTAAGGGGGGGGAAAAGGGAAAACCCCAACCGGGGGGCATTAAGGGGGGGGACAGGGAGAGACCCCGAACCGGGGGGGCTTAAGGGTGGGGGCAGGCAAGACCCCCCACGGGGTGATTAAGGGGGGGGAACAGGGAGGACCCCCAATCGGGTGCTTGG